>JAVGWX010000025.1:5834512-6224394 GCA_036924085.1 Ariolimax columbianus | reverse complement strand
AGAACAAAAGAGCCACGACAACATCAATGTGGCACCAGACATGATGGCAAAACTAACAATGAATGAAAAGGAAGAGGCCAGGAGAACTTTAAAGAAAAAGAAATTGCCCGAAAAAGATGGGGTAACATACGAAATGCTGATGGGGTTGGGCCAAACAGCAAAGAGGAAGTTACTATCAGTCCTGAACCAAAGCTGGAAAAGGGGAATTGTACCTCAGGCATGAAAAGATGCTGTACTTATACCAGTACCAAAGAAAGAAAAAGATAGAATAGATCCAAATGGATACAGGCCTATCAATCTACTGAGCTGTGTAGGAAAACTGATGGAGCGTATGATAAACACCAGACTGATGTGGCACCTGGAAGAAAAACACATATTAATTCCACAGCAAGCAGGTTTTAGACAGCACAGATCCACTGAGGATCAGATCACTCTCATAGCGCAGGAAATAGAGGATGCTTACCAGGAGAAAAAGCATACGGTAGCGGTTTGGGTGGATCTAGAGAGGACATTTGACAAGGTGGGGTAAGAGGAACTTAAAGTCAAGCTACGAAGAAATGAAGTATCTGGAGAAATGTACAGATTGATCAGCCACTACCTCGAAAACAGAACAGCCAGAATTCAAGTACAAGGGAAGATGAGCAAAAATGTGACACTGGAGCAAGGAGTACACTAAAGGGGACGACTGTCACCCCCACTTTTTCTGGTGTATATAAACAACATAATAGAGAATATATCAAGAAGAGTCCACAGCTCCATGTTTGCAGACGATCTGGCTTTGTGGACCTCTGAAGAAAATCTCACCATAGCAAACAATCGGATGCAGCAGGCCCTAACATCGCCTGAGTAGTGGGCGAAATCATGGCTGGTCAAAGTAAATGAAGAAAAAACAACATGTACGATATTCTCCCTTTCAAATAAACCACAGAACACCAAAATAAGTCTTAATGGCAAATACCTGCGGCTAAACGACAACCCAAACTACCTGGGAGTCACATTTGATCGGCGCATGACATGTAAAAATCAGATCGAGAGGAAACCGAATGAGAGCAAGACAAAGAATGGCAATCATGAGGAAACTTGCTGGCACAAGCTGGGGTGCAGACGAAAGAATACTGAAGAAACTGTACACTGGAAGAGTGAGACCAGTTCTCGAGTATTGCATTGCGGCATGGGCAACAGCAAAGGCGAACTTTGATAAAATTAGCAAACTTCAAAACCAAGCCATGAGAGTTATAATAGGAGGCATGAAGTTAACGCCAATTGTAGAACTTGACAATATTGCAAATCTGCAATTCATGACCGATAGAAGAGACAGCAGAGCCCAGCAGCAAGCAGAGAAACTAAAATACTGACAGATCATCCAATGCAGCAGAGACTAAATAGATTTGGGAAAGGCAGACTAAAGCGGAGACACTTTGTAGAAATAGCCAAAGCAAAGATGAGCGAAGACCCTATGAACACCATAACAGCACCAAAGCCCATCCCTACTGTACACAAACTCACCTGGAAGCAGCATATCGCTCCAGAGATGGTAGTAAATATACCGGGCATTGGAAACAAGTACAGCCAGCATGAAAAGGAAAGAAGAGACATAACCCTGAGGTACATAGCGAAAAATTACTCAAGCATGGACTGGACCCATGCATACACTGACGGTTCTGCAACAAACACAACACAGAAGGGAGAGTGAGGAGTATTTTTGACCCTAACAAACGGTAGAAAAATAACACTGTCAGTGGCAACTGGAAAATTCTCAAGCAATTTCAGTGAAGAGGCAGAGGCCTGGAAGGCTGCAGTATAAGCAATGCTGTCAGGCGAAAATAGTGAAAGCCAGATAGTCCTGTTTACAGATGCTCTGTCCGTGGTTACAGCACTAAAAAGCCAGAAAAATACAGAACGTAATGATTTAAGAGCAGTACTCTGTCAACTATGCTAGCAGTCCGCACCAAAAATAGTAGTGGCACAGTGGGTTCCATCCCACTGTAACATCCAAGGCAACGAGGAGGCAGACAGACTGGCAAAAGAAGGTGCAAAACTACCACAACCAGATTCCAGTGTGACCTACGAAGAGTCCAAAAGGCTTATTAGGGCCAGATACATGGCCAAATGGGAAACAGAGCATACTGACTACACAAAAAATGATGCCTACTACCAGTTGAACAGAAGAGAGCAGGTCGTGGTCTTCAGACTGCGCACAGGCCACAACAGACTGAGGTACCACCTTTTCAATAAACTGAAGATAGGTGGTACTGACGAATGCACTTGTGGCACCGGGAAAATGACCGCTGAACATCTGCTGCAAAACTGCCCGACATACGAGAAGCAGAGAAAGCACATGTGGCCATGACCAGTGGCAACACTAGATAAGCTCTATGGCAGTGTCGACAGCCTCAGGATGACAGCTGCTTTCTTCAAACAAATTCAAGTTGAAGTCTGACAGCATACGAAGAAGAAGATTTACCTCGAATTGTTTTTAACACCTGCACAAATTAACAGTCATCTAACAATATACATGTTTCTATCTCTATATCTGTTTTACATCCTCTATCTTTTTATCTCTCTCTCTCTTTCTCTTGCTCTACTTTGGTCTTATTGTTTCTCTGTACTCTCAACAATCAATGCTGACTACCAACTAATGTGTGACAAATATGATCTGTTGTGATCATATAAGACATTCCAATGTACCCCGCCCACTACCAGTTAAAGGCCAACACCAAATACAGAAGGGATTGGAGCTCACGAACAAAAACATACATTGAGAACGTGCCAACCGTAGCGAGCGACAATCTGTCCAACAAACTGTTGATTATGTCAAGGAAAGAATGTCAGAATACAAACACAGCCAACTTGCTGTTTACATTCATGGATACATCAAGTAATACAAATATACTGTAGTCGGGGATGCTGTGGTAGAAACTTCTCTATAAGAGGTTTCAGCTTTTATCAGATGGGGGTAGCCAGTTCCCTTCCTCGATGTCTTGGCTTACAATATCACTGATATATATAGTGTTGTCTTATGTTTCCTCTAATAACATGTCTTAATGGGAATCACACTTTTTCTTCTGCTTATAACAGGAAATAATCAGTCCTTCATGGTTGTATGCTTAAACATCTATCTAATTGTTCTATTGTAGGTCAATGACCAATGTTTTGTTATTATTATTGTCATGATTATCATCACATCATCATCTTCTATCAACTTGTGTCGTTAGAAGGCGTGGAAAGGGGTGTAGTTTTATGTCGTGTGCCATCTTCGTCGCCGATGTTGTTGACATTCAGTGTTTATTTAAACATAGTAAGGGACATAAACAAACAAATACAAAAAATATATAATTAAGAGTTATCCCATCATAAAAAACTTGCGTGAGAGGTTCTGGCTTGGGCGTCTCCCCTCTTTATCCAGGTTACAAACCTTAGAACGAGTGAGCTATGGCCCTACACCAGAACCACATGGACGTGTACATTGGCATCTGTACACTGAAGGCGATAGGTGTTAATTATCCACCCGACCAAATTTCTCACGCTTGTTGTCGTCCTCGTGCACGACATATGGGGAGGAACAGCTCGCGACCCCGGGCGCTCGTCGGCGACGATTGTGACAGCAAAGCCGTGCTTATCACAAGAGCTGAACCTTGAACCTTGACCGGCGTCGAAGTCATGGAGCGAACTAGACAAGTAACTGGCAGAAGACAACACTGGCTGCTCCTGTAGCTGTTAATAGTAAGGTTAGAGTTAGCATATATGCTGATGCCTGTTTAAGTTAGCTCTGTTGTGGTAACAGCGACTCGCATATTGTTTTTAAAATGAATTTAATAATATTCATAAAATGCAAAAAAATGTTAGAAATTTCCGGAAGGTAAATTTCGTATGGTATGCTCCATTAAACGCAACCTTAACTATTATAAGTATTTGCTTTATTCTCATGTAATTATTAAATGATGTATATTATTGTAGTGCATTTATTACATCCCTTTCTTTTGAATACATTGCCCTTATGACGAAGTAATCATTGTCCGTGTAAATACAGTTCACTACTAGACCGTGAAACTGTTATCTAGATAATCGAAGATCCTGTGCTGAAAGTTGTTTATGGTTAAGCGTGCTTATATTCCGTGTGTGCTACTTTTAAATTGTTCAAGCTTGGATTTAATGATATGTAAGCAAATGTATGTAGACTTTTATGTTATACATTTCTCTAACATACCATCTGTAGATTGTTAATCTCATTGTACGCATCCAAATTTTAAACTGTATATTTTTTAGAACAGGACACCCATTACCATTATTTTAATAACACTAGCCATATGGAATCTTGCATGTTTACTGCTGGCTGAATATATGTAGACATAATATTCATAATGTGGCATAGGAAATACGTAAACATTAAATTGAACCTTATTCCAGTGTGTGTTTCTTTCTTGTTTATTTCGTCATTTCACAAGACGCATAAGTTGCCATATTAACGAATGTAAACAAACAGATATTAAAGTACACATTCCTAAAGCCCAGGTATTGATAAAATTGCTCTTTGCTGTCACTCTGTGTATATATGATATATTCGAATACTGGCACTATTAACATACACCAAATTGAAAGCATGGTAGTAATACATATCTTATTATTTTAAACATACATTTTTGTAGGAATGCACATATTTCTTTACGTTTGTGTGTGCGTGTGTGTACAACTGTGTAAAACCCTACAGTATTGACATATTTCCAAAACTACTTATTACGTACTGTTCCTACTGGCATTATAAATGCAGCTCTAGAATTGATTGCAAAACACCTTTGTTTGGTTCTGTTGTTGTTGATTCAGCAATTAAGCAAATACATACAAAGTAGGAGTTTAGCTTGTTTGAAAATGCCAGTGTGTGTGCAAACCGTTGAAGGGTTTGAGAGTTGATAATGCTATTATGGTTAACATGTGGACTGTAAGATTATATGTACGAAGGTAAATATTGTTGTATGTGTATTAACAAATGGATAGTAAGATACTGTGTAGAAGATTAAAGCTTGGTGTCAGTCTGTTAATATGTTATTAGTGAGAAACTATGTAGGACATTAAAGCTCTGCGTTGGACTGCTTACAAGCTTGCGGTTGGTGTGCTAACATGTGAATATTAAAATATCATGTAGAAGATTAAAGCTTGGTGTCAATGTGCTAATATGTTGATAGTGAGATACTATGTAGGACATGAAGCTGAGTGTTAGTCTACTATCATGTGGATAGTAAGATATTTTCAAGACAGTAAATCTCCAAGCGGGTTTGCATCTGTTGATTTGTAAATAGTAAGACCTTATGTAAGAGATTAAAGCTCAGTAGCTGATTCCTAACATGTGGATAGTAAGATAATATGTACACCATTAAATCTTAGTGTCTATCTGTTAATATATAGATAAAGAGATAATATGTAGGACATTAAAACTCAATTTTAGTCCTCTAGCGTGCGAAAATTCATCTTTCCTCTTTGCGTTCAAGATCCTTTGGTCATGTTATATCTGCAAGCCAGTAATCATGATGCAGTCCATAATCTTTACCAGGACATAGTGGCTGCACCATAGCTTTTCCCTCAGCTCTGCATCCTTTGGTATCTCATTTCACTAAAACACGGTGAAAGTAAAATGCTATGTAGAACACACATTTTGGTGTTGGTCTGTTAATTTATGGATTGTAGGTACTATGTAAGACTGTAAAATTACATGGCGGTCTATATATATTGCCATGTGGATAGTAAAGTAATATGTAAGGTATCCAATCTTAGTATTGGTCAGTTATCAAATGGATTGTAAGATAATATTTAGGGTATCAAATCTTGTTGCTGGTCTGTTAACATGTGGAGGGTAAGATAATATGTAAGGTATCAAATCTCGGTTCTGGTCTGTTAACATGTGAATGGTATAATAATATTTAGGGTAGCAAATCTTAATGCTGTTCTGTTAACATGTGGGTGGTAAGATAATATGTAGGGTATCAAATCTCGGTGCTGGTCTGTTAACATTTGGATGGTAAAATAATATGTAGGGTATCAAATCGTGGTGCTGGTTTGTTAACATGTGGATGTTAAGATAATAATTAGGGTAGCAAATCTTGGTGCTGGTCTGTTAACATGTGGGTGGTAAGATAATATGTAGGGTATCAAAGCTTGGTGCTGATCTGTTAATATGTGGATGGTAAGATAGTATGTATAACAGTAAAGCTAAGTGTTTTTCTGGCATGGGGATTCAAAGATAAAATGTAGGGCATTGAAGCACAGCGTGGATCTATTAACATGTGATTAGTAGTATAAAATGTACAACATTAACGGACATGGTCAGTTTGTTGAGAGGTGGACAGTAAGATACTATGTGGGACAGTAGAGTTTGTTGTCGGTCTACTTCTTTTGTCCTGTGAATATCAAGATAATATAAAGGACATTGAACCACTGTGTCATTCTGTGTGCACGGTGATAGTCAGATAAAATAATTAAGTCTATTGCTTCTCTTTCTTTGAGGATGGGAATATATTTTTATTTTGGCTATAAGGCTCAGTGTGGGTTTGTTAATGTATTGATAGTAAAAATTTATTAAGAACATTACAGCTCGTTGTTGGTCTATTGACATGGGGCCAGCAAGATGCTGTTTAGGACATTTATTCTTGGTGTCTGTTTGTTAACAAATGGAAGGTAACACACTGTATAGGACAGAAAAGCTCAGTGTTGGTCTGTTAATACATGTAAACTGTAAGATATTGTGTAGGACACGTGTTTTCTGTGTTGGTCTGTAAACATAATGATTAGTAAGATATTATGTATGACATTACAGCTCAGTGTTGCTGTTTTATCAAGGGGAAAGATAATATATACAACCTTATATCTCGGTTGTTATGCGTTAACATTTGAATATTAAGAAAATATGTAGGACATGAAAGCTCACTGTTCATTTGCTAACAAGTGGATAGTACAATACTATGAGGTAAAGTAATGCTAGCTGTCATTCTGTTAACACGCGGATAGTAAGATACTATGTAGGACATTACTGCTGTGTGCTGGTATTTTGACCTGGGGATAGTAAGATACTATAAAGGACATTATAGATCGGTGTTGGTCTGTTAACAAGCGGAGAGTAAGATACTATGTAGGACATTACTGCTCAGTTTTGGTCTGTTTACCTGGGGGAAAAAATATACTATGTAGGACACCTATTCATGAGGTTGGTCTGTTTTCATGTGGATAGTGAGAAAATATATACAACATTATTTCTGAGTTGATGTATATTAACATGTGGATATTAAGAAAATAAGTAGGACATGAAAGTTCACTGTCTGTGTGTTAAGAAGTGGATAGTTTGATGTTATGTAGAAAAGTGAAGCTCGCTTTCATTCTGTTATAACGTGTGGATAGTAAAACAATAGGTAGGACATCAAAGATTTGTGTCAGACTGCTATCTTTGGGACATAAAGATAAAAAGTAGGTCATTTAAGCTCTGTGTCAGTATGTTAACTTCTGGACAGTAAGATTACATGTAGGACATTAACAAGTGGGAATGGTTTGTAAACATGCAAACAGTTTAATACTACATAGGAAAAATAAAACTCAGTGTCTATCTGCTAACAGTTGTATAGTTAGATACTATGTACGTCATCTATGCCAAAAGCTCGGTGTTCGGCTATTAACATGCAAATTAGTAATGTACTATGTAGGACATTACAGCTTGTTGTCGGCCTGCTAAGATAGGGATAGTATGATACTTTACAGGACAATTATCTTGGTGTCCATCTGTTAATATACAGACAGTAAGATACTACATAGGACCTTAAAGCTCGGTGTTAGCCTTCATCTTTTGTCATGCTGACAACTAAGATACTATATATGAGATTAAAAACCAGAGTTGGTCTGTTAAAGTGGCGTCAGTGAGATACTTTATAGGACCGTCAAGCTCAGCTTAGATCTGTTAAAGTGGAGTCAGTAAGATATTATGTAGGACACTTTTAGGTAGATTTGTTAACATGGGGATTGTAAGATGCTATGCAGGACAGTAAAGTTAGGTGACTGTTCATTGTATGTTACTGTTGGGATACTCAGATAGTATGCTAATATGTAGACAGTAAGATGCTATGTATTGCATTAAATCTCAGAATCGGTTGGTTACATGAGGACATTAAGATATAATATAGGACACTGAAGCTTAGTGTAATTTTGTTGACATGGTGACAGTTTTTTTTTTTTTAGTTTGCCTTGTTTCTCTAATCCCCAAGGTGGTGTACATTGTACTGTGGTTTTTATTTTGCGCCTGTCGGCCAAGTGCATGCATTTTATGTAAGGATCTGCTTCCTCTTGCCTTTTCTAAGGATTCGCTTCCCCGGGGTAACGGCCGGTGCTATGATGGGGATTTAACCCAGTACCTTTGGGTTTTGAGTCGTGCCACTTAATCACTAGGCCACACTGTCCCCATGGTGACAGTAAGATAACATGTAGGATATTAGCGTATAGCATCGGTCTGTTAACATTTAGATAGTAAGATTATATGTAGTACATTACAGCTTGATATTAGGTCTGCTAACATTTAGAAAGAAAGATTTTATATTAGGACATTACAGCTTGGTGTTGGTCTGTTGACATGGAGACTGTAAAATGCTGTGGATGACATTAAAACATGTGAATAGTACAATATCATGTAGTATAGCAAAGCTCAGAGTCGGGCTGATGACATGGGTACAGTAAGATATCTTCTTCGATGTACGCTGTTAGATATCAAAGTGAATTTATTGAAGAAGAAGAAGAAGTAAGATATTGTGTAGGACATTAAAACTTACTGTCGGTTTGTTTACATGTGGATAGTAAGATATTATTTTTTACAGTAAAGCTTGGTGTCTGCCTGTTAACATGTGCATAGTTAGATATTATTTTTAACAGTAAAGCTTGGTGTCTGCCTGTTAACATGTGGATAGTAAGATAACAATTTTTGTTAAGATAAATTGTCTTTCTTGCCCACTTCTATAACTGTCATTTAAGCAAATTGTCCTCACTGCTCACTTTTAGAACTTACATTAAAGTAAATTGTCCTAACCTCCCCCCCCCCCCCCCCCCTACTATTATAACTTTCATTTAGGTAAATTATCCTTGCCGCCCACTTTTATCAATTTCAATAGGGTAAATTGTCCTAACCGCATATTTTTATAACTTCAATTTGGGTAAATTGTCTTTACCGCTAACTTTTATGACTTTCATTTGGGTAAATTGTTCTTAAAGTCTACTTTTATGACTTTCAATTGGGTAAATTGTCCTTACCGCCCCCATTTATAACCTCTCACTTAGGTAAATTGTTCTTACCGCCCACATTTATAATCTTTCAATTGGGTAAATTGTCCTTACCGCCTACATTTATAACTTTCATTTCACTAAATTGACCTTACCGCCCACTTTTATAATTACTAGAGAGTAAATTGTCCTTACCACTGACTTTTATAATTTCATAAGGGTAATTTGTCCTTACCGCCCACTTGTATAACTTTCATTTCGGTAAATTGTCTTTTCCACGAATTTGTATGTCTTGCTTTTGGGTAAATTGTACCTACCACCCACATTTATAACCTTTCATTTAGGTAAATTGTTCTTACCGCCCACTTTAATAACTTTTGTGAAAGTAAATTCGTCTAACCGCTCACTTTTATCAATTTCAATAGGGTAAATTGTCCTAACCGCATATTTTTATAACTTCAATTTGGGTAAATTGTCTTTACCGCTAACTTTTATGACTTTCATTTGGGTAAATTGTTCTTAAAGTCTACTTTTATGACTTTCAATTGGGTAAATTGTCCTTACCGCCCCCATTTATAACCTCTCACTTAGGTAAATTGTTCTTACCGCCCACATTTATAATCTTTCAATTGGGTAAATTGTCCTTACCGCCTACATTTATAACTTTCATTTCACTAAATTGACCTTACCGCCCACTTTTATAATTACTAGAGAGTAAATTGTCCTTACCACTGACTTTTATAATTTCATAAGGGTAATTTGTCCTTACCGCCCACTTGTATAACTTTCATTTCGGTAAATTGTCTTTTCCACGAATTTGTATGTCTTGCTTTTGGGTAAATTGTACCTACCACCCACATTTATAACCTTTCATTTAGGTAAATTGTTCTTACCGCCCACTTTAATAACTTTTGTGAAAGTAAATTCGTCTAACCGCTCACTTTTATCAATTTCAATAGGGTAAATTGTCCTAACCGCATATTTTTATAACTTTCATTTGGGTAAATTGTCTTTACCGCTAACTTTTATGACTTTCATTTGCGTAAATTGTTATTACCGGCCCCATTTATAACCTTTGATTTGGGTAAATTATACTTACCGCCTACATTTAAAACTTTCATTTCACTAAATTGACCTTATCCTCAACTTTTATAATTACTAGAGGGTAAATTGTCCTTACCGCCCACTTGTATAACTTTCATTTGGGTAAATTGTCCTAACCGCATATTTTTATAACTTTCATTTGGGTAAATTGTCTTTACCGCTAACTTTTATGACTTTTATTTGCATAAATTGTTATTACCGGCCCCATTTATAACCTTTGATTTGGGTAAATTGTACTTACCGCCTACATTTAAAACTTTCATTTCACTAAATTGACCTTATCCTCAACTTTTATAATTACTAGAGGGTAAATTGTCCTTACCGCCCACTTGTATAACTTTCATTTGTGTAAATTGTCTTTTCCACCCACTTTTATGATTTTCATTTGGGTAAATTCTACTTTCCGCCCACTTTTATGACTTTCAATTGGGTAAATTATCCTTACCGCCCCCATTTATAACCTTTCATTTGGGTAAATTGTCTTTACCGCCTACTTTTATAACCTTTAATTTTGGTAAATTGTCTTTACCACCCAGATTTATAACTTTCATTTCGCTAAACTGTCCTTACCGCCCATGTTTATAATTTCGTGAGGGTAAATTGTCCTTACCGCCCACATGTATAACTTTCATTTGGCTAAATTGTTCTTACCACCCACTTTTATAACTTTCGCTATGACAATTTTAATTAACAGCCCACTTTTAGAGCTTTTGTTAAGATAAATTGTCCTCACCGCTCACATTTAGAACTTTTGTTCTGTTAAATTTTCCTCACCGCTCCCTTTTAGAACTTTTTTGAGTGTTCGTAAAATGTTTCTTCCTCAGAAGTCAGATCAATGGAACACTTTGTATGGCACTAAACAACTAACATTCATGTGTAGATGACATTACATGGCATTTGGTAGAAGGACAAGAGCCCTGATGCTTCTGGATCGGTAACAATGTATGGTCAAGCAAAGCATACTGATCGGACATGTTAGTCAAGGTCAGGTAAATAACAGTAAAACAATAAGAAATGGTTAGAAACAGGCTTACTTTCAAATGAGCCAGTCGATGCTTCAGATTGGATCCACTACTAGGGGATTACATGTATACATTTTGATTTGCCTTTTATTATTTTATAGGTCTAGCGATATTGTGAGCTTAATGTCTGAGTAGCAGCATGTCACTTTGTCGCTTTGTGCAATTACAATAAAAACACATGATTCTCTTTACAAGCAACATCTTACCTCTAACCCACTGTATGACCGGTGTACTACAGTAAACATCCCGAGTGGCCAGCATGGGTCTGTGAATTACAAGGACAAGAATAACACCACTGGCCCCAGAGAGTATGTCGAAAGAAGGGAGTACCTGTATGACATGGCATAACACAGGTCATGGTTAGGTGGTTTGTTAAGAGCAGCATAGATGGCACCTAACAGTCTTATGGTTAATTTTGCTCTAGTGTATAGAGTCTATTAAGATGGACCTGCACATTCTGTTATCACAACTCCGCCACCCTTGTCCAAATGCAGTAGAGCAATAAGCTGCTCGAGCCTAGCCCGTTAAGCAGGAAATCCTCATCGCGGCTACATCCAGCTCAATCCAGAGCTAGGACCTACACCTGGACATCTGCCCCTGTAGAAGTACAGGTCCCCTAAGGGGACCCACACATGAACATCTGCCCATGTAGAAGCACAGATCGACTAAGACTAAGACTACCGTAAACACAATCATCTTATACAAATATTTCTTTTATTTGCAGGTTGTCTACTTTTGAAACCACACGAAACACAAGACCTCACCACTAATGGAGTCGTCCGTGAGGTCACCCGTGGAACAACTGCCTGAAACATTTCGCCTCTGCTCCATCTGTCCTCCATCTTAGCGGGTCATCTTTCGTCTCGGCACAGCCCCCATGACAGCAGTACACAGTTTCCAGTCATGTCCATCATATGCCGACAAAAGAAGTAGCATTTGGCAACAGCCAGTGTCCTTCCACGAGAAGCTGTACGGAAGTGCACTGAGACTCAAGTCGACTGCTGCCTTTGTTAGAGTCATTGAAGTCGAGGTCTGAAGACGAACAAGGACGATCTATCTTCTTGTCTTTATCGACCGAGCTGGAGCACAACAGTACCAGCACAGTCGACCTTCATCAAGACGTCTGCGGCAAAGAACTGTGCATGCTCTTACAGTAGGGGTTTCTGTAACAATGTGCTTGCATGATGAGGTTGCTAGTCTCAAGCACAATTCTCTTCAGTCACGCCTTTCAATGCATGCATTGTCCAATCAACCAAATCAAGATCCCGCTTCTCTATTTGTTGAAACACAGGTCCAAATGGGAAACAGAACATACTGGCTACAAAAGAACGATGCCTATTTCCAGTTGAACAGAAGAGAGCAGGTCGTGGTCTTCAGACTTCGCACTGGCCACAATAGACTGGGGTACCACCTATTCAATAAATTAAAGATAGGTGGCACTGACGAATGCACATGCGGTACTGGGAAAAATGACCACTGAACATCTGCTGCAAAACTGACCGACATACGAGGATCAGAGAAAGCAGATGTGGCCATCACCAGTGGCAACACTAGACAAGCTCTGTGGCAGTGTCGACAGCCTCAGGAGGACTGCTGTTTTTTCGAGAAAAAAAATAAAGGTTGACGTCTGACAGCTTACGAAGAAGAAGAAGAAGAAGAAGAAGAACAGGTCCACCACTGTATTTGGCTTCCCATTACGAGCTATTAGGAAATACTTGTTCTAGTAATTTGTAGTACTGTAGCAATAATTGACACATTAATGCACAACCTTTAGCGGCATCTTACAACATGTCGTCATCATGTAGCATGCCCTTTATAGAACGTCGCTCCCATAACAGTCTGTCTGAAAGCAACTCATTCCCTTGCTAGAACTATAGCCTCCGCCACAGTCATACCATGGCATTCCTGGATATCTTGGTACCATCGTCCTCTTCGTCTACCCCTTCCTCTTTTACCTGGTACGATAACTTCCAACACTGTTCTCTTGAGACTTGTGTGTCTTGATCTTTTTCATCTTCTTCTTCGTACGCTGTCAGACGACAACTTGAATTTGTACGAAGAAAGCAGCAGTCGTCCTAAGGTTGTCGACACTGCCATAGAGCTTGTCTAGTGTTGGCACTGGTGATGGCCACGTGTGCTTTCTCTGGTCCTCGTATGTCGGACAATTTTGCAGCAGATGTTCAGCGGTCATTGTCTCTGTACCACAGGGTCAGTAGCACCTATCTTCAGTTTATTGAATAGATGGTACATCAGTCTATTGTGGCCTGTACGGAGTCTGAAGACTGCCACCTGCTCTCTTCTCATCAACTGGTAATAAGCATCATTTGGTGTTAAGCCAGTATGCTCTGTTTCCCATTTGTATCTGTCCCTAATAAGCCGTTTGGACTCTTCATAGGTCCCACTAGAATCAGCTTGTGGTAACCTTGCGCCTTCTTTTGCTAGTCTGTCTGCCTCCTCGTTGCGTTGAATGTTACAGTGGGATGAGACTCACTGTACTACTACATTATTGGGTGTGGACTGCTGGCATAGTTCACAGAGTACTGCTCTTAAGTCATTAATTTCTGTATGTTTCTGGCTTTTTAATGCAGTAACCACGGACATGGCATCTGTAAAGATGACTATCTGGCTTTCGTGTTTCTTGATTTGACCAAAGTATTTGCAATTACTAATAACAACAACAACATGTAATGAATGAAATAATTTGTCATATTGTCTTCATCACCCAGGAGAAATAAATACATCGCCTGCCAAGACATTTGTTGTCCTTGACTTAATGTGGCAGTATTCATCAACGGTTATATTCTGTCATTCCCAGCAAGGGGCCCCGGGGTCCACTGGGGGATGCTATCTTATTGATAGATGTTAAACAAGCAACGACAACGATAGTATTGATATCAATTTGTATTGTATGTCATCATCATCTGGTTGATCTGTCCCAAGACTGGATGTAGGGTTGTCTGATTATGTCTCTCCATTTGACCCTATCCTCTGGTTGATCTGTCCTAAGACTGGTTGTAAGGTTGTCTGAGTACGCCTCTTCATTTGACCATATCCTCCGTAGTTCTCATCATTCCAGCAAAAGTTGATACTTTAATGTCCCTGCATGCCTGAGATGTAAAGATGAGTCTTGGTCGCCCCGGTCCTCTCTTCCCTTCAATCTTGCCCTCTAGTATCTTCTCTAGAAGACTTTCTTGTCTCATATTGTGACCCAGCCAACTCAAGCAACGTTTTTGTACAAAATGGAATATTTGTTTTTGTGCTCCCACTTCAGTGAGTACATTCTATCATTACATCTTCTTTCTGTCCAACTAGCGCTTTCCATTAACTTTGACTTTCTATTACAACTCCACATAACCTTGTCCATCATCATCTCAGAATATGTGCTGTAGAGACTCGGTGCAAACGAGTAGCCCTGTCGTATGGCAACTGCACCATTGAGACCTCCTGATATTGAAATAATCGGCTCTTAATTTTCATCCAGGTTCTGGATTAACTTAATGAGTGTTCTTTTTATGTATGAATGTCATATCAAAGTGCTCATAAGTGGCGGAGGAGCTACCATGGCTTGCTAAGAAAACATGTCTGTGTTCAGATCCCTGGGGTCGTAAACCTATGGGATGTGAGCCCAATAAAAATATGTGCTGAATATGGATTCACCGGTCTGTAAGGTGCAAAACACAGAACAAAGTACTCCGTCTTAAGAGACACGATGAACGGGGAAACAAATATGTGACCTTGCAGTTTTTTCCTGTAGTATTTCATTGTTTTAAAAAAACCATTTGATTAAAACGAGCTAAGTCAGTAAGTAGGTCACACACTAAATTGGGATATCTGTCAAATGTAGTTGCTGGTTTCTAAATGTGTCAATGGGGATTAGGGGGCCGCAACATCCAGTTTTGTGATTACTTAGGTAACAGACACTAGGGGACCGCAACAACCAGTTTTGTGATTACTTAAGTAACAGACGCTAGGTGTCGCATGTACGTGCGCAGCACAGAAGCACAATGTAATCCATACTCACAGAGTAAACATCAATAATAGCATCCTGTAGTGTAGTTGGTTTTATTTGGAATTTTGTAGATGGAGGGGGTGGGGGTGGGGTGGCTGTCGAGGACTTCTAAGGACATTGAAAAGGAAATGCTTTCTGACTGTCGATAAATTCCCAAAATGGTTCGACATCATTGCTGATTAAACTTGACCTGGTCGTCCCTTTCAGATTGCAATAGAGGGATCTGTGCGACTGGTGTGGGAGAACTAACAGGCCAGTAATGATATACATTGTAGCAAATTTAACATAGGGATCTGTGCCGCGGGTGTGCGAGAACTAACAGACGAATAGTGATAGCCAGTGTAGCAAATGTAATAGTGTTCGCATAGTTTAGTCTACATTATAATACATGATCGATTGAATTTCCGGAAAGTGTGCTCACTTTGTATACGCAGATTAGTGACTGTAAATACAAAATGAACCGAACGGGATCTTTTCTATGCGATGATAAAGAGACGGAATAAGTGGATCAATGTTTGCGCAAATTATGTGGAGAAATAAAGTACAATATAATTTCATCAATATATGGTTTTCAAATTCGTATATCATGTTTTTGAATGTATCCAGTTATGACATAGTTACTGACGTGCTCTCATAGAACGGAGAACATGTTCTCTAACGCTGTCAACTCGTTAAGAGGAGCAGAATGATAGCATGGTCCTTCTGAATCTATCTGAGGAATAAACTGCATGGGGATCACTGACGCCTGAGACAGACCAGCAAGTTTGGAGAGAGATGTTTGGTCTACCTGAGACAGACCAGCAAGTTTGGAGAGAGATGTACGGTAGACCTGAGACAGACCAGCAAGTTTGGAGAGAGATGTACAGTAGACCTGAGACAGACCACCAAGTTTGGAGAGAGATGTACAATAGACCTGAGACAGACCATCAAGTTTGGAGAGAAATGTACAGTAGACCTGAGACAGACCAGCAAGTGTGGAGAGAGATGTACAGTAGACCTGAGACAGACCACCAAGTTTGGAGAGAGATGTACAGTAGACCTGAGACAGACCAGCAAGTTTGGAGAGAGATGTACAGTAGACCTGAGACAGACCACCAAGTTTGGAGAGAGATGTACAGTAGACCTGAGACAGACCACCAAGTTTGGAGAGAGATGTACAGTAGACCTGAGACAAAGTAATTGAAAGGTGATCATTTGGAACATGTTCTTCACCTTTGACTCAGCAAATGATTTGTTCATATTTATTTCCATGTTCGATTTTCAATATTTGATCATCTTTATTTGGAAGTTACTGATGTGTTCTGATAGAAGGAAATAAAATTATTTCTTTGTTACGTTTGGGATAGTTTGTTCTGGTCATCTTGTATGTGTTTGACCGACTTTTTCTTCTTCTTCTTTTTCTCGTCAACTTCTTCCTTACTCATTGAAAACACCATTGAAATAGGAAACACATTCCAAGTATTGATACCGGCACACGAGCATATGTCTTTCAATGAACTGGCAACACAGACGAGAGGTGTCTTACTCGTTGCAGCACGGGATCTGATCCCTAGGAAATTCTATGAGAAGCAGAACTAGATCACAGAAGGTGTATTACAACATAGAAGGAAGAAGAAACCGAAGACAACCATGTATTTACCACAATAGCGATGAATGCAGACATTGCACTACAGAAATCAGAAGAGAGATCAGGAAAGACAAGAAACAATTCATAACAAACACTTGCAACAAAATCAAAGAACTCCAACAACATGGGAAAAAATGAAACCTACAAAGAAATCAGAAAACTGAAGAGAGAATCCCAACCATCACTACAGGCAATCAATGACAAGAATAGTGATGTGAGGACTGAGAACAAAGAAATTCTAGAAAGGTGGAAGGAATACTGAATAGAGAGCCAGAACCCACGTTGGACGAGGTACGTGCAGCAATCAAAGAGATGAATAAAGGAAAGAGACGCATGCATACACATAAACCAAGCATTGTGCAAAACAAAATTTGGTACAGCTCAGAATGGTCTGCAGAATGGAGAAGATCAGTGTATATTCCGGTACCAAAGAAAGTGAACCTAAAATGATGCACTAACTAGCGAACTATTGCCCTAATAAGCCACGTCATCAAGATATTATTATGTATTATCATGAAGGGACTAGAAAAGAAAGTGGAAATTGAAATACATGAAACACAGGCAGGATTCAAACAAAGCAGAGGTACAGGAGATCACATCTTCAATTTGAGAAACCGCTTTGAAAAATGCAGAGAATACATTGCTGACCTAAATAAACCCTTTATAGATTACACCAAAGCGTTTGACTGTGTACAACATCAGCAACTGTGGCAAATAATGAAATACATAGGCTTCGTTACACATGGAAAACATATAATAGAAACACTTTGCAGTGCCTAACAAGCCCCTGGGAGAATTAACGAACACACCTCAGATTGGTTTGAGAACATAACAGGTGATAGGCAGGGCTGCATCCTTTTCCAATATTTATTCAACATGTACGCGGAGAAAATCAAGCGAAAGGTAAAAATAGATGAAAGTTATATATTCTCCTTCTTCGTTCATCCTCAGATCAAGGTCCCGGTTTCTCTTACAAAGGACACTGTTGTCTCTAAAGCTGTTTTATCTCCATACAGCTTTTATCTCATATCTGCCTCACGAGGCCAGTATTGTTTTCTCTTTTTCTGCGTGAGCGTGCAGCTTTGTAGGATGTGTTCCGCTGTCATGATACGCTCCACATATGGACACATGTCACCTGTTCAAATCCTAATTTTGTTGTAAAGATGACCCTTTGGTCTGTTATGCCCAGTTCTCAGTCTGAAGATAATGACCTGCTCTTCTCTAGTTAAATTAAGGTATGTCTTCTTTTCGTAAGTCTGGGTGTTGATCAGCCCATTTTACCCTGAAGTTGGCTTTAATTATGGTCTTGGCCTCATTATATGTGATACTCAGGTCTGTTTGCGGGGATGCTCCTCCACACTTTGCTAGTTTGTCTGCAGCTTCATTGCCTTCACTATTGCAATGGGATGGGATCCACTGTATGACCAATCTTGGGTGTTCTGCTGAGAGCTGTGTCACGAAGAACATACATTGCTCAAGATCTTCATCTTTGTGTTGTTTTAGCGCTGCTAATACTGACGCGGCATCAGTCACGAATTCTATGTTTTCTTGGTGGATATCTTTATCTTAGATTACAAGCTCAGCTGCGGCCTTCCACAATGGAATCTAGTCAGAGCCATGAATGACGAAACTCCATCAAACAAACAAATTACCATCAAGCAGGGCGACAACATGCTTACTGGAAAAAAAACAGCAAACGTTTTTATAGAACATTATGCCAGAGCAAATCACATTGATGTCCCTACAGACAGGCAAACAGACATTAGTGAAGAACAAAAGAGCCACGACAACATCAATATGGCACCAGACATGATGGCAAAACTAACAATGAATGAAATGGCAGAGGCCATGAGAACTTTAAAGAAAAAGAAATTGCCCGTAAAAGATGGGGTAACATACGAAATGCTGATGGGGTTGGGCCAAACAGCAAAGAGGAAGTTACTATCAGTCCTGAACCAAAGCTGGAAAAGGGGTATTGTACCTCAGGCATGGAAAGATGCTGTACTTATACCAGTACCAAAGTATACTCAGTCTACTGAGCTGTGTAGGTAAACTGATGGAGCTATGATAAACACCAGACTGATGTGACATCTGGAAGAAAAACACATACTAATTCCACAGAAAGCAGGATTTAGACAACACAGATCCACTGAGGATCAGATCACTCTCATAGCGCAGGAAATAGAGGATGCTTACCAGGAGAAAAAGCATACAGTAGCGGTTTGGGTGTATCTAGAGAAGACATTTGACAAGGTGGGGAAAGAGGGACTTAAAGTCAAGCTACGAAGAAGTGAAGTATCTGGAAAAATGTACAGACTGATCAGCCACTACCTCGAAAACAGAACAGCCAGAATTCAAGTACAAGGGAAGATTAGCAAAAATGTGACACTGGAGCAAGGAGTACCCCAAGGGGGGTACTGTCACTCACACTTTTTATGGTGTATATAAACAACATCACAGAGAATATATCAAGAAGAGTGCACAGCTCCATGTTTGCAGACGATCTGGCTTTGTGGACCTCTGAAGAAAATCTCACCATAGCAAACAATCGGATGCAGCAGGCCCTAACATCGCTTGAGTAGTGGGCGAAATCATGGCTGGTCAAAGTAAATGAAGAAAAAACAACATGTACGATATTCTCCCTTTAAAATAAACCACAGAACACCAAAATAAATCTTAATGGCAAATACCTGCGGCTAAACGACAAGCTAAACTACTTGGGAGTCACATTTGATCGGCGCATGCCATGTAAAAATCAGATCGAGAGAAACCGAATGAGAGCAGGACAAAGAATGGCAAACATGAGGAAACTTGCTGGCACAAGCTGGGGTGCAGACGAAAGAATACTGAAGAAACTGTACACTGGAAGAGTGAGACCAGTTCTCGAGTATGGCATTGCGGCATGGGCAACAGCAGCAAAGGCGAACTTTGATAAAATTAGCAAACTTCAAAACCAAGCCATGAGAGTTATAATAGGAAGCATGAAGTCAACGCCAATTGTAGAACTTGAAAATATTACAAATCTGCAATTCATGACCGATAGAAGAGACAGCAGAGCCCAGCAGCAAGCAGAGAAACTATAAATACTGACAGATCATCCAATGCAGCAGAGACTAAATAGATTTGGGAAAGGGAGACTGAAGCGGAGACACTTTGCAGAAATAGCCAAAGCAAAGATGAGCGAAGACCCTATGAACACCATAACAACACCAAAGCCCATCCCTACTGTACGCAAACTCACCTGGAAGCAGCATATCGTTCCAGAGGTGGTAGAAAATATACCGGGTATTGGAAACAAGTACAGCCAGCATGAAAAGGAAAGAAGAGACATAACCCTGAGGTACATAGCGAAAAACTACCCAAGCATGGACTGGACCCATGCATACACTGACGGTTCTGCAACAAACACAACATAGAAGGGAGAGTGAGGGATATTTTTGACCCTAACAAACGGTAGAAAAATAACACTGTCAGTGGCAACTGGAAAATTCTCAAGCAATTTCAGAGCGTAGGCAGAGGCATGGAAGGCTGCAGTATAAGCAATGCTGTCAGGCGAAAGTAGTGAAAGCCAGATAGTTCTGTTTACAGATGCCCTGTCCGTGGTTACAGCACTAAAAAGCCAGAAAAATACAGAACGTAATGATTTAAGAGCAGTACTCTGTCAACTATGCTAGCAGTCCGCACCAAAAATAGTAGTGGTACAGTGGGTTCCATACCACTGTAACATCCAAGGCAACGAGTAGGCAGACAGACTGGCAAAATAATGTGCAAGACTACCACAACCAGATTCCAGTGTGACCTACGAAGAGTCCAAAAGGCTTATTAGGGCCAGATACACGGCCAAATGGGAAACAGAACATACTGGCTACACAAAAAATTATGCCTACTACCAGTTGAACAGAAGAGAGCAGGTCGTGGTCTTCAGACTCCGCACAGGCCACAACAGACTGAGGTACCACCTTTTCAATAAACTGAAGATAGGTGGCACTGACGAATGCACTTGTGGCACCGGGAAAATGACCGCTGAACATCTGCTGCAAAACTGCCCGACATACGAGAACCAGAGAAAGCACATGTGGCCATGACCAGTGGCAACACTAGACAAGCTCTATGGCAGTGTCGACAGCCTCAGGATGACAGCTGCTTTCTTCGAACAAATTCAAGTTGACGTCTGACAGCGTACGAAGAAGAAGATTTACCTCGAATTGTTTTTAACACCTGCACAAATTGAAAGTCATCTTCTTCTTCTTCTTCGTACGCAGTCAGACAGTAACCATTATTTTTTGGAAAAAAGCGGCGGTCATCCTGAGGCTGTCGCCACTGCCATAGAGCTTGTCTTGCAGTTCCACTGGTGATGGCCACATCTGCTCTCTCTCATCCTCGTATGTCGGGCAGTTCTGCAGCAGATGTTCAGCGGTCATTTTACCAGTACCGCACGGGCATTCGTCGGTACATCCTATCTTCAATTTGTTGAATAGGTGGTACCTCAGTCTATTGTGGCCAGTGCGAAGTCTGAAGACAACGACCTGCTCTCTTCGGTTCAACTGGTAATAGGCATCGTTTTTGGTGTAACAAAGTATGTTCGGTTTCCCATTTGGTCATGTATCTGGCTTTGATAAGCCGTTTTGACTCTTCGTACGTCATACTAGTATCTGTTTGTGGTAGACTTGCACCTTCTTTTGCCAGTCTGTCTTCCTCCTCGTTGCCTTGGATGTTGCAGTGTGATGGCACACACTGTACCACTACCCTTTTTGGTGCGGACTGCTGGCACAGTTTGCAGAGTGCTGCTCTTAAGTCATTGAGCTCAGTATTTTTCTGGCTTTTTAGCCCTGTGACTACGGCGAGAGCATCTGTAAGCAGGACTATATGGCTTTCATTTTCACTGTGTGTCACCATTTCTTCCACTGCCGCCCTCAGTGCCTCTGCCTCCGCTCTGAAATTGCTTGTGTACTTACCAGTAGCGAATGACAGTGTTATTTTTCTGCCATTTGGTAGGTTCAGGAATGCTCCAGCCGCTCCGTTCTGTGTAGTATTTGTTACAGAACCGTCGGTGTATGCATGGGTCCAGTCCATGCTTGGGTAGCTTTTCGTTATGAAGCTTAGGGTAGTATCTCTCCTTTCTTTTTCAGTCTGGCAGTTTTTGTTTGCAATACCTGGTATATTTTCTACCACCTCTGGAAATATATCCTGCCTCCAGGTAGGTTTTCGTACAGTAGTGATGGGTTTTGGTGTTGTTAGTGCGTTTATGGGATCTTCGTGCATCTTTGCTTTGGCTATTTCTGCAAAGTTTCTCCGCTTTAGTTTCCCATTTACCAAATTGTTTAGTCTCTGGTGCATTGGATGGTCGGTCAGTCTTCGGAGTTTCTCTGACTGCAGCTGGGCTCTGCAGTCTCTTCTATCGGTCATGGATTGCAGTTTTGTAATCTTTTCAAGTTTTACAATTGGCGTTGACTTCATGCCACCTGTTATAATTCTCATGGCTTGGTTTTGAAGTTTGCTAACTTTATCGAAGTTCGCCTTCGCTGCTGTTGTCCATACCGCAATGCCATACTTGAGAACTGGTCTCACTCTTCCAGTGTACAGTTTCTTTAGTATGCCTTCGTCTGCTCCCCAGCTTGTGCCAGCAAGTTTCCTCATGATTGCCATTCTTTCTCTGGCTTTCATTCGGTTTCTCTCAATCTGACTTTTCCATGTCATGCGCCGATCAAATGTGACTCCCAGATAGGTTGAGTTGTCGTTTGGCTGCAGGAATTTGCCATTTAGACTTAATTTGGTATTTTGGGGTTTTAATGAAAGCGAGAATATTGTGCATGTGGTTTTCTCCTCGTTTATTTTGACCAGCCATGAGTTCGCCCACTCTTCCAGCTATGTTAGGGCCGTCTGCATCCGATTTCTTGCTATGGTGAGATTCTTTTCAGAGGTCCACATAGCCAGATCGTCTGCAAACATTGAGCTATGGACTCTTCTTGGTATATTCTCTGTAATATCGTTTATATATACCAGGAAGAGTGTGGGTGACAGTACTCCCCTTTGGGGTACTCCCTGCTCGAGTATCACCTTTTTGCTCATCTGCCCTTGTACTTAGACTCTGGCAGTTCTTTGTTTGAGGTAGTGGTTGATCCATTTGTACATTTTCCCACAAACATCACTTCTTCTTAGCTTGACTCTAAGTCCGTCATTCCAGACTTTGTCAAATGCCTTTTCCAGATCCACCCAAACAGCTACTGTGTGTTTCTGTGCCTGGTAGGCATCTTCTATCACCTGGGCTATGAGGATGACCTGGTCCTCAGTGGATCTGTGCTGTCTAAAGCCGGCTTGCTGTGGAATTAGTATTCGTTTTTCTTCCAGATGCCACTTCAGTCTGGTGTTTATCATCCGTTCCATCAGCTTGCCGACACAGCTCAGTAGGCTGATGGGCCTGTATCCATTTGGATCTGTTTTATCCTTTCCTGTTTTTGGTACTGGTACCAGTATTGCGTCTTTCCATGCCTGGGGTACAATTTCCCTTTTCCAGCTTTGGTTCAGGACCGATAGCAGTTTCCTCTTCGCTGTTTGGCCCAGCCCCATCAGTATTTCGTTTGTTATCCCGTCTTTTCCGGGAGATTTCCTTTTCTTTAATGTTTTCATAGCCTCTTCCATTTCGCGCATTGTTAATTTGGCCATCATGTGCTCTTCAGGTGCCGTATTCATCTTGTCATGTAACAGTCATCTAACAATATACATATTTCAATCTCTATATCTGTTCTACATCCTCTCTCTCTTTCTCTCTCTCTCTCTCTTTCTCTCGCTCTACTTTGGTCTTCTTGTTTCTCTGTACTCTTAAAAATCAATGCTGACTACCAACTAATCTGGGACAAATATGAACTGCTGTGATCATATAAGACATTCCAATGTACCCAGCCCACTACCAGTTAAAGGCCAACACCAAATACAGAAGGGATTGAAGCTCACGAACAAAAACATGCATTGAGAACGTGCCAACCGTAGCGACAATCCGCCCAACAAACTGTTGATTATGTCAAGGAAAGAATGTCAGAATACAAACACTTGATGAACACTTGCCAACTTGCTGTTTACATTCATGGATATATCAAGTAAAACAAATATACTGTAGTCGGGGATGCTGTGGTAGAAACTTCTCTATAAAAGGTTTCAGCTTTTATGAGATGGGGGTAGCCAGTTCCCTTCCTCGATGTCTTGGCTTACAATATCACTGATATATATATAGTGTTGTCTTATGTTTCCTCTAATAACATGTCTTAATGGGAATCACACTTTTTCTTCTGCTTATATCACGAAATAATCATTCCTTCATGGTTGTATGCTTAAACATCTATCTAATTGTTCTATTGTAGGTCAATGACCAATGTTTTGTTATTATTATTGTCATGATTATCATGATCATCATCATCATCATCATCATCATCATCATCATCTTCTTCTATCAACTTGTGTCGTTAGAAGGCGTGGGAGGGGGTGTAGTTTTATGTCGTGTGCCCTCTTCGTCGCCGATGTTGTTGACATTCAGTGTTTATTTAAACATAGCAAAGGACATAACCAAACAAATACAAAAAATATATAATTAAGAGTTATCCCATCATAAAAAACTTGCGTGAGAGATTCTGGCTTGGGCGTCTCCCCTCTTTATCCAGGTTACAAACCTTAGAACGAGTGAGCTATGGCCCTACACCAGAACCACATGGACGTGTACATTGGCATCTGTACACTGAAGGCGATAGGTGTTAATTATCCACCCGACCAAATTTCTCACGCTTGTTGTCGTCCTCGTGCACGACATATGGGGAGGAACAGCTCGCGACCCCGGGCGCTCGTCGGCGACGATTGTGACAGCAAAGCCGTGCTTATCACAAGAGCTGAACCTTGAACCTTGACCGGCGTCGAAGTCATGGAGCGAACTAGACAAGTAACTGGCAGAAGACAACACTGGCTGCTCCTGTAGCTGTTAATAGTAAGGTTAGAGTTAGCATATATGCTGATGCCTGTTTAAGTTAGCTCTGTTGTGGTAACAGCGACTCGCATATTGTTTTTAAAATGAATTTAATAATATTCATAAAATGCAAATAAATGTTAGAAATTTCCGAAAGGTAAATTTCGTATGGTATGCTCCATTAAACGCAACCTTAACTATTATAAGTATTTGCTTTATTTTTATGTAATTATTAAATGATGTATATTATTGTAGTGCATTTATTACATCCCTTTCTTTTGAATACATTGCCCTTATGACGAAGTAATCATTGTCCGTGTAAATACAGTTCACTACTAGACCGTGAAACTGTTATCTAGCTAATCAAAGATCTTGTGCTGAAAGTTGTTTATGGTTAAGCGTGCTTATATTCCGTGTGTGCTACTTTTAAATTGTTCAAGCTTGGATTTAATGACATGTAAGCAAATGTATGTAGACTTTTATGTTATAATTTTCTCAAACATACCATCTGTAGATTCTTAATCTCATTGTACGCATCCAAATTTTAAACTGTATATTTTTTAGAACAGGACACCCATTACCATTATTGTAATAACACTAGCCCAATGGAATCTTGCATGTTTACTGCTGGCTGAATATATGTAGACATAATATTCATAATGTGGCATAGGAAATACGTAAACATGAAATTGAACCTTATTCCAGTGTGTGTTTGTTTCTTGTTTATTTCTTTATTTCACAAGACGCGTAAGTTGCCATATTAACGAATGTAAACAAACAGATATTAAAGTACACATTCCTAAAGCCCAGGTATTGATAAAATTGCTCTTTGCTGTCACTCTGTGTATATATGATATTCGAACACTGGCACTATTAACATACACCAAATTGAAAGCATGGTAGTAATACATATCTTATTATTTTAAACATACATTTTTGTAGCAATGCACATATTTATTTACTTTTGTGTGTGCGTGTGTGTACAACTGTGTAAAACCCTAAGGTATTGACATATTTCCAAAACTACTTATTACCTACTGTTCCTACTGGCATATTTTGGCTATAAGGCTCAGTGTGGGTTTGTTAATGTATTGATAGTAAAAATTTATTTAGAACATTACAGCTCGTTGTTGGTCTATTGACATGGGGACATCAGGATGCTGTTTAGGACATTTATTCTTGGTGTCTGTTTGTTAACAAATGGAAGGTAACACACTGTATAGGACAGAAAAGCTCAGTGTTGGTCTGTTAATACATGTGAACTGTAAGATATTGTGTAGGACACGTGTTCTCAGTGTTGGTCTGTTAATACATGTGAACTGTAAGACATTGTGTAGGACACGTGTTCTCTGTGTTGGTCTGTAAACATGATGATTAGTAAGATATTATGTATGACATTACAGCTCAGTGTTGATGTTTTATCAAGGAGAAAGATAATATATACAACCTTATATCTCGGTTGTTATGCGTTAACATTTGAATATTAAGAAAATATGTAGGACATGAAAGCTCACTGTTCATTTGCTAACAAGTGGATAGTACAATACTATGAGGTAAAGTAATGCTAGCTGTCATTCTGTTAACACGCGGATAGTAAGATACTATGTAGGACATTACTG
This sequence comes from Ariolimax columbianus, assembly GCA_036924085.1. Taxonomy (NCBI): domain Eukaryota; kingdom Metazoa; phylum Mollusca; class Gastropoda; order Stylommatophora; family Arionidae; genus Ariolimax; species Ariolimax columbianus. The sequence goes on along the minus strand of JAVGWX010000025.1, from coordinate 6,197,825 downwards.
CTGTGTGTTGGTATTTTGACCTGGGGATAGTAAGATACTATAAAGGACATTACAGATCGGTGTTGGTCTGTTAACAAGCGGAGAGTAAGATACTATGTAGGACATTACTGCTCAGTTTTGGTCTGTTTACCTGGGGGAAAAAATATACTAAGTAGGACACCTATTCATGAGGTTGGTCTGTTTTCATGTGGATAGTGAGAAAATATATACAACATTATTTCTCAGTTGATGTATATTAACATGTGGATATTAAGAAAATAAGTAGGACATGTAAGTTCACTGTCTGTGTGTTAAGAAGTGGATAGTTTGATGTTATGTAGAAAAGTGAAGCTTGCTTTCATTCTGTTATAACGTGTGGATAGTAAAACAATAGATAGGACATCAAAGGTTTGTGTCAGACTGCTATCTTTGGGACAGAAAGATAAAAAGTAGGTCATTTAAGCTCTGTGTCAGTATATTAACTTCTGGACAGTAAGATTACATGTAGGACATTAACAAGTGGGAATGGTTTGTAAACATGCAAACAGTTTAATACTACATAGGACAATAAAACTCAGTGTCTATCTGCTAACAGTTGTGTAGTTAGATACTATGTACGTCATCTATGCCAAAAGCTCAGTGTTCGGCTATTAACATGCAAATTAGTAATGTACTATGTAGGACATTACAGCTTGTTGTAGGCCTGCTAAGATAGGGATAGTATGATACTTTACAGGACAATTATCTTGGTGTCCATCTGTTAATATACAGACAGTAAGATACTACATACGACCTTAAAGCTCGGTGTTAGCCTTCATCTTTTGTCATGCTGATACTAAGATACTATATATGAGATTAAAAACCAGAGTTGGTCTGTTAAAGTGGCGTCAGTGAGATACTTTATAGGACCGTCAAGCTCAGTTTAGATCTGTTAAAGTGGAGTCAGTAAGATATTATGTAGGACACTAATGCTTTTAGGTAGATTTGTTAACATGGGGATTGTAAGATGCTATGCAGGACAGTAAAGTTAGGTGACTGTTCATGTATGTTACTGTTGGGATACTCAGATAGTATGCTAATATGTAGACAGTAAGATGCTATGTATTGCATTAAATCTCAGAATCGGTTGATTACATGAGGACATTAAGATATTATAAAGGACACTGAAGCTTAGTGTAATTCTGTTGACATGGTGACAGTCTTTTGTTTTTTTTGAGTTCGCCTTACTTCTCTAATCCCCAAGGTGGTGTACATTGTACTGTGGTTTTTATTTTGCGCCTGTCGGCCAAGTGCATCCAACTTCAGCATGCATTTTATGTAAGGATCTGCTTCCTCTTGCATTTTCTAAGGATTCGCTTCCCCGGGGTAACGGCCGGTGCTATGATGGGGATTGAACCCAGCACCTTTGGGTTTTGAGTCGTACCACTTAACCACTAGGCCACACTGTCCCCATGGTGACAGTAAGATAACATGTAGGATATTAGCGTATAGCATCGGTCTGTTAACATTTAGATAGTAAGATTATATGTAGTACATTACAGCTTGATATTAGGTCTGCTAACATTTAGAAAGAAAGATTTTATATTAGGACATTACAGCTTGGTGTTGGTCTGTTGACATGAAGACTGTAAAATGCTGTGGATGACATTAAAACATGTGAATAGTACAATATCATGTAGGATAGCAAAGCTCAGAGTCGGGCTGATGACATGGGTACAGTAAGATATCTTCTTCGATGTACGCTGTTAGATATCAAAGTGAATTTATTGAAGAAGAAGAAGTAGTAAGATATTGTGTAGGACATTAAAACTTACTGTCGGTTTGTTTACATGTGGATAGTAAGATATTATTTTTTACAGTAAAGCTTGGTGTCTGCCTGTTAACATGTGGATAGTAAGATATTATTTTTTACAGTAAAGCTTGGTGTCTGCCTGTTAACATGTGGATAGTAAGATAACAACTTTTGTTAAGATAAATTGTCTTTCTTGCCCACTTCTAAAACTTTCATTTAAGCAAATTGTCCTCACCGCTCACTTTTAGAACTTTCATTAAAGTAAATTGTCCTCCCCCCCCCCTCCCCCCCCCCCCCACTATTATAACTTTCATTTAGGTAAATTATCCTTGCCGCCCACTTTTATCAATTTCAATAGGGTAAATTGTCCTAACCGCATATTTTTATTACTTCAATTTGGGTAAATTGTCTTTACCGCTAACTTTTATGACTTTCATTTGGGTAAATTGTTCTTAAAGTCTACTTTTATGACTTTCAATTGGGTAAATTGTCCTTACCGCCCCCATTTATAACCTCTCATTTAGGTAAATTGTTCTTACCGCCCACATTTATAATCTTTCAATTGGGTAAATTGTCCTTACCGCCTACATTTATAACTTTCATTTCACTAAATTGACCTTACCGCCCACTTTTATAATTACTAGAGAGTAAATTGTCCTTACCACTGACTTTTATAATTTCATAAGGGTAATTTGTCCTTACCGCCCACTTGTATAACTTTCATTTCGGTAAATTGTCTTTTCCACGAATTTGTATGTCTTGCTTTTGGGTAAATTGTACCTACCACCCACATTTATAACCTTTCATTTAGGTAAATTGTTCTTACCGCCCACTTTAATAACTTTTGTGAAAGTAAATTCGTCTAACCGCTCACTTTTATCAATTTCAATAGGGTAAATTGTCCTAACCGCATATTTTTATAACTTTCATTTGGGTAAATTGTCTTTACCGCTAACTTTTATGACTTTCATTTGCGTAAATTGTTATTACCGGCCCCATTTATAACCTTTGATTTGGGTAAATTGTACTTACCGCCTACATTTAAAACTTTCATTTCACTAAATTGACCTTATCCTCAACTTTTATAATTACTAGAGGGTAAATTGTCCTTACCGCCCACTTGTATAACTTTCATTTGGGTAAATTGTCCTAACCGCATATTTTTATAACTTTCATTTGGGTAAATTGTCTTTACCGCTAACTTTTATGACTTTCATTTGCATAAATTGTTATTACCGGCCCCATTTATAACCTTTGATTTGGGTAAATTGTACTTACCGCCTACATTTAAAACTTTCATTTCACTAAATTGACCTTATCCTCAACTTTTATAATTACTAGAGGGTAAATTGTCCTTACCGCCCACTTGTATAACTTTCATTTGTGTAAATTGTCTTTTCCACCCACTTTTATGATTTTCATTTGGGTAAATTCTACTTTCCGCCCACTTTTATGACTTTCAATTGGGTAAATTATCCTTACCGCCCCCATTTATAACCTTTCATTTGGGTAAATTGTCTTTACCGCCTACTTTTATAACCTTTAATTTTGGTAAATTGTCTTTACCACCCAGATTTATAACTTTCATTTCGCTAAACTGTCCTTCCCGCCCATGTTTATAATTTCGTGAGGGTAAATTGTCCTTACCGCCCACATGTATAACTTTCATTTGGCTAAATTGTTCTTACCACCCACTTTTATAACTTTCGCTATGACAATTTTAATTAACAGCCCACTTTTAGAGCTTTTGTTAAGATAAATTGTCCTCACCGCTCACATTTAGAACTTTTGTTCTGTTAAATTTTCCTCACCGCTCCCTTTTAGAACTTTTTTGAGTGTTCGTAAAATGTTTCTTCCTCAGAAGTCAGATCAATGGAACACTTTGTATGGCACTAAACAACTAACATTCATGTGTAGATGACATTACATGGCATTTGGTAGAAGGACAAGAGCCCTGATGCTTCTGGATCGGTAACAATGTATGGTCAAGCAAAACATACTGATCGGACATGTTAGTCAAGGTCAGGTAAATAACAGTAAAACAATAAGAAATGGTTAGAAACAGGCTTACTTTCAAATGAGCCTGTTGATGCTTCAGATTGGATCAACTACTAGGGGATTACATGTATACATTTTGATTCGCCTTTTATTATTTTATAGGTCTAGCGATATTGTGAGCTTAATGTCTGAGTAGCAGCATGTCACTTTGTCGCTTTGTGCAATCACAATAAAAACACATGGTTCTCTTTACAAGCAACTTCTTACCTCTAACCCACTGTATGACCGGGGTACTACAGTAAACATCCCGAGTGGCCAGCATGGTTCTGTGAATTACAAGGACAAGAATAACACCACTGGCCCCAGAGAGTATGTCGAAAGAAGGGAGTACCTGTATGACATGGCATAGCACAGGTCATGGTTAGGTGGTTTGTTAAGAGCAGCATAGATGGCACCTAACAGTCTTAGGGTTAATTTTGCTCTAGTGTATAGAGTCTATTAAGATGGACCTGCACATTCTGTTATCACAACTCCGCCACCCTTGTCCAAATGCAGTAGAGCAATAAGCTGCTCGAGCCTAGCCCGTTAAGCAGGAAATCCTCATCGCGGCTACATCCAGCTCAATCCAGAGCTAGGACCTACACCTGGACATCTGCCCCTGTAGAAGTACAGGTCCCCTAAGGGGACCCACACATGAACATCTGCCCATGTAGAAGCACAGATCGACTAAGACTAAGACTACCGTAAACACAATCATCTTATACAAATATTTCTTTTATTTGCAGGTTGTCTACTTTTGAAACCACACGAAACACAAGACCTCACCACTAATGGAGTCGTCCGTGAGGTCACCCGTGGAACAACTGCCTGAAACATTTCGCCTCTGCTCCATCTGTCCTCCACCTTAGCGGGTCATCTTTCGTCTCGGCACAGCCCCCATGACAGCAGTACACAGTTTCCAGTCATGTCCATCATATGCCGACAAAAGAAGTAGCATTTGGCAACAGCCAGTGTCCTTCCACGAGAAGCTGTACGGAAGTGCACTGAGACTCAAGTCGACTGCTGCCTTTGTTAGAGTCATTGAAGTCGAGGTCTGAAGACGAACAAGGACGATCTATCTTCTTGTCTTTATCGACCGAGCTGGAGCACAACAGTACCAGCACAGTCGACCTTCATCAAGACGTCTGCGGCAAAGAACTGTGCATGCTCTTACAGTAGGGGTTTCTGTAACAATGTGCTTGCATGATGAGGTTGCTAGTCTCAAGCACAATTCTCTTCAGTCACGCCTTTCAATGCATGCATGGTCCAATCAACCAAATCAAGATCCCGCTTCTCTATTTGTTGAAACACAGGTCCAAATGGGAAACAGAACATACTGGCTACAAAAAAACGATGCCTGTTTCCAGTTGAACAGAAGAGAGCAGGTCGTGGTCTTCAGACTTCGCACTGGCCACAATAGACTGGGGTACCACCTATTCAATAAATTAAAGATAGGTGGCACTGACGAATGCACATGCGGTACTGGGAAAAATGACCACTGAACATCTGCTGCAAAACTGACCGACATACGAGGATCAGAGAAAGCAGATGTGGCCATCACCAGTGGCAACACTAGACAAGCTCTATGGCAGTGTCGACAGCCTCAGGATGACTGCTGTTTTTTCGAGAAAAAAAATAAAGGTTGACGTCTGACAGCTTACGAAGAAGAAGAAGAAGAAGAAGAAGAACAGGTCCACCACTGTATTTGGCTTCCCATTACGAGCTATTAGGAAATACTTGTTCTAGTAATTTGTAGTACTGTAGCAATAATTGACACATTAATGCACAACCTTTAGCGGCATCTTACAACATGTCGTCATCATGTAGCATGCCCTTTATAGAACGTCGCTCCCATAACAGTCTGTCTGAAAGCAACTCATTCCCTTGCTAGAACTCTAGCCTCCGCCACAGTCATACCATGGCATTCCTGGATATCTTGGTACCATCGTCCTCTTCGTCTACCCCTTCCTCTTTTACCTGGTACGATAACTTCCAACACTGTTCTCTTGAGACGCGTGTGTCTTGATCTTTTTCATCTTCTTCTTCGTACGCTGTCAGACGACAACTTGAATTTGTACGAATAAAGCAGCAGTCGTCCTAAGGTTGTCGACACTGCCATAGAGCTTGTCTAGTGTTGGCACTGGTGATGGCCACGTGTGCTTTCTCTGGTCCTCGTATGTCGGACAATTTTACAGCAGATGTTCAGCGGTCATTTTCTCTGTACCACAGGGTCAGTAGCACCTATCTTCAGTTTATTGAATAGATGGTACCTCAGTCTATTGTGGCCTGTACGGAGTCTGAAGACTGCCACCTGCTCTCTTCTCATCAACTGGTAATAAGCATCATTTGGTGTTAAGCCAGTATGCTCTGTTTCCCATTTGTATCTGTCCCTAATAAGCCGTTTGGACTCTTCATAGGTCCCACTAGAATCAGCTTGTGGTAACCTTGCGCCTTCTTTTGCTAGTCTGTCTGCCTCCTCGTTGCGTTGAATGTTACAGTGGGATGAGACTCACTGTACTACTACATTATTGGGTGTGGACTGCTGGCATAGTTAACAGAGTACTGCTCTTAAGTCATTAAGTTCTGTATGTTTCTGGCTTTTTAATGCAGTATCCACGGACATGGCATCTGTAAACAGGACTATCTGACTTTCGTGTTTCTTGATTTGACTCTATCCTCTGGTTGATCTGTCATAAGAATGGTTGTAAGGTTTTCTGAATACGCCTCTTCATTTGACCATATCCTCGCTAGTTCTAATCATTCCAGCAAAAGTTGATACTTCAATGTCCCTGTATGCCTGAGATGTAAAGATGAGTCTTTGTCGCCCCATCCTTTCTTCCCTTTAATCTTGCCCTCTAGTATCTTCTCTAGATGACTTTCTTGTCTCATATTGTGACCCAGCCAACTCAACCAACGTTTTTGTACAAAATTGAATATTTGTTTCTGTGCGCCCACTTCAGTGAGTACATTCTATCATTTCATCTTCTTTCTGTCCAACTAGCGCTTTCCTTTAACTTTGACTTTCTATTACAACTCCGCATAACCTTGTCCATCATCATCTCAGAATATGCGCTGTAGAGACCTGTCTTAGGGAAACTAGACCATTACGATCTTCTGATATTGAAATAATCGGCTCTTAATTTTCATCCAGGTTCTGGATTAACTTAATGAGTGTTCTTTCTATGTATGAAGGTCATTAGAAAGTGCTCATAAGTGGCGGAGGAGCTACCATGGCTTGCTAACAAAACATGTCTGTATTCAGATCCCTCGGCCTATGGGATGTGAGCCCATTAAAAATGCGTGCTGAATATGGATTCACCAGGCTGTAAGGTGCAAAACACAGAACGGGGAAACAAATATGTGACTTTGCAGTTTTTTCTATAGTATTTCATTATTTTTATTTTATTTTTGATTAAAACGAGGTAAGTCAGTAAGTAGGTCACACACTAAATTGGGATATCTGTCAAAAGTAGTTGCTGGTTTCTAAATGTGTCAATGGGGACTAGGAAGCCGCAAAATCCAGTTTTGTGATTACTTAGGTAACAGACACCAGGGGACCGCAACATCCAGTTTTGTGATTACTTATGTAACATACTTTAGGGACCGCAACATCCAGTTTTGTGATTAATTAGGTGACAGACACTAGGGGGCAGCAACATCCAGTTTTCTGATTACTTAGGTAACAGACACTAGGTGTCGCATGTACGTGCGCAGCACAGAAACACAATGTCATCCATACTCACAGAGCCAACATCAATAATAGCATCCTGTAGTGTAGTTGGTTTTATTTGGAATTTGGTGGGTGGGGGGTGGGGAGGGGGGGGGGCGGGCTGTCGAGGACTTCTAAGGCTATGGAAAAGGAAATGATTTCTGACTGTCGATAAATTCCCAAAATGGCGCGACATCATTGTTGATTAAGCTTGACCTGGTCGTCCCTTTCAGATTGCAATAGAGGGATCTGTGCGGCGGGTGTGCGAGAACTAACAGGCCAGTAATGATAGACATTGTAGCAAATTTAACATAGGGATCTGTTCCGCGGGTGTGCGAGAACTAACAGACCAGTGGTGATAGCCAGTGTAGCAAATGTAATAGTGTTCGCATAGTTTAGTCTACATTATAATGCATGATCGATTGAATTTTCTGAAAGTGTGCTCACTGTGTATACGCAGATTAGTGACTGTAAATACAAAATGAACCGAACGGGATCTTTTCCTTGCGATGATAAAGAGACGGAATAATTGTATCAATGTTTGCGCAAATTATATGGAGAAATAAGGTACAATATAATTGCATCAATATATGGTTTTCAAATTTGTATATCATTTTTTTAAATATATCCAGTTGTGACATATTTACTGACGTGCTCTCATAGAACGGAGAACATGTTCTCTAACACTGTCAACTCGTTAAGAGGAGCAGAATGATAGCATGGTCCTTCTGAATCCATCTGAGGAATAAACTGCATGGGGATCACTGACGCCTGAGACAGACCAGCAAGTTTGGAGAGAGATGTACAGTAGACCTGAGACAGACCACCAAGTTTGGAGAGAGATTTACAGTAGACTTGAGAGAGACCAGCACGTTTCGAGAGAGATGTACAGTAGACCTGAGAAAGACAACCAAGTTTGGAGAGAGATGTACAGTAGACCTGAGACAGACCACCAAGTTTGGAGAGAGATGTACAGTAGACCTGAGACAGACCACCACGTTTGGAGAGAGATGTACAGTAGACCTGAGACAGACCAGCAAGTTTGGAGAGAGATGTACAGTAGACCTGAGACAGACCAGCAAGTTTGGAGAGAGATTTACAGTAGACTTGAGAGAGACCAGCACGTTTCGAGAGAGATGTACAGTAGACCTGAGAAAGACAACCAAGTTTGGAGAGAGATGTACAGTAGACCTGAGACAGACCACCAAGTTTGGAGAGAGATGTACAGTAGACCTGAGACAGACCACCACGTTTGGAGAGAGATGTACAGTAGACCTGAGACAGACCACCAAGTTTGGAGAGAGATGTACAGTAGACCTGAAACAAACTAATTGAAAGTTGATCATTTGGAACATGTTCTTAACCTTTGACGCAGCAAATGATTTGTTCATATTTATTTCCATGTTCGATTTTCAATATTTGATCATCTTTGTTTGGCAGTTACTGATGTGTTCTAATAAATGCAAATACAATTATTTCTTTGTTACGTTTGGTATAGTTTGTTTTGGTCATCTTGTATGTGTGCGACCGACTTTTTTTTCTTCTTCTTTTTCTCGTCAACTTCTTCCTCACTCATTGAAAACACCATTGAAGTTGGAAACACATTCCAAGTATTGATGCCGGCAAGCGAGCATATGTCATTCAATGAACTGGCAATACAGACGAGAGGTGTCTTACTCGATGCAGCACGGGATCTGATCCCTAGGAAATTCTATCAGAAGCAGAACTAGATCACAGAAGGTGTGTTACAACATAGAAGGAAGAAGAAACCGAAGACAAACATGTATTTACCACAATAGCGATGAATGCAGAGATTGCACTACCGATAGAAGAAGAAAGATCAGGAAAGACAAGAAACAATTCATAACAAACACTTGCAACAAAATCGAAGAACTCCAACAACATGGGAAAAAAAGAAACGTTCAAAGAAATCAGAAAACTGAAGAGAGAATCCCAACCATCACTACAGGCAATCAATGACAAGAATAGTGATGTGAGGACTGAGAACAAAGACATTCTAGAAAGATGTAAAAAAAATTGGTACAGTTCAGAATGGTCTGCAGAATGGAGAAGATCAGTGTATATTCCGGTACCAAAGAAAGGGAACCTAAAATGATGCACTAACTAGCGAACTATTGCCCTAATAAGCCACGTCATCAAGATATTATTATGTATTATGATGAAGGGACTAGAAAAGATAGTGGAAATTGAAATACATGAAACACAGGCAGGATTCAAACAAAGCAGATACACAAGAGATCACATCTTCAATTTGAGAAACCGCTTTGAAAAATGCAGAGAATACATTGCTGACCTAAATACACGCTTCATAGATTACACCAAAGCGTTTGACTGTGTACAACATCAGGAACTGTGGCAAATAATGAAATACATAGGCTTCGTTACACATGGAAAACATCTAATAGAAACACTTGGCAGTGCCTAACAAGCCCCTGGGAGAATTAACGAACACACCTCAGATTGGTTTGAGAACCTAAAAGGTGATAGGCAGGGCTGCATCCTTTTCCAATATTTATTCGACATGTACTTGGAGAATATCAAGCGAAAGGTAAAAATAGATGAAAGTTATATCTTCTCCTTCTTCGTTCATCCTCAGATCAAGGTCCCGGTTTCTCTTACAAAGGACACCGTTGTCTCTAAGGCTGTTTTATCTCCATACAGCTTTTATCTCATATCTGCCTCACGAGACCAGTATTGTTCTCTCTTTTCTGCGTGAGCGTGCAGCTTTGTAGGATGTGTTCCGCTGTCATGATACGCTCCACATATGGACACATGTCACCTGTCCAAATCCTCATATTGTTGTAAAGATGACCCTTTGGTCTGTTTTGCCCAGTTCTCAGTCTGAAGATAATGACCTGCTCTTCTCTAGTTAAATTAAAGTATTTGTCTTCTTTTCGTAAGTCGGGGTGTTGATCAACCCATTTTACCCTGAAGTTGGCTTTAATTATGGTCTTGGCCTCATTATATGTGATACTCAGGTCTGTTTGCGGGGATGCTCCTCCACACTTTGCTAGTTTGTCTGCAGCTACATTGCCTTCAATATTGCAATGGGATGGGATCCACTGTATGACCAATCTTGGGTGTTCTGCTGAGAGCTGTGTCAGGGAGAACATACATTTCTCAAGATCTTCATCTTTGTGTTGTTTTAGCGTTGTTAATACTGACGCGGCATCAGAGAGGAATTCTTGGTTTTCTTGGTGGATATCTTTATCTTAGATTACAAGCTCAGCTGCGGCCTTCCACTATGGAATCTAGTCAGAGCCATGAATGAGGAGACTCCATCAAATAAACAAATTACCATCAAGCAGGGTGACAACATGCTCACTGGAAAAAAACAGCAAACGCCTTTATAGAACATTATGCCAGAGCAAACCACATAGATGTCACTACAGACAGGCACACAGACATTAGTGAAGAACAAAAGAGCCACGACAACATCAATGTGGCACCAGACATGATGGCAAAACTAACAATGAATGAAAAGGAAGAGGCCAGGAGAACTTTAAAGAAAAAGAAATCGCCCGAAAAAGATGGGGTAACATACGAAATGCTGATGGGGTTGGGCCAAACAGCAAAGAGGAAGTTACTATCAGTCCTGAACCAAAGCTGGAAAAGGGGAATTGTACCCCAGGCATGAAAAGATGCTGTACTTATACCAGTACCAAAGAAAGAAAAAGATAGAACAGATCCAAATGGATACAGGCCTATCAGTCTACTGAGCTGTGTAGGAAAACTGATGGAGCGTATGATAAACACCAGACTGATGTGGCACCTGGAAGAAAAACACATATTAATTCCACAGCAAGCAGGTTTTAGACAGCACAGATCCACTGAGGATCAGATCACTCTCATAGCGCAGGAAATAGAGGATGCTTACCAGGAGAAAAAGCATACGGTAGCGGTTTGGGTGGATCTAGAGAGGACATTTGACACGGTGGGGAAAGAGGAACTTAAAGTCAAGCTACGAAGAAATGATCTGGAAAAATGTACAGATTGATCAGCCACTACCTCGAAAACAGAACAGCCAGAATTCAAGTACAAGGGAAGATGAGCAAAAATGTGACACTGGAGCAAGGAGTACACTAAAGGGGACGACTGTCACCCCCACTTTTTCTGGTGTATATAAACAACATAATAGAGAATATATCAAGAAGAGTCCACAGCTCCATGTTTGCAGACGATCTGGCTTTGTGGACCTCTGAAGAAAATCTCACCATAGCAAACAATCGGATGCAGCAGGCCCTAACATCGCTTGAGTAGTGGGCGAAATCATGGCTGGTCAAATTAAATGAAGAAAAAACAACATGTACGATATTCTCCCTTTCAAATAAACCACAGAACACCAAAATAAGTCTTAATGGCAAATACCTGCGGCTAAACGACAACCCAAACTACCTGGGAGTCACATTTGATCGGCGCATGACATGTAAAAATCAGATCGAGAGGAAACCGAATGAGAGCAAGACAAAGAATGGCAATCATGAGGAAACTTGCTGGCACAAGCTGGGGTGCAGACGAAAGAATACTGAAGAAACTGTACACTGGAAGAGTGAGACCAGTTCTCGAGTATGGCATTGCGGCATGGGCAACAGCAAAGGCGAACTTTGATAAAATTAGCAAACTTCAAAACCAAGCCATGAGAGTTATAATAGGAGGCATGAAGTTAACGCCAATTGTAGAACTTGACAATATTGCAAATTTGCAATTCATGACCGATAGAAGAGACAGCAGAACCCAGCAGCAAGCAGAGAAACTAAAATACTGACAGATCATCCAATGCAGCAGAGACTAAATAGATTTGGGAAAGGCAGACTAAAGCGGAGACACTTTGTAGAAATAGCCAAAGCAAAGATGAGCGAAGACCCTATGAACACCATAACAACACCAAAGCCCATCCCTACTGTACACAAACTCACCTGGAAGCAGCATATCGCTCCAGAGGTGGTAGTAAATATACCGGGCATTGGAAACAAGTACAGCCAGCATGAAAAGGAAAGAAGAGACATAACCCTGAGGTACATAGCGAAAAATTACTCAAGCATGGACTGGACCCATGCATACACTGACGGTTCTGCAACAAACACAACACAGAAGGGAGAGTGAGGAGTATTTTTGACCCTAACAAACGGTAGAAAAATATTACTGTCCGTGGCAACTGGAAAATTCTCAAGCAATTTCAGTGAAGAGGCAGAGGCATGGAAGGCTGCAGTATAAGCAATGCTGTCAGGCGAAAGTAGTGAAAGCCAGATAGTTCTGTTTACAGATGCTCTGTCCGTGGTTACAGCACTAAAAAGCCAGAAAAATACAGAACGTAATGATTTAAGAGCAGTACTCTGTCAACTATGCTAGCAGTCCGCACCAAAAATAGTAGTGGCACAGTGGGTTCCATCCCACTGTAACATCCAAGGCAACGAGGAGGCAGACAGACTGGCAAAAGAAGGTGCAAGACTACCACAACCAGATTCCAGTGTGACCTACGAAGAGTCCAAAAGGCTTATTAGGGCCAGATACATGGCCAAATGGGAAACAGAGCATACTGACTACACAAAAAATGATGCCTACTACCAGTTGAACAGAAGAGAGCAGGTCGTGGTCTTCAGACTGCGCACAGGCCACAACAGACTGAGGTACCACCTTTTCAATAAACTGAAGATAGGTGGTACTGACGAATGCACTTGTGGCACCGGGAAAATGACCGCTGAACATCTGCTGCAAAACTGCCCGACATACGAGAAGCAGAGAAAGCACATGTGGCCATGACCAGTGGCAACACTAGATAAGCTCTATGGCAGTGTCGACAGCCTCAGGATGACAGCTGCTTTCTTCAAACAAATTCAAGTTGAAGTCTGACAGCGTACGAAGAAGAAGATTTACCTCGAATTGTTTTTAACACCTGCACAAATTAACAGTCATCTAACAATATACATGTTTCTATCTCTATATCTGTTCTACATCCTCTCTCTTTTTATCTCTCTCTCTCTTTCTGTCGCTCTACTTTGGTCTTCTTGTTTCTCTGTACTCTCAACAATCAATGCTGACTACCAACTAATGTGTGACAAATATGAACTGCTGTGATCATATAAGACATTCCAATGTACCCAGCGCACTACCAGTTAAAGGCCAACACCAAATACAGAAGGGATTGGAGCTCACGAACAAAAACATACATTGAGAACGTGCCAACCGTAGCGAGCGACAATCTGTCCAACAAACTGTTGATTATGTCAAGGAAAGAATGTCAGAATACAAACACAGCCAACTTGCTGTTTACATTCATGGATACATCAAGTAATACAAATATACTGTAGTCGGGGATGCTGTGGTAGAAACTTCTCTATAAGAGGTTTCAGCTTTTATCAGATGGGGGTAGCCAGTTCCCTTCCTCGATGTCTTGGCTTACAATATCACTGATGTATATAGTGTTGTCTTATGTTTCCTCTAATAACATGTCTTAATGGGAATCACACTTTTTCTTCTGCTTATAACAGGAAATAATCAGTCCTTCATGGTTGTATGCTTAAACATCTATCTAATTGTTCTATTGTAGGTCAATGACCAATGTTTTGTTATTATTATTGTCATGATTATCATCATCATCATCATCTTCTATCAATTTCTTCGTTAGAAGGCGTGGAAGGGGGTGAAGTTTTATGTCGTGTGCCATCTTCGTCGCCGATGTTGTTGACATTCAGTGTTTATTTAAACATAGCAAAGGACATAACCAAACAAATACAAAAAATATATAATTAAGAGTTATCCCATCATAAAAAACTTGCGTGAGAGGTTCTGGCTTGGGCGTCTCCCCTCTTTATCCAGGTTACAAACCTTAGAACGAGTGAGCTATGGCCCTACACCAGAACCACATGGACGTGTACATTGGCATCTGTACACTGAAGGCGATAGGTGTTAATTATCCACCCGACCAAATTTCTCACGCTTGTTGTCGTCCTCGTGCACGACATATGGGGAGGAACAGCTCGCGACCCCGGGCGCTCGTCGGCGACGATTGTGACAGCAAAGCCGTGCTTATCACAAGAGCTGAACCTTGAACCTTGACCGGCGTCGAAGTCATGGAGCGAACTAGACAAGTAACTGGCAGAAGACAACACTGGCTGCTCCTGTAGCTGTTAATAGTAAGGTTAGAGTTAGCATATATGCTGATGCCTGTTTAAGTTAGCTCTGTTGTGGTAACAGCGACTCGTATATTGTTTTTAAAATGAATTTAATAATATTCATAAAATGCAAATAAATGTTAGAAATTTCCGGAAGGTAAATTTCGTATGGTATGCTCCATTAAACGCAACCTTAACTATTATAAGTATTTGCTTTATTTTCATGTAATTATTAAATGATGTATATTATTGTAGTGCATTTATTACATCCCTTTCTTTTGAATACATTGCCCTTATGACGAAGTAATCATTGTCCGTGTAAATACAGTTCACTACTAGACCGTGAAACTATTATCTAGATAATCGAAGATCCTGTGCTGAAAGTTGTTTATGGTTAAGCGTGCTTATATTCCGTGTGTGCTACTTTTAAATTGTTCAAGCTTGGATTTAATGATATGTAAGCAAATGTATGTAGACTTTTATGTTATAAATTTCTCTAACATACCATCTGTAGATTGTTAATCTCATTGTACGCATCCAAATTTTAAACTGTATATTTTTTAGAACAGGACACCCATTACCATTATTTTAATAACACTAGCCATATGGAATCTTGCATGTTTACTGCTGGCTAAATATATGTAGACATAATATTCATAATGTGGCATAGGAAATACGTAAACATTAAATTGAACCTTATTCCAGTGTGTGTTTGTTTCTTGTTTATTTCTTTATTTCACAAGACGCATAAGTTGCCATATTAACGAATGTAAACAAACAGATATTAAAGTACACATTCCTAAAGCCCAGGTATTGATAAAATTGCTCTTTGCTGTCACTCTGTGTATATATGATATATTCGAATACTGGCACTATTAACATACACCAAATTGAAAGCATGATAGTAATACATATCTTATTATTTTAAACATACATTTTTGTAGGAATGCACATATTTCTTTACGTTTGTGTGTGCGTGTGTGTACAAATGTGTAAAACCCTACAGTATTAACATATTTCCAAAACTACTTATTACGTACTGTTCCTACTGGCATTATAAATGCAGCTCTAGAATTGATTGCAAAACACCTTTGTTTGGTTCTGTTGTTGTTGATTCAGTAATTAAGCAAATACATACAAAGTAGGAGTTTAGCTTGTTTGAAAATGCCAGTGTGTGTGCAAACCTTTGAAGGGTTTGAGAGTTGATAATGCTATTGTGGTTAACATGTGGACGGTAAGATTATATGCACGGACGTAAATATTGTTGTATGTGTATTAACATATGGATAGTAAGATACTGTGTAGAAGATTAAAGCTTGGTGTCAGTCTGTTAATATGTTATTAGTGAGAAACTATGTAGGACATTAAAGCTCTGCGTTAGACTGCTTACAAGCTTGCGGTTGGTGTGCTAACATGTGAATATTAAAATATCATGTAGAAGATTAAAGCTTGGTGTCAATCTGCTAATATGTTGATAGTGAGATACTATGTAGGACATGATGCAGTCCATAATCTTTACCAGGACATAGTGGCTACACCATAGCTTTTCCCTCATTTCTGCATCCTTTGGTATCTCAATTTACTAAAACACGGTGAAAGTAAAATGCTATGTAGAACACACATTTTGGTGTTGGTCTGTTAATTTATGGATTGTAGGTACTATGTAAGACTGTAAAATTACATGGCGGTCTATATCTATTGCCATGTGGATAGTAAAGTAATATGTAAGGTATCCAATCTTAGTATTGGTCAGTTATCAAATGGATTGTAAGATAATATTTAGGGTATCAAATCTTGTTGCTGGTCTGTTAACATGTGGAGGGTAAGATAATATGTAGGGTATCAAATCTCGGTTCTGGTCTGTTAACATGTGAATGGTATAATAATATTTAGGGTAGCAAATCTTGGTGCTGGTCTGTTAACATGTGGGTGGTAAGATAATATGTAGGGTATCAAAGCTTGGTGCTGGTCTGTTAATATGTGGATGGTAAGATAGTATGTATAACAGTAAAGCTAAGTGTTTTTCTGGCATGGGGATTCAAAGATAAAATGTAGGGCATTGAAGCACAGCGTGGATCTATTAACATGGGATTAGTAGTATAATATGTACAACATTAACGGACATGGTCAGTTTGTTGAGAGGTGGACAGTAAGATACTATGTGGGACAGTAGAGTTTGTTGTCGGTCTACTTCTTTTTTCCTGTGAATATCAAGATAATATAAAGGACATTGAACCACTGTGTCATTCTGTGTGCACGGTGATAGTCAGATAAAATAATTAAGTCTATTGCTTCTCTTTCTTTGAGGAAAGGAATATATTTTTTTTTGGCTATAAGGCTCAGTGTGGGTTTGTTAATGTATTGATAGTAAAAATTTATTAAGAACACTACAGCTCGTTGTTGGTCTATTGACATGGGGCCAGCAGGATGCTGTTTAGGACATTTATTCTTGGTGTCTGTTTGTTAACAAATGGAAGGTAACACACTGTATAGGACAGAATAGCTCAGTGTTGGTCTGTTAATACATGTGAACTGTCAGATATTGTGTAGGACACGTGTTCTCAGTGTTAGTCTGTTAATACATGTGAACTGTAAGACATTGTGTAGGACACGTGTTCTCTGTGTTGGTCTGTAAACATGATGATTAGTAAGATATTATGTATGACATTACAGGTCAGTGTTGCTGTTTTATCAAGGGGAAAGATAATATATACAACCTTATATCTCGGTTGTTATGCGTTAACATTTGAATATTAAGAAAATATGTAGGACATGAAAGCTCACTGTTCATTTGCTAACAAGTGGATAGTACAATACTATGAGGTAAAGTAATGCTAAAGTAAAACTATTCATGAGGTTGGTCTGTTTTCATGTGGATAGTGAGAAAATATATACAACATTATTTCTGAGTTGATGTATATTAACATGTGGATATTAAGAAAATAAGTAGGACATGAAAGTTCACTGTCTGTGTGTTAAGAAGTGGATAGTTTGATGTTATGTAGAAAAGTGAAGCTCGCTTTCATTCTGTTATAACGTGTGGATAGTAAAACAATAGGTAGGACATCAAAGATTTGTGTCAGACTGCTATCTTTGGGACAGAAAGATAAAAAGTAGGTCATTTAAGCTCTGTGTCAGTATGTTAACTTCTGGACAGTAAGATTACATGTAGGACATTAACAAGTGGGAATGGTTTGTAAACATGCAAACAGTTTAATACTACATAGGACAATAAAACTCAGTGTCTATCTGCTAACAGTTGTATAGTTAGATACTATGTACATCATCTATGCCAAAAGCTCGGTGTTCGGCTATTAACATGCAAATTAGTAATGTACTATGTAGGACATTACAGCTTGTTGTCGGCCTGCTAAGATAGGGATAGTATGATACTTTACAGGACAATTATCTTGGTGTCCATCTGTTAATATACAGACAGTAAGATACTACATAGGACCTTAAAACTCGGTGTTAACCTTCATCTTTTGTCATGCTGATACTAAGATACTATATATGAGATTAAAAACCAGAGTTGGTCTGTTAAAGTGGCGTCAATGAGATACTTTATAGGACCGTCAATCTCAGTTTAGATCTGTTAAAGTGGAGTCAGTAAGATATTATGTAGGACACTAATGCTTTTAGGTAGATTTGTTAACATGGGTATTGTAAGATGCTATGCAGGACAGTAAAGTTAGGTGACTGTTCATGTATGTTACTGTTGGGATACTCAGATAGTATGCTAATATGTAGACAGTAAGATGCTATGTATTGCATTAAATCTCAGAATCGGTTGGTTACATGAGGACATTAAGATATAATATAGGACACTGAAGCTTAGTGTAATTTTGTTGACATGGTGACAGTTTGTTTTTTTTTAGTTTGCCTTATTTCTCTAATCCCCAAGGTGGTGTACATTGTACTGTGGTTTTTATTTTGCGCCTGTCGGCCAAGTGCATGCATTTTATGTAAGGATCTGCTTCCTCTTGCATTTTCTAAGGATTCGCTTCCCGGGTAACGGCCGGTGCTATGATGGGGATTGAACCCAGTACCTTTGGGTTTTGAGTCGTGCCACTTAACCACTAGGCCACACTGTCCCCATGGTGACAGTAAGATAATATGTAGGATATTAGCGTATAGCATCGGTCTGTTAACATTTAGATAGTAAGATTATATGTAGTACATTACAGCTTGATATTAGGTCTGCTAACAGTTAGAAATAAAGATTTTATATTAGGACATTACAGCTTGGTGTTGGTCTGTTGACATGAAGACTAAAATGCTGTGGATGACATTAAAACATGTGGATAGTACAATATCATGTAGGATAGCAAAGCTCAGAGTCAGGCTGATGACATGGGTACAGTAAGATATCTTCTTCGATGTACGCTGTTAGATATCAAAGTGAATTTGTTGAAGAAGAAGAAGAAGTAAGATATTGTGTAGGACATTAAAACTTACTGTCGGTTTGTTTACATGTGGATAGTAAGATATTATTTTTAACAGTAAAGCTTGGTGTCTGCCTGTTAACATGTGGATAGTAAGATATTATTTTTAACAGTAAAGCTTGGTGTCTGCCTGTTAACATGTGGATAGTAAGATAACAACTTTTGTTAAGATAAATTGTCTTTCTTGTCCACTTCTATAACTTTCATTTAAGCAAATTGTCCTCACCGCTCACTTTCAGAACTTTCATTAAAGTAAATTGTCCTCACCCCCCCACTATTATAACTTTCGTTTAAGTAAATTATCCTAGCCGCCCACTTTTATCAATTTCAATAGGGTAAATTGTCCTAACCGCATATTTTTATAACTTTCATTTGGATAAATTGTCTTTACCGCTAACTTTTAAGACTTTCATTAGGGTAAATTGTTCTTAAAGTCTACTTTTATGACTTTCAATTGGGTATATTGTCCTTACCGCCCCCATTTATAACCTCTCATTTAGGTAAATTGTCCTTACCGCTTACATTTATAATCTTTCCATTGGGTAAATTGTCCTTACTGCCTACATTTATAACTTTCATTTCACTAAATTGACCTTACCTTGACTTTTATAATTACTAGAGGGTAAATTGTCCTAACCGCATATTTTTATAACTTTCATTTGGGTAAATTGTCTTTACCGCTAACTTTTAAGACTTTCATTAGTGTAAATTGTTCTTAAAGTCTACTTTTATGACTTTCAATTGGGTAAATTGTCCTTACCGCCCCTATTTATAACCTCTCATTTAGGTAAATTGTCTTTCCACCCACATTTAAAATCTTTCAATTTGGTAAATTGTCCTTACCGCCTACATTTATAACTTTCATTTCACTAAATTGACCTTACCGCCCACTTTTATAATTACTAGAGAGTAAATTGTCCTTACCACAGACTTTTATAATTTCATAAGGGTAATTTGTCCTTACCGCCCACTTGTATAACTTTCATTTAGGTAAATTGTCTTTTCCACAAATTTTTATGTCTTGCTTTTGGGTAAATTGTACTTACCACCCACATTTATAACCTTTCATTTAGGTAAATTGTTCTTACCGCCCACTTTAATAACTTTTGTGAAAGTAAATTCGTCTAACCGCTCACTTTTATCAATTTCAATAGGGTAAATTGTCTTAGCCGCATAATTTTATAACTTTCATTTGGGTAAATTGTCTTTACCGCTAACTTTTATGACTTTCATTTGCGTAAATTGTTATTACCGGCCCCATTTATAACCTTTGATTTGGGTAAATTGTACTTACCGCCTACATTTAAAACTTTCATTTCACTAAATTGACCTTATCCTCAATTTTTATAATTACTAGAGGGTAAATTGTCCTTACCGCCCACTTGTATAACTTTCATTTGTGTAAATTGTCTTTTCCACCCATTTTTATGACTTTCATTTGTGTAAATTGTCTTTTCCACCTATTTTTATGACTTTCATTTGTGTAAATTGTCTTTTCCACCCATTTTTATGACTTTCATTTGTGTAAATTGTCTTTTCCACCCATTTTTATGACTTTCATTTGAGTAAATTGTCTTTTCCACCTATTTTTATGACTTTCATTTGTGTAAATTGTCTTTTCCACCTATTTTTATGACTTTCATTTGTGTAAATTGTCTTTTCCACCCATTTTTATGACTTTCATTTGTGTAAATTGTCTTTTCCACCCATTTTTATGACTTTCATTTGGGTAAATTGTCTTTACCGCACACTTTTATAACCTTTAATTTTGGTAAATTGTCTTTACCACCCAGATTTATAACTTTCATTTCACTAAACTATCCTTACCGCCCATGTTTATAATTTCGTGAGGGTAAATTGTCCTTACCGCCCACATGTATAACTTTCATTTGGCTAAATTGTTCTTACCACCCACTTCTATAACTTTCGCTATGACAATTTTAATTAACAGCCCACTTTTAGAGCTTTTGTTAAGATAAATTGTCCTCACCGCTCACATTTAGAACTTTTGTTCTGTTAAATTCTCCTCACCGCTCACTTTTAGAACTTTTTTGAGTGTTCGTAAAATGTTTCTTCCTCAGAAGTCAGATCAATGGAACACTTTGTATGGCACTAAACAACTAACATTCATGTGTAGATGACATTACATGGCATTTGGTAGAAGGACAAGAGCCCTTATGCTTCTGGATCGGTAACAATGTATGGTCAAGCAAAACATACTGATCGGACATGTTAGTCAAGGTCAGGTAAATAACAGTAAAACAATCAGAAATGGTTAGAAACAGGCTTACTTTCAAATGAGCCAGTCGATGCTTCAGATTGGATCCACTACTAGGGGATTACATGTATACATTTTGATTTGCCTTTTATTATTTTATAGGTCTAGCGATATTGTGAGCTTAATGTCTGAGTAGCAGCATGTCACTTTGTCGCTTTGTGCAATCACAATAAAAACACATGATTCTCTTTACAAGCAACATCTTACCTCTAACCCACTGTATGACCGGGGTACTACAGTAAACATCCCGAGTGGCCAGCATGGGTCTGTGAATTACAAGGACAAGAATAACACCACTGGCCCCAGAGAGTATGTCGAAAGAAGGGAGTACCTGTATGACATGGCATAACACAGGTAATGGTTAGGTGGTTTGTTAAGAGCAGCATAGATGGCACCTAACAGTCTTAGGGTTAATTTTGCTCTAGTGTATAGAGTCTATTAAGATGGACCTGCACATTCTGTTATCACAACTCCGCCACCCTTGTCCAAATGCAGTAGAGCAATAAGCTGCTCGAGCCTAGCCCGTTAAGCAGGAAATCCTCATCGCGGCTACATCCAGCTCAATCCAGAGGTAGGACCTACACCTGGACATCTGCCCCTGTAGAAGTACAGGTCCCCTAAGGGGACCCACACATGAACATCTGCCCATGTAGAAGCACAGATCGACTAAGACTAAGACTACAGTAAACACAATCATCATATACAAATATTTCTTTTATTTGCAGGTTGTCTTCTTTTGAAACCACACGAAACACAAGACCTCACCACTAATGGAGTCGTCCGTGAGGTCACCCGTGGAACAACTGCCTGAAACATTTCGCCTATGCTCCATCTGTCCTCCACCTTAGCGGGTCATCTTTCGTCTCGGCACAGCCCCCCATGACAGCAGTACACAGTTTCCAGTCATGTCCATCATATGCCGACAAAAGAAGTAGCATTTGGCAACAGCCAGTGTCCTTCCACGAGAAGCTGTACGGAAGTGCACTGAGACTCAAGTCGACTGCTGCCTTTGTTAGAGTCATTGAAGTCGAGGTCTGAAGACGAACGAGGACGATCTATCTTCTTGTCTTTATCGACCCAGCTGGAGCACAACAGTACCAGCACAGTCGACCTTCATCAAGAAGCCTGCGGCAAAGAACTGTGCATGCTCTTACAGTTGGGGTTTCTGTAACAATGTGCTTGCATGATGAGGTTGCTAGTCTCAAGCACAATTCTCTTCAGTCACGCCTTTCAATGCATGCATGGTCCAATCAACCAAATCAAGATCCCGCTTCTCTATTTGTTGAAACACAGGTCCAAATGGGAAACAGAACATACTGGCTACAAAAAAACGATGCCTATTTCCAGTTGAACAGAAGAGAGCAGGTCGTGGTCTTCAGACTTCGCACTGGCCACAATAGACTGAGGTACCACCTATTCAATAAATTAAAGTTAGGTGGCACTGACGAATGCACATGCGGTACTGGGAAAAATGACCACTGAACATCTGCTGCAAAACTGACCGACATACGAGGATCAGAGAAAGCAGATGTGGCCATCACCAGTGGCAACACTAGACAAGCTCTATAGCAGTGTCGACAGCCTCAGGATGACTGCTGTTTTTTCGAAAAAAAATAAAGGTTGACGTCTGACAGCTTACGAAGAAGAAGAAGAAGAAGAAAAACAGGTCCAGCACTGTATTTGGCTTCCCATTACGAGCTATTAGGAAATACTTGTTCTAGTAATTTGTAGTACTGTAGCAATAATTGACACATTAATGCACAACCTTTAGCGGCATCTTACAACATGTCGTCATCATGTAGCATGCCCTTTATAGAACGTCGCTCCCATGACAGTGGGATGAGACTCATTGTAATACTACATTATTGGGTGTGGACTGCTGGCATAGTTAACAGAGTACTGCTCTTAAGTCATTAAGTTCTGTATGTTTCTGGCTTTTTAATGCAGTATCCACGGACATGGCATCTGTAAACAGGACTATCTGACTTTCGTGTTTCTTGATTTGACTCTATCCTCTGGTTGATCTGTCATAAGAATGGTTGTAAGGTTTTCTGAATACGCCTCTTCATTTGACCATATCCTCGGTAGTTCTAATCATTCCAGCAAAAGTTGATACTTTAATGTCCCTGTATGCCTGATAGGTAAAGATGAGTCTTTGTCGCCCCATCCTTTCTTCTCTTTAATCTTGCCCTCTAGTATCTTCTCTAGAAGACTTTCTTGTCTCATATTGTGACCCAGCCAACTCAACCAACGTTTTTGTACAAAATTGAATATTTGTTTCTGTGCGCCCACTTCAGTGAGTATATTCTATCATTTCATCTTCTTTCTGTCCGACTAGCGCTTTCCTTTAACTTTGACTTTCTATTACAACTCCGCATAACCTTGTCCATCATCATCTCAGAATATGCGCTGTAGAGACCTGGTGCAAGCGAGTAGCCCTGTCTTATGGAAACTAGACCATTAAGATCTTCTGATATTGAAATAATCGGCTCTTATTTTTCATCCAGGTTCTGGATTAACTTAATGAGTGTTCTTTCTATGTATGAAGGTCATTAGAAAGTGCTCATAAGTGGCGGAGGAGCTACCATGGCTTGCTAACAAAACATGTCTGTATTCAGATCCCTCGGGTCGTAAGCCTATGGGATGTGAGCCCATTAAAAATACGTGCTGAATATGGATTCACCAGGCTGTAAGGTGCAAAACACAGAACGGGGAAACAAATATGTGACTTTGCAGTTTTTTCTATAGTATTTCATTATTTTAATTTTATTTTTGATTAAAACGAGGTAAGTCAGTAAGTAGGTCACACACTAAATTGGGATATCTGTCAAAAGTAGTTGCTGGTTTCTAAATGTGTCAATGGGGACTAGGAAGCCGCAAAATCCAGTTTTGTGATTACTTAGGTAACAGACACTAGGGGATCGCAACATCCAGTTTTGTGATTACTTATGTAACATACTTTAGGGACCGCAACATCCAGTTTTGTCATTACTTAGGTGATAGACACTAGGGGACCGCAACATCCAGTTTTGTGATTACTTAGGTAACAGACACTAGGGGGCAGCAACATCCAGTTTTGTGATTACTTAGGTAACAGACACTAGGGGACCGCAACATCCAGTTTTGTGATTACTTAGGTAACAGACGCTAGGTGTCGCATGTACGTGCGCAGCACAGAAACACAATGTCATCCATACTAAAAGAGCCAACATCAATAATAGCATCCTGTAGTGTAGTTGGTTTTATTTGGAATTTGGTGGGTGGGTGGGGGGGAGCTGTCGAGGACTTCTAAGGCTATGGAAAAGAAAATGATTTCTGACTGTCGATAAATTCACAAAATGGCGCGACATCATTGTTGATTAAGCTTGACCTGGTCGTCCCTTTCAGATTGCAATAGAGGGATCTGTGCGGCGGGTGTGCGAGAACTAATAGGCCAGTAATGATAGACATTGTAGCAAATGTAATAGTGTTCGCATAGTTTAGTCTACATTATAATGCATGATCGATTGAATTTCCTGAAAGTGTGCTCACTGTGTATACGCAGATTAGTGACTGTAAATACAAAATGAACCGAACGGGATCTTTTCCTTGCGAAGATAAAGAGACGGAATAAGTGTATCAATGTTTGCGCAAATTATATGGAGAAATAAGGTACAATATAATTGCATCAATATATGGTTTTCAAATTTGTATATCATTTTTTTTTAATGTATCCAGTTGTGACATATTTACTGACGTGCTCTCATAGAACGGAGAACATGTTCTCTAACACTGTCAACTCGTTAAGAGGAGCAGAATGATAGCATGGTCCTTCTGAATCCATCTGAGGAATAAACTGCATGGGGATCACTGACGCCTGAGACAGACCAGCAAGTTTGGAGAGAGATGTACAGTAGACCTGAGACAGACCACCAAGTTTGGTGAGAGATTTACAGTAGACTTGAGAGAGACCAGCACGTTTCGAGAGAGATGTACAGTAGACCTGAGAAAGACAACCAAGTTTGGAGAGAGATGTACAGTAGACCTGAGACAGACCACCAAGTTTGGAGAGAGATGTACAGTAGACCTGAGACAGACCACCACGTTTGGAGAGAGATGTACAGTAGACCTGAGACAGACCATCAAGTTTGGAGAGAGATGTACAGTAGACCTGAGACAGACCACCAAGTTTTGAGAGAGATGTACAGTAGACTTGAGAGAGACCACCAAGTTTGGAGAGAGATGAACAGTAGACCTGAGACAGAATACCAAGTTTTGAGAGAGATGTACAGTAGACCTGAGACAGACCACCAAGTTTGTACAGAGATGTACAGTAGACCTGAGACAAACTAATTGAAAGTTGATCATTTGGAACATGTTCTTAACCTTTGACGCAGCAAATGATTTGTTCATATTTATTTCCATGTTCGATTTTCAATATATGATCATCTTTGTTTGGCAGTTACTGATGTGTTCTAATAAATGCAAATACAATTATTTCTTTGTTACGTTTGGTATAGTTTGTTTTGGTCATCTTGTATGTGTGCGACCGACTTTTTTTTCTTCTTCTTTTTCTCGTCAACTTCTTCCTTACTCATTGAAAACACCATTGAAGTAGGAAACACATTCCAAGTATTGATGCTGGCACACGAGCATATGTCATTCAATGAACTGGCAATACAGACGAGAGGTGTCTTACTCGATGCAGCACGGGAACTGATCCCTAGGAAATTCTATCAGAAGCAGAACTAGATCACAGAAGGTGTGTTACAACATAGAAGGAAGAAGAAACCGAAGACAAACATGTATTTACCACAATAGCGATGAATGCAGAGATTGCACTATCGATATCAAAAGAAAGATCAGGAAAGACAAGAAACAATTCATAACAAATACTTGCAACAAAATCGAAGAACTCCAACAACATGGGAAAAAAGAAACGTTCAAAGAAATCAGAAAACTGAAGAGAGAATCCCAACCATCACTACAGGCAATCAATGACAAGAATAGTGATATGAGCACTGAGAACAAAGAAATTCTAGAAAGATGTAAGGAATACTGAATAGAGAGCCAGAACCCACATTGGACGAGATACGTGCAGCAATCAAAGAGATGAATAAAGGAAAGAGACGCATGCATACACATAAACCAAGCATTGTGAAAAAAAAAAATTGGTACAGTTCAGAATGGTCTGCAGAATGGAGAAGATCAGTGTATATTCCGGTACCAAAGAAAGGGAACCTAAAATGATGCTTTAACTAGCGAACTATTGCCCTAATAAGCCACGTCATCAAGATATTATTATGTATTATGATGAAGGGACTAGAAAAGATAGTGGAAATTGAAATACATGAAACACAGGCAGGATTCAAACAAAGCAGAGGCACAAGAGATCACATCTTCAATTTGAGAAACCGCTTTGAAAAATGCAGAGAATACATTGCTGACCTAAATACACGCTTCATAGATTACACCAAAGCGTTTGACTGTGTACAACATCAGGAACTGTGGCAAATAATGAAATACATAGGCTTCGTTACACATGGAAAACATCTAATAGAAACACTTGGCAGTGCCTAACAAGCCCCTGGGAGAATTAACGAACACACCTCAGATTGGTTTGAGAACCTAAAAGGTGATAGGCAGGGCTGCATCCTTTTCCAATATTTATTCAACATGTACTTGGAGAATATCAAGCGAAAGGTAAAAATAGATGAAAGTTATATCTTCTCCTTCTTCGTTCATCCTCAGATCAAGGTCCCGGTTTCTCTTACAAAGGACACCGTTGTCTCTAAGGCTGTTTTATCTCCATACAGCTTTTATCTCATATCTGCCTCACGAGACCAGTATTGTTCTCTCTTTTTCTGCGTGAGCGTGCAGCTTTGTAGGATGTGTTCCGCTGTCATGATACGCTCCACATATGGACACATGTCACCTGTCCAAATCCTCATATTGTTGTAAAGATGACCCTTTTGTCTGTTATGCCCAGTTCTCAGTCTGAAGATAATGACCTGCTCTTCTCTAGTTAAATTAAAGTATTTGTCTTCTTTTCGTAAGTCGGGGTGTTGATCAACCCATTTTACCCTGGTTGGCTTTAATTATGGTCTTGGCCTCATTATATGTGATACTCAGGTCTGTTTGCGGGGATGCTCCTCCACACTTTGCTAGTTTGTCTGCAGCTACATTGCCTTCAATATTGCAATGGGATGGGATCCACTGTATGACCAATCTTGGGTGTTCTGCTGAGAGCTGTGTCAGGGAGAACATACATTTCTCAAGATCTTCATCTTTGTGTTGTTTTAGCGTTGTTAATACTGACGCGGCATCAGAGAGGAATTCTTGGTTTTCTTGGTGGATATCTTTATCTTAGATTACAAGCTCAGCTGCGGCCTTCCACTGTGGAATCTAGTCAGAGCCATGAATGAGGAAACTCCATCAAATAAACAAATTACCATCAAGCAGGGCGACAACATGCTCACTGGAAAAAAAACAGCAAACGCCTTTATAGAACATTATGCCAGAGCAAACCACATAGATGTCCCTACAGACAGGCACACAGACATTAGTGAAGAACAAAAGAGCCACGACAACATCAATGTGGCACCAGACATGATGGCAAAACTAACAATGAATGAAAAGGAAGAGGCCAGGAGAACTTTAAAGAAAAAGAAATCGCCCGAAAAAGATGGGGTAACATACGAAATGCTGATGGGGTTCGGCCAAACAGCAAAGAGGAAGTTACTATCAGTCTTGAACCAAACCTGGAAAAGGGGAATTGTACCTCATGCATGAAAAGATAATGTACTTATACCAGTACCAAAGAAAGAAAAAGATAGAATAGATCCAAATGGATACAGGCCTATCAGTCTACTGAGCTGTGTAGGAAAACTGATGGAGCGTATGATAAACACCAGACTGATGTGGCACCTGGAAGAAAAACACATATTAATTCCACAGCAAGCAGGTTTTAGACAGCACAGATCCACTGAGGATCAGATCACTCTCATAGCGCAGGAAATAGAGGATGCTTACCAGGAGAAAAAGCATACGGTAGCGGTTTGGGTGGATCTAGAGAGGACATTTGACAAGGTGGGGTAAGAGGAACTTAAAGTCAAGCTACGAAGAAATGAAGTATCTGGAAAAATGTACAGATTGATCAGCCACTACCTCGAAAACAGAACAGCCAGAATTCAAGTACAAGGGAAGATTAGCAAAAATGTGACACTGGAGCAAGGAGTACCCCAAAGGGGACGACTGTCACCCCCACTTTTTCTGGTGTATATAAACAACATAATAGAGAATATATCAAGAAGAGTCCACAGCTCCATGTTTGCAGACGATCTGGCTTTGTGGACCTCTGAAGAAAATCTCACCATAGCAAACAATCGGATGCAGCAGGCCCTAACATCGCCTGAGTAGTGGGCGAAATCATGGCTGGTCAAAGTAAATGAAGAAAAAACAACATGTACGATATTCTCCCTTTCAAATAAACCACAGAACACCAAAATAAGTCTTAATGGCAAATACCTGCGGCTAAACGACAACCCAAACTACCTGGGAGTCACATTTGATCGGCGCATGACATGTAAAAATCAGATCGAGAGGAAACCGAATGAGAGCAAGACAAAGAATGGCAATCATGAGGAAACTTGCTGGCACAAGCTGGGGTGCAGACGAAAGAATACTGAAGAAACTGTACACTGGAAGAGTGAGACCAGTTCTCGAGTATTGCATTGCGGCATGGGCAACAGCAAAGGCGAACTTTGATAAAATTAGCAAACTTCAAAACCAAGCCATGAGAGTTATAATAGGAGGCATGAAGTTAACGCCAATTGTAGAACTTGACAATATTGCAAATCTGCAATTCATGACCGATAGAAGAGACAGCAGAGCCCAGCAGCAAGCAGAGAAACTAAAATACTGACAGATCATCCAATGCAGCAGAGACTAAATAGATTTGGGAAAGGCAGACTAAAGCGGAGACACTTTGTAGAAATAGCCAAAGCAAAGATGAGCGAAGACCCTATGAACACCATAACAGCACCAAAGCCCATCCCTACTGTACACAAACTCACCTGGAAGCAGCATATCGCTCCAGAGATGGTAGTAAATATACCGGGCATTGGAAACAAGTACAGCCAGCATGAAAAGGAAAGAAGAGAAAAAATTACTCAAGCATGGACTGGACCCATGCATACACTGACGGTTCTGCAACAAACACAACACAGAAGGGAGAGTGAGGAGTATTTTTGACCCTAACAAACGGTAGAAAAATAACACTGTCAGTGGCAACTGGAAAATTCTCAAGCAATTTCAGTGAAGAGGCAGAGGCCTGGAAGGCTGCAGTATAAGCAATGCTGTCAGGCGAAAATAGTGAAAGCCAGATAGTCCTGTTTACAGATGCTCTGTCCGTGGTTACAGCACTAAAAAGCCAGAAAAATACAGAACGTAATGATTTAAGAGCAGTACTCTGTCAACTATGCTAGCAGTCCGCACCAAAAATAGTAGTGGCACAGTGGGTTCCATCCCACTGTAACATCCAAGGCAACGAGGAGGCAGACAGACTGGCAAAAGAAGGTGCAAAACTACCACAACCAGATTCCAGTGTGACCTACGAAGAGTCCAAAAGGCTTATTAGGGCCAGATACATGGCCAAATGGGAAACAGAGCATACTGACTACACAAAAAATGATGCCTACTACCAGTTGAACAGAAGAGAGCAGGTCGTGGTCTTCAGACTGCGCACAGGCCACAACAGACTGAGGTACCACCTTTTCAATAAACTGAAGATAGGTGGTACTGACGAATGCACTTGTGGCACCGGGAAAATGACCGCTGAACATCTGCTGCAAAACTGCCCGACATACGAGAAGCAGAGAAAGCACATGTGGCCATGACCAGTGGCAACACTAGATAAGCTCTATGGCAGTGTCGATAGCCTCAGGATGACAGCTGCTTTCTTCAAACAAATTCAAGTTGAAGTCTGACAGCGTACGAAGAAGAAGATTTACCTCGAATTGTTTTTAACACCTGCACAAATTAACAGTCATCTAACAATATACATGTTTCTATCTCTATATCTGTTTTACATCCTCTATCTTTTTATCTCTCTCTCTCTTTCTCTTGCTCTACTTTGGTCTTATTGTTTCTCTGTACTCTCAACAATCAATGCTGACTACCAACTAATGTGTGACAAATATGATCTGTTGTGATCATATAAGACATTCCAATGTACCCCGCCCACTACCAGTTAAAGGCCAACACCAAATACAGAAGGGATTGGAGCTCACGAACAAAAACATACATTGAGAACGTGCCAACCGTAGCGAGCGACAATCTGTCCAACAAACTGTTGATTATGTCAAGGAAAGAATGTCAGAATACAAACACAGCCAACTTGCTGTTTACATTCATGGATACATCAAGTAATACAAATATACTGTAGTCGGGGATGCTGTGGTAGAAACTTCTCTATAAGAGGTTTCAGCTTTTATCAGATGGGGGTAGCCAGTTCCCTTCCTCGATGTCTTGGCTTACAATATCACTGATATATATAGTGTTGTCTTATGTTTCCTCTAATAACATGTCTTAATGGGAATCACACTTTTTCTTCTGCTTATAACAGGAAATAATCAGTCCTTCATGGTTGTATGCTTAAACATCTATATAATTCTTCTATTGTAGGTCAATGACCAATGTTTTGTTATTATTGTCATGATTATCATCACATCATCATCTTCTATCAACTTGTGTCGTTAGAAGGCGTGGAAAGGGGTGTAGTTTTATGTCGTGTGCCATCTTCGTCGCCGATGTTGTTGACATTCAGTGTTTATTTAAACATAGTAAGGGACATAAACAAACAAATACAAAAAATATATAATTAAGAGTTATCCCATCATAAAAAACTTGCGTGAGAGGTTCTGGCTTGGGCGTCTCCCCTCTTTATCCAGGTTACAAACCTTAGAACGAGTGAGCTATGGCCCTACACCAGAACCACATGGACGTGTACATTGGCATCTGTACACTGAAGGCGATAGGTGTTAATTATCCACCCGACCAAATTTCTCACGCTTGTTGTCGTCCTCGTGCACGACATATGGGGAGGAACAGCTCGCGACCCCGGGCGCTCGTCGGCGACGATTGTGACAGCAAAGCCGTGCTTATCACAAGAGCTGAACCTTGAACCTTGACCGGCGTCGAAGTCATGGAGCGAACTAGACAAGTAACTGGCAGAAGACAACACTGGCTGCTCCTGTAGCTGTTAATAGTAAGGTTAGAGTTAGCATATATGCTGATGCCTGTTTAAGTTAGCTCTGTTGTGGTAACAGCGACTCGCATATTGTTTTTAAAATGAATTTAATAATATTCATAAAATGCAAAAAAATGTTAGAAATTTCCGGAAGGTAAATTTCGTATGGTATGCTCCATTAAACGCAACCTTAACTATTATAAGTATTTGCTTTATTCTCATGTAATTATTAAATGATGTATATTATTGTAGTGCATTTATTACATCCCTTTCTTTTGAATACATTGCCCTTATGACGAAGTAATCATTGTCCGTGTAAATACAGTTCACTACTAGACCGTGAAACTGTTATCTAGATAATCGAAGATCCTGTGCTGAAAGTTGTTTATGGTTAAGCGTGCTTATATTCCGTGTGTGCTACTTTTAAATTGTTCAAGCTTGGATTTAATGATATGTAAGCAAATGTATGTAGACTTTTATGTTATACATTTCTCTAACATACCATCTGTAGATTGTTAATCTCATTGTACGCATCCAAATTTTAAACTGTATATTTTTTAGAACAGGACACCCATTACCATTATTTTAATAACACTAGCCATATGGAATCTTGCATGTTTACTGCTGGCTGAATATATGTAGACATAATATTCATAATGTGGCATAGGAAATACGTAAACATTAAATTGAACCTTATTCCAGTGTGTGTTTCTTTCTTGTTTATTTCGTCATTTCACAAGACGCATAAGTTGCCATATTAACGAATGTAAACAAACAGATATTAAAGTACACATTCCTAAAGCCCAGGTATTGATAAAATTGCTCTTTGCTGTCACTCTGTGTATATATGATATATTCGAATACTGGCACTATTAACATACACCAAATTGAAAGCATGGTAGTAATACATATCTTATTATTTTAAACATACATTTTTGTAGGAATGCACATATTTCTTTACGTTTGTGTGTGCGTGTGTGTACAACTGTGTAAAACCCTACAGTATTGACATATTTCCAAAACTACTTATTACGTACTGTTCCTACTGGCATTATAAATGCAGCTCTAGAATTGATTGCAAAACACCTTTGTTTGGTTCTGTTGTTGTTGATTCAGCAATTAAGCAAATACATACAAAGTAGGAGTTTAGCTTGTTTGAAAATGCCAGTGTGTGTGCAAACCGTTGAAGGGTTTGAGAGTTGATAATGCTATTGTGGTTAACATGTGGACGGTAAGATTATATGTACGAAGGTAAATATTGTTGTATGTGTATTAACAAATGGATAGTAAGATACTGTGTAGAAGATTAAAGCTTGGTGTCAGTCTGTTAATATGTTATTAGTGAGAAACTATGTAGGACATTAAAGCTCTGCGTTGGACTGCTTACAAGCTTGCGGTTGGTGTGCTAACATGTGAATATTAAAATATCATGTAGAAGATTAAAGCTTGGTGTCAATGTGCTAATATGTTGATAGTGAGATACTATGTAGGACATTAAAGCTGAGTGTTAGTCTACTATCATGTGGATAGTAAGATATTTTCAAGACAGTAAATCTCCAAGCGGGTTTGCATCTGTTGATTTGTAAATAGTAAGACCTTATGTAAGAGATTAAAGCTCAGTAGCTGATTCCGAACATGTGGATAGTAAGATAATATGTACACCATTAAATCTTAGTGTCTATCTGTTAATATATAGATAAAGAGATAATATGTAGGACATTAAAACTCAATTTTAGTCCTCTAGCGTGCGAAAATTCATCTTTCCTCTTTGCGTTCAAGATCCTTTGGTCATGTTATATCTGCAAGCCAGTAATCATGATGCAGTCCATAATCTTTACCAGGACATAGTGGCTGCACCATAGCTTTTCCCTCAGCTCTGCATCCTTTGGTATCTCATTTCACTAAAACACGGTGAAAGTAAAATGCTATGTAGAACACACATTTTGGTGTTGGTCTGTTAATTTATGGATTGTAGGTACTATGTAAGACTGTAAAATTACATGGCGGTCTATATCTATTGCCATGTGGATAGTAAAGTAATATGTAAGGTATCCAATCTTAGTATTGGTCAGTTATCAAATGGATTGTAAGATAATATTTAGGGTATCAAATCTTGTTGCTGGTCTGTTAACATGTGGAGGGTAAGATAATATGTAAGGTATCAAATCTCGGTTCTGGTCTGTTAACATGTGAATGGTATAATAATATTTAGGGTAGCAAATCTTAATGCTGTTCTGTTAACATGTGGGTGGTAAGATAATATGTAGGGTATCAAATCTCGGTGCTGGTCTGTTAACATTTGGATGGTAAAATAATATGTAGGGTATCAAATCGTGGTGCTGGTTTGTTAACATGTGGATGTTAAGATAATAATTAGGGTAGCAAATCTTGGTGCTGGTCTGTTAACATGTGGGTGGTAAGATAATATGTAGGGTATCAAAGCTTGGTGCTGGTCTGTTAATATGTGGATGGTAAGATAGTATGTATAACAGTAAAGCTAAGTGTTTTTCTGGCATGGGGATTCAAAGATAAAATGTAGGGCATTGAAGCACAGCGTGGATCTATTAACATGTGATTAGTAGTATAATATGTACAACATTAACGGACATGGTCAGTTTGTTGAGAGGTGGAAAGTAAGATACTATGTGGGACAGTAGAGTTTGTTGTCGGTCTACTTCTTTTGTCCTGTGAATATCAAGATAATATAAAGGACATTGAACCACT
The DNA here is from genome assembly GCA_036924085.1 of Ariolimax columbianus. Lineage (NCBI taxonomy): Eukaryota > Metazoa > Mollusca > Gastropoda > Stylommatophora > Arionidae > Ariolimax > Ariolimax columbianus. The sequence continues at coordinate 6,163,500 of JAVGWX010000025.1, read as the reverse complement.
GTGTCATTCTGTGTGCACGGTGATAGTCAGATAAAATAATTAAGTCTATTGCTTCTCTTTCTTTGAGGAAAGGAATATATTTTTATTTTGGCTATTAGGCTCAGTGTGGGTTTGTTAATGTATTGATAGTAAAAATTTATTAAGAACATTACAGCTCGTTGTTGGTCTATTGACATGGGGCCAGCAGGATGCTGTTTAGGACATTTATTCTTGGTGTCTGTTTGTTAACAAATGGAAGGTAACACACTGTATAGGACAGAAAAGCTCAGTGTTGGTCTGTTAATACATGTAAACTGTAAGATATTGTGTAGGACACGTGTTCTCAGTGTTAGTCTGTTAATACAGTTGAACTGTAAGACATTGTGTAGGACACGTGTTCTCTGTGTTGGTCTGTAAACATAATGATTAGTAAGATATTATGTATGACATTACAGCTCAGTGTTGCTGTTTTATCAAGGGGAAAGATAATATATACAACCTTATATCTCGGTTGTTATGCGTTAACATTTGAATATTAAGAAAATATGTAGGACATGAAAGCTCACTGTTCATTTGCTAACAAGTGGATAGTACAATACTATGAGGTAAAGTAATGCTAGCTGTCATTCTGTTAACACGCGGATAGTAAGATACTATGTAGGACATTACTGCTGTGTGCTGGTATTTTGACCTGGGGATAGTAAGATACTATAAAGGACATTATAGATCGGTGTTGGTCTGTTAACAAGCGGAGAGTAAGATACTATGTAGGACATTACTGCTCAGTTTTGGTCTGTTTACCTGGGGGAAAAAATATACTATGTAGGACACCTATTCATGAGGTTGGTCTGTTTTCATGTGGATAGTGAGAAAATATATACAACATTATTTCTGAGTTGATGTATATTAACATGTGGATATTAAGAAAATAAGTAGGACATGAAAGTTCACTGTCTGTGTGTTAAGAAGTGGATAGTTTGATGTTATGTAGAAAAGTGAAGCTCGCTTTCATTCTGTTATAACGTGTGGATAGTAAAACAATAGGTAGGACATCAAAGATTTGTGTCAGACTGCTATCTTTGGGACATAAAGATAAAAAGTAGGTCATTTAAGCTCTGTGTCAGTATGTTAACTTCTGGACAGTAAGATTACATGTAGGACATTAACAAGTGGGAATGGTTTGTAAACATGCAAACAGTTTAATACTACATAGGAAAAATAAAACTCAGTGTCTATCTGCTAACAGTTGTATAGTTAGATACTATGTACGTCATCTATGCCAAAAGCTCGGTGTTCGGCTATTAACATGCAAATTAGTAATGTACTATGTAGGACATTACAGCTTGTTGTCGGCCTGCTAAGATAGGGATAGTATGATACTTTACAGGACAATTATCTTGGTGTCCATCTGTTAATATACAGACAGTAAGATACTACATAGGACCTTAAAGCTCGGTGTTAGCCTTCATCTTTTGTCATGCTGACAACTAAGATACTATATATGAGATTAAAAACCAGAGTTGGTCTGTTAAAGTGGCGTCAGTGAGATACTTTATAGGACCGACAAGCTCAGCTTAGATCTGTTAAAGTGGAGTCAGTAAGATATTATGTAGGACACTTTTAGGTAGATTTGTTAACATGGGGATTGTAAGATGCTATGCAGGACAGTAAAGTTAGGTGACTGTTCATTGTATGTTACTGTTGGGATACTCAGATAGTATGCTAATATGTAGACAGTAAGATGCTATGTATTGCATTAAATCTCAGAATCGGTTGGTTACATGAGGACATTAAGATATAATATAGGACACTGAAGCTTAGTGTAATTTTGTTGACATGGTGACAGTTTGTTTTTTTTTAGTTTGCCTTGTTTCTCTAATCCCCAAGGTGGTGTACATTGTACTGTGGTTTTTATTTTGCGCCTGTCGGCCAAGTGCATGCATTTTATGTAAGGATCTGCTTCCTCTTGCCTTTTCTAAGGATTCGCTTCCCCGGGGTAACGGCCGGTGCTATGATGGGGATTTAACCCAGTACCTTTGGGTTTTGAGTCGTGCCACTTAATCACTAGGCCACACTGTCCCCATGGTGACAGTAAGATAACATGTAGGATATTAGCGTATAGCATCGGTCTGTTAACATTTAGATAGTAAGATTATATGTAGTACATTACAGCTTGATATTAGGTCTGCTAACATTTAGAAAGAAAGATTTTATATTAGGACATTACAGCTTGGTGTTGGTCTGTTGACATGGAGACTGTAAAATGCTGTGGATGACATTAAAACATGTGAATAGTACAATATCATGTAGTATAGCAAAGCTCAGAGTCGGGCTGATGACATGGGTACAGTAAGATATCTTCTTCGATGTACGCTGTTAGATATCAAAGTGAATTTATTGAAGAAGAAGAAGAAGTAAGATATTGTGTAGGACATTAAAACTTACTGTCGGTTTGTTTACATGTGGATAGTAAGATATTATTTTTTACAGTAAAGCTTGGTGTCTGCCTGTTAACATGTGCATAGTTAGATATTATTTTTAACAGTAAAGCTTGGTGTCTGCCTGTTAACATGTGGATAGTAAGATAACAAATTTTGTTAAGATAAATTGTCTTTCTTGCCCACTTCTTTAACTTTCATTTAAGCAAATTGTCCTCACCGCTCACTTTTAGAACTTTCATTAAAGTAAATTGTCCTAACCTCCCCCCCCCCCCCCCCCTACTATTATAACTTTCATTTAGGTAAATTATCCTTGCCGCCCACTTTTATCAATTTCAATAGGGTAAATTGTCCTAACCGCATATTTTTATAACTTCAATTTGGGTAAATTGTCTTTACCGCTAACTTTTATGACTTTCATTTGGGTAAATTGTTCTTAAAGTCTACTTTTATGACTTTCAATTGGGTAAATTGTCCTTACCGCCCCCATTTATAACCTCTCACTTAGGTAAATTGTTCTTACCGCCCACATTTATAATCTTTCAATTGGGTAAATTGTCCTTACCGCCTACATTTATAACTTTCATTTCACTAAATTGACCTTACCGCCCACTTTTATAATTACTAGAGAGTAAATTGTCCTTACCACTGACTTTTATAATTTCATAAGGGTAATTTGTCCTTACCGCCCACTTGTATAACTTTCATTTCGGTAAATTGTCTTTTCCACGAATTTGTATGTCTTGCTTTTGGGTAAATTGTACCTACCACCCACATTTATAACCTTTCATTTAGGTAAATTGTTCTTACCGCCCACTTTAATAACTTTTGTGAAAGTAAATTCGTCTAACCGCTCACTTTTATCAATTTCAATAGGGTAAATTGTCCTAACCGCATATTTTTATAACTTTCATTTGGGTAAATTGTCTTTACCGCTAACTTTTATGACTTTCATTTGCGTAAATTGTTATTACCGGCCCCATTTATAACCTTTGATTTGGGTAAATTGTACTTACCGCCTACATTTAAAACTTTCATTTCACTAAATTGACCTTATCCTCAACTTTTATAATTACTAGAGGGTAAATTGTCCTTACCGCCCACTTGTATAACTTTCATTTGGGTAAATTGTCCTAACCGCATATTTTTATAACTTTCATTTGGGTAAATTGTCTTTACCGCTAACTTTTATGACTTTCATTTGCATAAATTGTTATTACCGGCCCCATTTATAACCTTTGATTTGGGTAAATTGTACTTACCGCCTACATTTAAAACTTTCATTTCACTAAATTGACCTTATCCTCAACTTTTATAATTACTAGAGGGTAAATTGTCCTTACCGCCCACTTGTATAACTTTCATTTGTGTAAATTGTCTTTTCCACCCACTTTTATGATTTTCATTTGGGTAAATTCTACTTTCCGCCCACTTTTATGACTTTCAATTGGGTAAATTATCCTTACCGCCCCCATTTATAACCTTTCATTTGGGTAAATTGTCTTTACCGCCTACTTTTATAACCTTTAATTTTGGTAAATTGTCTTTACCACCCAGATTTATAACTTTCATTTCGCTAAACTGTCCTTCCCGCCCATGTTTATAATTTCATGAGGGTAAATTGTCCTTACCGCCCACATGTATAACTTTCATTTGGCTAAATTGTTCTCACCACCCACTTTTATAACTTTCGATATGACAATTTTAATTAACAGCCCACTTTTAGAGCTTTTGTTAAGATAAATTGTCCTCACCGCTCACATTTAGAACTTTTGTTCTGTTAAATTTTCCTCACCGCTCCCTTTTAGAACTTTTTTGAGTGTTCGTAAAATGTTTCTTCCTCAGAAGTCAGATCAATGGAACACTTTGTATGGCACTAAACAACTAACATTCATGTGTAGATGACATTACATGGCATTTGGTAGAAGGGCAAGAGCCCTGATGCTTCTGGATCGGTAACAATGTATGGTCAAGCAAAACATACTGATCGGACATGTTAGTCAAGGTCAGGTAAATAACAGTAAAACAATAAGAAATGGTTAGAAACAGGCTTACTTTCAAATGAGCCTGTTGATGCTTCAGAAACTTTGCAGAAATAGCCAAAGCAAAGATGCACGAAGATCCCATAAACGCACTAACAACACCAAAACCCATCACTACTGTACGAAAACCTACTTGGAGGCAGGATATATTTCCAGAGGTGGTAGAAAATATACCAGGTATTGCAAACAAAAACCGCCAGACCGAAAAAGAAAGGAGAGACACTACCTTAAGCTTCATAACGAAAAGCTACCCAAGCATGGACTGGACCCATGCATACACCGACGGTTCTGTAACAAACACTACACAGAACGGAGGGGCAGGAGCATTCCTGAACCTACCAAATGGCAGAAAAATAACACTGTCATTCGCTACTGGTAAGTACACGAGCAATTTCAGAGCAGAGGCAGAGGCACTGAGGGCGGCAGTGGAAGAAATGGTAACACACAGTGAAAATGAGAGCCATATAGTCCTGCTGACAGATGCTCTCGAAGTAGTCACAGCGCTAAAAAGCCAGAAAAACACTGAGCTTAATGACCTAAGAGCAGCACTCTGCAAACTGTGCCAACAGTCCGCACCAAAAAGGGTAGTGGTACAGTGGGTTCCGTCACACTGCAACATCCAAGGCAACGAGGAGGCAGACAGACTGGCAAAAGAAGGTGCAAGGCTACCACAAATAGATACCAGTATGACGTACGAAGAGTCAAAACGGCTTATCAAAGCCAGGTACATGTCCAAATGGGAAACCGAACATACTGGTTACACCAAAAACGATGCCTATTACCAGTTGAACCGAAGAGAGCAGGTCGTTGTCTTCAGACTTCGCACTGGCCACAACAGACTGAGGTACCACCTCTTCAACAAATTGAAGATAGGGTGTACCGACGAATGCCCGTGCGGTACTGGTAAAATGACCACTGAACATCTGCTGCAGAACTGCCCGACATACGAGGATCAGAGAGAGCAGATGTGGCCATTGCCAGTGGAACTGCAAGACAAGCTCTATGGTAGTGGCGAGAGTCTCAGGATGACCGCCGCTTTTTTCGAGAAAATAATGGTTACTGTCTGACTGTGTACGCAGAAGAAGAAGACTGCTGCCTTTGTTAGAGTCATTGAAGTCGAGGTCTGAAGACGAACAAGGACGATCTATCTTCTTGTCTTTATCGACCGAGCTGGAGCACAACAGTACCAGCACAGTCGACCTTCATCAAGACGTCTGCGGCAAAGAACTGTGCATGCTCTTACAGTAGGGGTTTCTGTAACAATGTGCTTGCATGATGAGGTTGCTAGTCTCAAGCACAATTCTCTTCAGTCACGCCTTTCAATGCATGCATGGTCCAATCAACCAAATCAAGATCCCGCTTCTCTATTTGTTGAAACACAGGTCCAAATGGGAAACAGAACATACTGGCTACAAAAAAACGATGCCTATTTCCAGTTGAACAGAAGAGAGCAGGTCGTGGTCTTCAGACTTCGCACTGGCCACAATAGACTGGGGTACCACCTATTCAATAAATTAAAGATAGGTGGCACTGACGAATGCACATGCGGTACTGGGAAAAATGACCACTGAACATCTGCTGCAAAACTGACCGACATACGAGGATCAGAGAAAGCAGATGTGGCCATCACCAGTGGCAACACTAGACAAGCTCTGTGGCAGTGTCGACAGCCTCAGGATGACTGCTGTTTTTTCGAGAAAAAAAATAAAGGTTGACGTCTGACAGCTTACGAAGAAGAAGAAGAAGAAGAAGAAGAAGAACAGGTCCACCACTGTATTTGGCTTCCCATTACGAGCTATTAGGAAATACTTGTTCTAGTAATTTGTAGTACTGTAGCAATAATTGACACATTAATGCACAACCTTTAGCGGCATCTTACAACATGTCGTCATCATGTAGCATGCCCTTTATAGAACGTCGCTCCCATAACAGTCTGTCTGAAAGCAACTCATTCCCTTGCTAGAACTCTAGCCTCCGCCACAGTCATACCATGGCATTCCTGGATATCTTGGTACCATCGTCCTCTTCGTCTACCCCTTCCTCTTTTACCTGGTACGATAACTTCCAACACTGTTCTCTTGAGACTTGTGTGTCTTGATCTTTTTCATCTTCTTCTTCGTACGCTGTCAGACGACAACTTGAATTTGTACGAAGAAAGCAGCAGTCGTCCTAAGGTTGTCGACACTGCCATATAGCTTGTCTAGTGTTGGCACTGGTGATGGCCACGTGTGCTTTCTCTGGTCCTCGTATGTCGGACAATTTTACAGCAGATGTTCAGCGGTCATTTTCTCTGTACCACAGGGTCAGTAGCACCTATCTTCAGTTTATTGAATAGATGGTACCTCAGTCTATTGTGGCCTGTACGGAGTCTGAAGACTGCCACCTGCTCTCTTCTCATCAACTGGTAATAAGCATCATTTGGTGTTAAGCCAGTATGCTCTGTTTCCCATTTGTATCTGTCCCTAATAAGCCGTTTGGACTCTTCATAGGTCCCACTAGAATCAGCTTGTGGTAACCTTGCGCCTTCTTTTGCTAGTCTGTCTGTCTCCTCGTTGCGTTGAATGTTACAGTGGGATGAGACTCACTGTACTACTACATTATTGGGTGTGGACTGCTGGCATAGTTAACAGAGTACTGCTCTTAAGTCATTAAGTTCTGTATGTTTCTGGCTTTTTAATGCAGTATCCACGGACATGGCATCTGTAAACAGGACTATCTGACTTTCGTGTTTCTTGATTTGACTCTATCCTCTGGTTGATCTGTCATAAGAATGGTTGTAAGGTTTTCTGAATACGCCTCTTCATTTGACCATATCCTCGCTAGTTCTAATCATTCCAGCAAAAGTTGATACTTCAATGTCCCTGTATGCCTGAGATGTAAAGATGAGTCTTTGTCGCCCCATCCTTTCTTCCCTTTAATCTTGCCCTCTAGTATCTTCTCTAGATGACTTTCTTGTCTCATATTGTGACCCAGCCAACTCAACCAACGTTTTTGTACAAAATTGAATATCTGTTTCTGTGCGCCCACTTCAGTGAGTACATTCTATCATTTCATCTTCTTTCTGTCCAACTAGCGCTTTCCTTTAACTTTGACTTTCTATTACAACTCCGCATAACCTTGTCCATCATCATCTCAGAATATGCGCTGTAGAGACCTGTCTTATGGAAACTAGACCATTACGATCTTCTGATATTGAAATAATCGGCTCTTAATTTTCATCCAGGTTCTGGATTAACTTAATGAGTGTTCTTTCTATGTATGAAGGTCATTAGAAAGTGCTCATAAGTGGCGGAGGAGCTACCATGGCTTGCTAACAAAACATGTCTGTATTCAGATCCCTCGGGTCGTAAGCCTATGGGATGTGAGCCCATTAAAAATACGTGCTGAATATGGATTCACCAGGCTGTAAGGTGCAAAACACAGAACGGGGAAACAAATATGTGACTGCAGTTTTTTCTATAGTATTTCATTATTTTTATTTTATTTTTGATTAAAACGAGGTAAGTCAGTAAGTAGGTCACACACTAAATTGGGATATCTGTCAAAAGTAGTTGCTGGTTTCTAAATGTGTCAATGGGGACTAGGAAGCCGCAAAATCCAGTTTTGTGATTACTTAGGTAACAGACACCAGGGGACCGCAACATCCAGTTTTGTGATTACTTATGTAACATACTTTAGGGACCGCAACATCCAGTTTTGTGATTAATTAGGTGACAGACACTAGGGGGCAGCAACATCCAGTTTTGTGATTACTTAGGTAACAGACACTAGGTGTCGCATGTACGTGCGCAGCACAGAAACACAATGTCATCCATACTCACAGAGCCAACATCAATAATAGCATCCTGTAGTGTAGTTGGTTTTATTTGGAATTTGGTGGGTGGGGGGGTGGGGAGGGGGGGGGCGGGCTGTCGAGGACTTCTAAGGCTATGGAACAAGAAATGATTTCTGACTGTCGATAAATTCCCAAAATGGCGCGACATCATTGTTGATTAAGCTTGACCTGGTCGTCCCTTTCAAATTGCAATAGAGGGATCTGTGCGGCGGGTGTGCGAGAACTAACAGGCCAGTAATGATAGACATTGTAGCAAATTTAACATAGAGATCTGTTCCGCGGGTGTGCGAGAACTAACAGACCAGTGGTGATAGCCAGTGTAGCAAATGTAATAGTGTTCGCATAGTTTAGTCTACATTATAATGCATGATCGATTGAATTTTCTGAAAGTGTGCTCACTGTGTATACGCAGATTAGTGACTGTAAATACAAAATGAACCGAACGGGATCTTTTCCTTGCGATGATAAAGAGACGGAATAATTGTATCAATGTTTGCGCAAATTATATGGAGAAATAAGGTACAATATAATTGCATCAATATATGGTTTTCAAATTTGTATATCATTTTTTTAAATATATCCAGTTGTGACATATTTACTGACGTGCTCTCATAGAACGGAGAACATGTTCTCTAACACTGTCAACTCGTTAAGAGGAGCAGAATGATAGCATGGTCCTTCTGAATCCATCTGAGGAATAAACTGCATGGGGATCACTGACGCCTGAGACAGACGAGCAAGTTTGGAGAGAGATGTACAGTAGACCTGAGACAGACCACCAAGTTTGGAGAGAGATTTACAGTAGACTTGAGAGAGACCAGCACGTTTCGAGAGAGATGTACAGTAGACCTGAGAAAGACAACCAAGTTTGGAGAGAGATGTACAGTAGACCTGAGACAGACCACCAAGTTTGGAGAGAGATGTACAGTAGACCTGAGACAGACCACCACGTTTGGAGAGAGATGTACAGTAGACCTGAGACAGACCAGCAAGTTTGGAGAGAGATGTACAGTAGACCTGAGACAGACCACCAAGTTTGGAGAGAGATTTACAGTAGACTTGAGAGAGACCAGCACGTTTCGAGAGAGATGTACAGTAGACCTGAGAAAGACAACCAAGTTTGGAGAGAGATGTACAGTAGACCTGAGACAGACCACCAAGTTTGGAGAGAGATGTACAGTAGACCTGAGACAGACCACCACGTTTGGAGAGAGATGTACAGTAGACCTGAGACAGACCACCAAGTTTGGAGAGAGATGTACAGTAGACCTGAGACAGACCACCAAGTTTGGAGAGAGATTTACAGTAGACTTGAGAGAGACCAGCACGTTTCGAGAGAGATGTACAGTAGACCTGAGAAAGACAACCAAGTTTGGAGAGAGATGTACAGTAGACCTGAGACAGACCACCAAGTTTGGAGAGAGATGTACAGTAGACCTGAGACAGACCACCACGTTTGGAGAGAGATGTACAGTAGACCTGAAACAAACTAATTGAAAGTTGATCATTTGGAACATGTTCTTAACCTTTGACGCAGCAAATGATTTGTTCATATTTATTTCCATGTTCGATTTTCAATATTTGATCATCTTTGTTTGGCAGTTACTGATGTGTTCTAATAAATGCAAATACAATTATTTCTTTGTTACGTTTGGTATAGTTTGTTTTGGTCATCTTGTATGTGTGCGACCGACTTTTTTTTCTTCTTCTTTTTCTCGTCAACTTCTTCCTCACTCATTGAAAACACCATTGAAGTTGGAAACACATTCCAAGTATTGATGCCGGCAAGCGAGCATATGTCATTCAATGAACTGGCAATACAGACGAGAGGTGTCTTACTCGATGCAGCACGGGATCTGATCCCTAGGAAATTCTATCAGAAGCAGAACTAGATCACAGAAGGTGTGTTACAACATAGAAGGAAGAAGAAACCGAAGACAAACATGTATTTACCACAATAGCGATGAATGCAGAGATTGCACTACCGATAGAAGAAGAAAGATCAGGAAAGACAAGAAACAATTCATAACAAACACTTGCAACAAAATCGAAGAACTCCAACAACATGGGAAAAAAAGAAACGTTCAAAGAAATCAGAAAACTGAAGAGAGAATCCCAACCATCACTACAGGCAATCAATGACAAGAATAGTGATGTGAGGACTGAGAACAAAGACATTCTAGAAAGATGTAAAAAAAATTGGTACAGTTCAGAATGGTCTGCAGAATGGAGAAGATCAGTGTATATTCCGGTACCAAAGAAAGGGAACCTAAAATGATGCACTAACTAGCGAACTATTGCCCTAATAAGCCACGTCATCAAGATATTATTATGTATTATGATGAAGGGACTAGAAAAGATAGTGGAAATTGAAATACATGAAACACAGGCAGGATTCAAACAAAGCAGATACACAAGAGATCACATCTTCAATTTGAGAAACCGCTTTGAAAAATGCAGAGAATACATTGCTGACCTAAATACACGCTTCATAGATTACACCAAAGCGTTTGACTGTGTACAACATCAGGAACTGTGGCAAATAATGAAATACATAGGCTTCGTTACACATGGAAAACATCTAATAGAAACACTTGGCAGTGCCTAACAAGCCCCTGGGAGAATTAACGAACACACCTCAGATTGGTTTGAGAACCTAAAAGGTGATAGGCAGGGCTGCATCCTTTTCCAATATTTATTCGACATGTACTTGGAGAATATCAAGCGAAAGGTAAAAATAGATGAAAGTTATATCTTCTCCTTCTTCGTTCATCCTCAGATCAAGGTCCCGGTTTCTCTTACAAAGGACACCGTTGTCTCTAAGGCTGTTTTATCTCCATACAGCTTTTATCTCATATCTGCCTCACGAGACCAGTATTGTTCTCTCTTTTTCTGCGTGAGCGTGCAGCTTTGTAGGATGTGTTCCGCTGTCATGATACGCTCCACATATGGACACATGTCACCTGTCCAAATCCTCATATTGTTGTAAAGATGACCCTTTGGTCTGTTTTGCCCAGTTCTCAGTCTGAAGATAATGACCTGCTCTTCTCTAGTTAAATTAAAGTATTTGTCTTCTTTTCGTAAGTCGGGGTGTTGATCAACCCATTTTACCCTGGTTGGCTTTAATTATGGTCTTGGCCTCATTATATGTGATACTCAGGTCTGTTTGCGGGGATGCTCCTCCACACTTTGCTAGTTTGTCTGCAGCTACATTGCCTTCAATATTGCAATGGGATGGGATCCACTGTATGACCAATCTTGGGTGTTCTGCTGAGAGCTGTGTCAGGGAGAACATACATTTCTCAAGATCTTCATCGTTGTGTTGTTTTAGCGTTGTTAATACTGACGCGGCATCAGAGAGGAATTCTTGGTTTTCTTGGTGGATATCTTTATCTTAGATTACAAGCTCAGCTGCGGCCTTCCACTATGGAATCTAGTCAGAGCCATGAATGAGGAGACTCCATCAAATAAACAAATTACCATCAAGCAGGGTGACAACATGCTCACTGGAAAAAAACAGCAAACGCCTTTATAGAACATTATGCCAGAGCAAACCACATAGATGTCACTACAGACAGGCACACAGACATTAGTGAAGAACAAAAGAGCCACGACAACATCAATGTGGCACCAGACATGATGGCAAAACTAACAATGAATGAAAAGGAAGAGGCCAGGAGAACTTTAAAGAAAAAGAAATCGCCCGAAAAAGATGGGGTAACATACGAAATGCTGATGGGGTTGGGCCAAACAGCAAAGAGGAAGTTACTATCAGTCTTGAACCAAACCTGGAAAAGGGGAATTGTACCTCAGGCATGGAAAGATAATGTACTTATACCAGTACCAAAGAAAGAAAAAGATAGAATAGATCCAAATGGATACAGGCCTATCAGTCTACTGAGCTGTGTAGGAAAACTGATGGAGCGTATGATAAACACCAGACTGATGTGGCACCTGGAAGAAAAACACATATTAATTCCACAGCAAGCAGGTTTTAGACAGCACAGATCCACTGAGGATCAGATCACTCTCATAGCGCAGGAAATAGAGGATGCTTACCAGGAGAAAAAGCATACGGTAGCGGTTTGGGTGGATCTAGAGAGGACATTTGACACGGTGGGGAAAGAGGAACTTAAAGTCAAGCTACGAAGAAATGATCTGGAAAAATGTACAGATTGATCAGCCACTACCTCGAAAACAGAACAGCCAGAATTCAAGTGCAAGGGAAGATGAGCAAAAATGTGACACTGGAGCAAGGAGTACACTAAAGGGGACGACTGTCACCCCCACTTTTTCTGGTGTATATAAACAACATAATAGAGAATATATCAAGAAGAGTCCACAGCTCCATGTTTGCAGACGATCTGGCTTTGTGGACCTCTGAAGAAAATCTCACCATAGCAAACAATCGGATGCAGCAGGCCCTAACATCGCTTGAGTAGTGGGCGAAATCATGGCTGGTCAAAGTAAATGAAGAAAAAACAACATGTACGATATTCTCCCTTTCAAATAAACCACAGAACACCAAAATAAGTCTTAATGGCAAATACCTGCGGCTAAACGACAACCCAAACTACCTGGGAGTCACATTTGATCGGCGCATGACATGTAAAAATCAGATCGAGAGGAAACCGAATGAGAGCAAGACAAAGAATGGCAATCATGAGGAAACTTGCTGGCACAAGCTGGGGTGCAGACGAAAGAATACTGAAGAAACTGTACACTGGAAGAGTGAGACCAGTTCTCGAGTATGGCATTGCGGCATGGGCAACAGCAAAGGCGAACTTTGATAAAATTAGCAAACTTCAAAACCAAGCCATGAGAGTTATAATAGGAGGCATGAAGTTAACGCCAATTGTAGAACTTGACAATATTGCAAATTTGCAATTCATGACCGATAGAAGAGACAGCAGAACCCAGCAGCAAGCAGAGAAACTAAAATACTGACCGATCATCCAATGCAGCAGAGACTAAATAGATTTGGGAAAGGCAGACTAAAGCGGAGACACTTTGTAGAAATAGCCAAAGCAAAGATGAGCGAAGACCCTATGAACACCATAACAACACCAAAGCCCATCCCTACTGTACACAAACTCACCTGGAAGCAGCATATCGCTCCAGAGGTGGTAGTAAATATACCGGGCATTGGAAACAAGTACAGCCAGCATGAAAAGGAAAGAAGAGACATAACCCTGAGGTACATAGCGAAAAATTACTCAAGCATGGACTGGACCCATGCATACACTGACGGTTCTGCAACAAACACAACACAGAAGGGAGAGTGAGGAGTATTTTTGACCCTAACAAACGGTAGAAAAATATTACTGTCCGTGGCAACTGGAAAATTCTCAAGCAATTTCAGTGAAGAGGCAGAGGCATGGAAGGCTGCAGTATAAGCAATGCTGTCAGGCGAAAGTAGTGAAAGCCAGATAGTTCTGTTTACAGATGCTCTGTCCGTGGTTACAGCACTAAAAAGCCAGAAAAATACAGAACGTAATGATTTAAGAGCAGTACTCTGTCAACTATGCTAGCAGTCCGCACCAAAAATAGTAGTGGCACAGTGGGTTCCATCCCACTGTAACATCCAAGGCAACGAGGAGGCAGACAGACTGGCAAAAGAAGGTGCAAGACTACCACAACCAGATTCCAGTGTGACCTACGAAGAGTCCAAAAGGCTTATTAGGGCCAGATACATGGCCAAATGGGAAACAGAGCATACTGACTACACAAAAAATGATGCCTACTACCAGTTGAACAGAAGAGAGCAGGTCGTGGTCTTCAGACTGCGCACAGGCCACAACAGACTGAGGTACCACCTTTTCAATAAACTGAAGATAGGTGGTACTGACGAATGCACTTGTGGCACCGGGAAAATGACCGCTGAACATCTGCTGCAAAACTGCCCGACATACGAGAAGCAGAGAAAGCACATGTGGCCATGACCAGTGGCAACACTAGATAAGCTCTATGGCAGTGTCGACAGCCTCAGGATGACAGCTGCTTTCTTCAAACAAATTCAAGTTGACGTCTGACAGCGTACGAAGAAGAAGATTTACCTCGAATTGTTTTTAACACCTGCACAAATAAACAGTCATCTAACAATATACATGTTTCTATCTATATATCTGTTCTACATCCTATCTCTCTTTTTCTCTCTCTCTCTTTCTGTCGCTCTACTTTGGTCTTCTTGTTTCTCTGTACTCTCAACAATCAATGCTGACTACCAACTAATGTGTGACAAATATGAACTGCTGTGATCATATAAGAGTTTCCAATGTACCCCGCCAACTACCAGTTAAAGGCCAACACCAAATACAGAAGGGATTGGATCTCACGAACAAAAACATACATTGAGAACGTGCCAACCGTAGCGAGCGACAATCTGCCCAACAAACTGTTGATTATGTCAAGGAAAGAATGTCAGAATACAAACACAACCAACTTGCTGTTTACATTCATGGATACATCAAGTAATACAAATATACTGTAGTCGGGGATGCTGTGGTAGAAACTTCTCTATAAGAGGTTTCAGCTTTTATCAGATGGGGGTAGCCAGTTCCCTTCCTCGATGTCTTGGCTTACAATATCACTGATATATATAGTGTTGTCTTATGTTTCCTCTAATAACATGTCTTAATGGGAATCACACTTTTTCTTCTGCTTATAACACGAAATAATCAGTCCTTCATGGTTGTATGCTTAAACATCTATATAATTGTTCTATTGTAGGTCAATGACCAATGTTTTGTTATTATTATTGTCATGATTATCATCATCATCATCATCATCATCTTCTATCAATTTCTTCGTTAGAAGGCGTGGAAGGGGGTGAAGTTTTATGTCGTGTGCCATCTTCGTCGCCGATGTTGTTGACATTCAGTGTTAATTTAAACATAGCAATGGACATAACCAAACAAATACAAAAAATATATAATTAAGAGTTATTCCATCATAAAAAACTTGCGTGAGAGGTTCTGGCTTGGGCGTCTCCCCTCTTTATCCAGGTTACAAACCTTAGAACGAGTGAGCTATGGCCCTACACCAGAACCACATGGACGTGTACATTGGCATCTGTACACTGAAGGCGATAGGTGTTAATTATCCACCCGACCAAATTTCTCACGCTTGTTGTCGTCCTCGTGCACGACATATGGGGAGGAACAGCTCGCGACCCCGGGCGCTCGTCGGCGACGATTGTGACAGCAAAGCCGTGCTTATCACAAGAACTGAACCTTGAACCTTGACCGGCGTCGAAGTCATGGAGCGAACTAGACAAGTAACTGGCAGAAGACAACACTGGCTGCTCCTGTAGCTGTTAATAGTAAGGTTAGAGTTAGCATATATGCTGATGCCTATTTAAGTTAGCTCTGTTGTGGTAACAGCGACTCGCATATTGTTTTTAAAATGAATTTAATAATATTCATAAAATGCAAATAAATGTTTAAAATTTCCGAAAGATAAATTTCGTATGGTATGCTCCATTAAACGCAACCTTAACTATTATAAGTATTTGCTTTATTTTCATGTAATTATTAAATGATGTATATTATTGTAGTGCATTTATTACATCCCTTTCTTTTGAATACATTGCCCTTATGACGAAGTAATCATTGTCCGTGTAAATACAGTTCACTACTAGACCGTGAAACTGTTATCTAGCTAATCGAAGATCCTGTGCTGAAAGTTGTTTATGGTTAAGCGTGCTTATATTCCGTGTGTGCTACTTTTAAATTGTTCAAGCTTGGATTTAATGATATGAAAGCAAATGTATGTAGACTTTTATGTTATAAATTTCTCTAACATACCATCTGTAGATTGTTAATCTCATTGTACGCATCCAAATTTTAAACTATATTTTTTAGAACAGGACACCCATTACCATTATTTTAATAACACTAGCCATATGGAATCTTGCATGTTTACTGCTGGCTGAATATATGTAGACATAATATTCATAATGTGGCATGGGAAATACGTAAACATTAAATTGAACCTTATTTCAGTGTGTGTTTGTTTCTTGTTTATTTCTTTATTTCACAAGACGCATAAGTTGCCATATTAACGAATGTAAACAAACAGATATTAAAGTACACATTCCTAAAGCCCAGGTATTGATAAAATTGCTCTTTGCTGTCACTCTGTGTATATATGATATATTCGAATACTGGCACTATTAACATACACCAAATTGAAAGCATGGTAGTAATATAAATCTTATTATTTTAAACATACATTTTTGTAGGAATGCACATATTTCTTTACGTTTGTGTGTGCGTGTGTGTACAACTGTGTAAAACCCTACAGTATTGACATATTTCCAAAACTACTTATTACGTACTGTTCCTACTGGCATTATAAATGCAGCTCTAGAATTGATTGCAAAACACCTTTGTTTGGTTCTGTTGTTGTTGATTCAGCAATTGAGCAAATACATACAAAGTAGGAGTTTAGCTTGTTTGAAAATGCCAGTGTGTGCAAACCGTTGAAGGGTTTGAGAGTTGATAATGCTATTGTGGTTAACATGTGGGCGGTAAGATTTTATGTACGAACGTAAATATTGTTCTGTGTGTATTAACATATGGAAGGTAAGATACTGTGTAGAAGATTAAAGCTTGGTGTCAGTCTGTTAATATGTTATTAGTGAGAAACTATGTAGGACATTAAAGCTCTGCGTTAGACTGCTAACAAGCTTGCTGTTGGGGTGTTAACATGCAAATAGTAAAATATCATGTAGAAGATTAAAGCTTGGTGTCAATGTGCTAATATGTTGATAGTGAGATACTATGTAGGACATTAAAGATGAGTGTTAGACTACTAACATGTGGATAGTAAGATATTTTCAAGACAGTAAATCTCCAAGTGGGTTTGCATCTGTTGATTTGTAAATAGTAAGACCTTATGTAAGAGATTAAAGCTCAGTAGCTGATTCCTAACATGTGGATAGTAAGATAATATGTACACCATTAAATCTTAGTGTCTATCTGTTAATATGTAGATAAAGTGATAATATGTAGGACATTAAAACTCAATTTTAGTCCTCTAGCGTGCGAAAATTCTTCTTTCCTCTTTGCGTTCAAGATCCTTTGGTCATGTTATATCTGCAAGCCAGAAATCATGATGCAGTCCA
Organism: Ariolimax columbianus; assembly: GCA_036924085.1. Classification (NCBI taxonomy): domain Eukaryota; kingdom Metazoa; phylum Mollusca; class Gastropoda; order Stylommatophora; family Arionidae; genus Ariolimax; species Ariolimax columbianus. The sequence continues at coordinate 6,146,079 of JAVGWX010000025.1, read as the reverse complement.
TAATCTTTACCAGGACATAGTGGCTGCACTATAGCTTTTCCCTCAGCTCTGCATCCTTTGGTATCTCATTTCACTAAAACACGGTGAAAGTAAAATGCTATGTAGAACACACATTTTGGTGTTGGTCTGTTAATTTATGGATTGTAGGTACTATGTAAGACTGTGAAATTACATGGCGGTCTATATCTATTGCCATGTGAATAGTTAAGTAATATGTAAGGTATTCAATCTTAGTATTGGTCAGTTATCAAATGGATTGTAAGATAATATTTAGGGTATCAAATCTTGTTGCTGGTCTGTTAACATGTGCGTGGTAAGATAATATGTAGGGTATCAAATCTCGGTGCTGGTCTGTTAACATATGGATGGTAAAATAATATGTAGGGTATCAAATCTTGGTGCTGGTTTGTTAACATGTGGATGGTAAGATAATATTTAGGGTAGCAAATCTTGGTGCTGATCTGTTAACATGTGGGTGGTAAGATAATATGTAGGGTATCAAAGCTTGGTGCTGGTCTGTTAACATGTGCATGGTAAGATAGTATGTATAACAGTAAAGCTAAGTGTTTTTCTGGCATGGGGATTCAAAGATAAAATGTAGGGCATTGAAGCACAGTGTGGATCTATTAACATGTGATTAGTAGTATAATATGTACAAAATTAACGGACATGGTCAGTTTGTTGAGAGGTGGAAAGTAAGATACTATGTGGGACAGTAGAGTTTGTTGTCGGTCTACTTCTTTTGTCCTGTGAATATCAAGATAATATAAAGGACATTGAACCACTGTGTCATTCTGTGTGCACGGTGATAGTCAGATAAAATAATTAAGTCTATTGCTTCTCTTTCTTTGAGGAAAGAAATATATTTTTATTTTGGCTATAAGGCTCAGTGTGGGTTTGTTAATGTATTGATAGTAAAAATTTATTTAGAACATTACAGCTCGTTGTTGGTCTATTGACATGGGGCCAGCAGGATGCTGTTTAGGACATTTATTCTTGGTGTCTGTTTGTTAACAAATGGAAGGTAACACACTGTATAGGACAGAAAAGCTCAGTGTTGGTCTGTTAATACATATGAACTGTAAGACATTGTGTAGGACACGTGTTCTCTGTGTTGGTCTGTAAACATGATGATTAGTAAGATATTATGTATGACATTACAGGTCAGTGTTGCTGTTTTATCAAGGGGAAAGATAATATATACAACCTTATATCTCGGTTGTTATGCGTTAACATTTGAATATTAAGGAAATATGTAGGACATGAAAGCTCACTGTTCATTTGCTAACAAGTGGATAGAACAATACTATGAGGTAAAGTAATGCTAGCTGTCATTCTGTTAACACGCGGATAGTAAGAGACTATGTAGGATATTACTGCTGTGTGTTGGTATTTTGACCTGAGGATAGTAAGATACTATAAAGGACATTATAGATCGGTGTTGGTATTTTGACCTGAGGATAGTAAGATACTATAAAGGACATTATAGATCGGTGTTGGTCTGTTAACAAGCGGAGAGTAAGATACTATGTAGGACATTACTGCTCAGTTTTGGTCTGTTTACCTGGGGGAAAAAATATACTATGTAGGACACCTATTCATGAGGTTGGTCTGTTTTCATGTGGATAGTGAGAAAATATATACAACATTATTTCTGAGTTGATATATATTAACATGTGGATATTAAGAAAATAAGTAAGACATGAAAGTTCACTGTCTGTGTGTTAAGAAGTGGATAGTTTGATGCTATGTAGAAAAGTGAAGCTCGCTTTCATTCTGTTATAACGTGTGGATAGTAAAACAATAGGTAGGACATCAAAGATTTGTGTCAGACTGCTATCTTTGGGACAGAAAGATAAAAAGTAGGTCATTTAAGCTCTGTGTCAGTATGTTAACTTCTGGACAGTAAGATTACATGTAGGACATTAACAAGTGAGAATGGTTTGTAAACATGCAAACAGTTTAATACTACATAGGACAATAAAACTCAGTGTCTATCTGCTAACAGTTGAATAGTTAGATACTATGTACATCATCTATGCCAAAAGCTCGGTGTTCGGCTATTAACATGCAAATTAGTAATGTACTATGTAGGACATTACAGCTTGTTGTCGGCCTGCTAAGATAGGGATAGTATGATACTTTACAGGACAATTATCTTGGTGTCCATCTGTTAATATACAGACAGTAAGATACTGCAAAGGACCTTAAAGCTCGGTGTTAACCTTCATCTTTTGTCATGCTGATACTAAGATACTATATATGAGATTAAAAACCAGAGTTGGTCTGTTAAAGTGGTGTCAGTGAGATACTTTATAGGACCGTCAAGCTCAGTTTAGATCTGTTAAAGTGGAGTCAGTAAGATATTATGTAGGACACTAATGCTTTTAGGTAGATTTGTTAACATGGGGATTGTAAGATGCTATGCAGGACAGTAAAGTTAGGTGACTGTTCATTGTATGTTACTGTTGGGATACTCAGATAGTATGCTAATATGTAGACAGTAAGATGCTATGTATTGCATTAAATCTCAGAATCGGTTGGTTACATGAGGACATTAAGATATTATATAGGACACTGAAGCTTAGTGTAATTTTGTTGACATGGTGACAGTTGTTTTTTTTTTAGTTCACCTTATTTCTCTAATCCCCAAGGTGGTGTACATTGTACTGTGGTTTTTATTTTGCGCCTGTCGGCCAAGTGCATGCATTTTATGTAAGGATCTGCTTCCTCTTGCATTTTCTAAGGATTCGCTTCCCTGGGGTAACGGCCGGTGCTATGATGAGGATTGAACCCAGTACCTTTGGGTTTTGAGTCGTGCCACTTAACCACTAGGCCACACTGTCCCCATGGTGACAGTAAGATAACATGTAGGATATTAGCGTATAACATCGGTCTGTTAACATTTAGATAGTAAGATTATATGTAGTACATTACAGCTTGATATTAGGTCTGCTAACAGTTAGAAAGAAAGATTTTATATTAGGACATTACAGCTTGGTGTTGATCTGTTGACATGGAGACTGTAAAATGCTGTGGATGACATTAAAACATGTGGATAGTACAATATCATGTAGGATAGCAAAGCTCAGAGTCAGGCTGATGACATGGGTACAGTAAGATATCTTCTTCGATGTACGCTGTTAGATATCAAAGTGAATTTATTGAAGAAGAAGAAGAAGTAAGATATTGTGTAGGACATTAAAACTTACTGTCGGTTTGTTTACATGTGGATAGTAAGATAACAACTTTTGTTAAGATAAATTGTCTTTCTTGCCCACTTCTATAACTTTCATTTAAGCAAATTGTCTTCACTGCTCACTTTTAGAACTTTCATTAAAGTAAATTGTCCCCCCCCCCCCCCCCCCCCCCCCACTATTATAACTTTCATTTAGGTAAATTATCCTTGCCGCCCACTTTTATCAATTTCAATAGGGTAAATTGTCCTAACCGCATATTTTTATAACTTTCATTTGGGTAAATTGTCTTTACCGCTAACTTTTATGACTTTCATTTGGGTAAATTGTTCTTAAAGTCTACTTTTATGACTTTCAATTGGGTAAATTGTCCTTACCGCCCCCATTTATAACCTCTCATTTAGGTAAATTGTCCTTACCGCCCATATTTATAATCTTTCAATTGGGTAAATTGTCCTTACCGCCTACATTTATAACTTTCATTTCACTAAATTGACCTTACCGCCCACTTTTATAATTACTAGAGGATAAATTGTCCTTAACACTGACTTTTATAATTTCATAAGGGTAATTTGTCCTTACCGCCCACTTGTCTAACTTTCATTTAGGTAAATTGTCTTTTCCACGAATTTTTATGTCTTGCTTTCGGGTAAATTGTACCTACCACCCACATTTATAACCTTTCATTTAGGTAAATTGTTCTTACCGCCCACTTTAATAACTTTTGTAAAAGTAAATTCGTCTAACCGCCCACTTTTATCAATTTCAATAGGGTAAATTGTCTTAACCGCATAATTTTATAACTTTCATTTGGGTAAATTGTCTTTACCGCTAACTTTTATGACTTTCATTTGTGTAAATTGTTATTTATAACCTTTGATTTGGGTAAATTGTACTTACCGCCTACATTTAAAACTTTCATTTCACTAAATTGACCTAATCCTCAACTTTTATAATTACTAGAGGGTAAATTGTCTTTACCGCCCACTTGTATAACTTTCATTTGTGTAAATTGTCTTTTCCACCCATTTTTATGACTTTCATTTGTGTAAATTGTCTTTTCCACCCATTTTTATGACTTTCATTTGGGTAAATTGTCTTTTCCACCCATTCTTATGACTTTCATTTTGGTAAATTGTCTTTTCCACCCATTTTTATGACTTTCATTTGGGTAAATTGAACTTACCGCTGACTTTTATAATTTCGTAAGGGTAAATTGTTCTTACTGCTGACTTTTATAATTTCATAAGGGTAAATTGTCCTTACCGCCCACTTGTATAACTTTCATTTGTGTAAACTGTTTTTTCCACCTATTTTTATGACTTTCATTTGGGTAAATTGTACTTACCGCTGACTTTTATAATTTCATAAGGATAAATTGTCCTTACCACCCCATTTATAACCTCTCATTTAGGTAAATTGTCCTTACCGCCCACATTTATAATCTTTCAATTGGGTAAATTGTCCTTAACGCCTACATTTATAACTTTCATTTCACTAAATTGACCTCACCGCCCACTTTTATAATTACTAGAGGGTAAATTGTCCTTACCACTGACTTTTATCATTTCATAAGGGTAAATTGTCCTTACCGCCAACTTGTATAACTTTCAATTGGGTAAATTGTCTTTTCCACCCATTGTTTTGACTTTCATTTGTGTAAATTGTCTTTTCCACCTATTTTCATGACTTTCATTTGGGTAAATTGTACTTACCGCTGACTTTTATAATTTCATAACGGTAAATTGTCCTTACCGCCCCATTTATAACCTCTCATTTAGGTAAATTGTCCTTACCGCCCACATTTATAATCTTTCAATTGGGTAAATTGTCCTTACCGCCTATAATTTATAACTTTCATTTCACTAAATTGACCTTACCGCCCACTTTTATAATTACTAGAGGGTAAATTGTCCTTACCACTGACTTTTATAATTTCATAAGGGTAATTTGTCCTTACCGCCCACTTGTATAACTTTCATTAGGGTAAATTGTCTTTTCCACGAATTTTTATGTCTTGCTTTTGGGTAAATTGTACCTACCACCCACATTTATAACCTTTTATTTAGGTAAATTGTTCTTACCGCCCACTTTAATAACTTTTGTGAAAGTAAATTCGTCTAACCGCCCACTTTTATCAATTTCAATAGGGTAAATTGTCTTAACCGCATAATTTTATAACTTTCATTTGGGTAAATTGTCTTTACCGCTAACTTTTATGACTTTCATTTGCGAAAATTGTTATTACCGGCCCCATTTATAAACTTCCATTTCACTAAATTGACCTTATCCTCAACTTTTATAATTACTAGAGGGTAAATTGTCCTTACCGCCAACTTGTATAACTTTCATTTGGGTAAATTGTCTTTTCCACCCATTTTTATGACTTTCATTTGTGTAAATTGTCTTTTCCACCCATTTTTATGACTTTCATTTGGGTAAATTGTCTTTTCCACCCATTTTTATGACTTTCATTTGGGTAAATTGTCTTTTCCACCCATTTTTATGACTTTCTTTTTGGTAAGTTGTACTTACCGCTGACTTTTATAATTTCGTAAGGGTAAATTGTTCTTACTGCTGACTTTTATAATTTCATAAGGGTAAATTGTCCTTACCGCCCACTTTTATGACTTTCAATTGGGTAAATTATCCTTACTGCCCCCATTTATAACCTTTCATTTGGGTAAATTGTCTTTACCGCCCACTTTTATAACCTTTAATTTTGGTAATATGTCTTTACCACCCAGATTTATAACTTTCATTTCACTAAACTGTCCTTACCGCCCATGTTTATAATTTTGTGAGGGTAAATTGTCCTTACCGCCCACATGTATAACTTTCATTTGACTAAATTGTTCTTACCACCCACTTCTTAAACTTTTGCTATGACAATTTTAATTAACAGCCCACTTTTAGAACTTTTGTTAAGATAAATTGACCTCACCGCTCACATTTAGAACTTTTGTTCTGTTAAATTCTCCTCACCGCTCACTTTTAGAACTTTTTTGAGTGTTAGTAAAATGTTTCTTCCTCAGAAGTCAGATCAATGGAACACTTTGTATGGCACTAAACAACTAACATTCATGTGCAGATGCCATTACATGGCATTTGGTAGAAGGACAAGAGCCCTGATGCTTCTGGATCGGTAACAATTTATGGTCAAGCAAAACATACTGATCGGACATGTTAGTCAAGGTCAGGTAAATAACAGTAAAACAATAAGAAATGGTTAGAAACAAGCTTACTTTCAAATGAGCCAGTCGATGTTTCAGATTGGATCCACTACTAGGGTATTACATGTATACATTTTGATTTGCCTTATTATTTTATAGGTCTAGCGATATTGTGAGCTTAATGTCTGAGTAGCAGCATGTCACTTTGTCGCTTTGTGCAATCACAATAAAAACACATGATTCTCTTTACAAGCAACATCTTACCTCTAACCCACTGTATGGCCCGGGTACTACAGTAAACATCCCGAGTGGCCAGCATGGGTCTGTGAATTACAAGGACAAGAATAACACCACTGGCCCCAGAGAGTATGTCGAAAGAAGGGAGTACCTGTATGACGTGGCATAACACAGGTCATGGTTAGGTGGTTTGTTAAGAGCAGCATAGATGGCACCTAAAAGGCTTAGGGTTAATTTTGCTCTAGTGTATAGAGTCTATTAAGATGGACCTGCACATTCTGTTATCACAACTCCGCCACCCTTGTCCAAATGCAGTAGAGCAATAAGCTGCTCGAGCCTAGCCCGTTAAGCAGGAAATCCTCATCCCGGCTACATCCAGCTCAATCCAGAGCTAGGACCTACACCTGGACATCTGCCCCTGTAGAAGTACAGGTCCACTAAGGGGACCCACACATGAACATCTGCCCATGTAGAAGCACAGGTCGACTAAGACTAAGACTACCGTAAACACAATCATCTGATACAAATATTTCTTTTATTTGCAGGTTGTCTACTATTGACACCACACGAAACACAAGACCTCACCACTAATGGAGTCGTCCGTGAGGTCACCCGTGGAACAACTGCCTGAAACATTTCGCCTCTGCTCCATCTGTCCTCCACCTTAGCGGGTCATCTTTCGTCTCGGCACAGCCCCCATGACAGCCGTACACAGTTTCCAGTCATGTCCATCACATGCCGACAAAAGAAGTAGCATTTGGCAACAGCTTCAGTCTTCAGTCACGCCTTTCAATGCATGCATGGTCCAATCAACCAAATCAAGATCCCGCTTCTCCATTTGTTGAAACACAGGTCCAAATGGGAAACAGAACATAATGGCTACACAAAAAAACGATGCCTATTACCAGTTGAACAGAAGAGAGCAGGTCGTGGTCTTCAGACTTCGCACTGGCCACAATAGACTGGGGTACCACCTATTCAATAAATTGAAGATAGGCGGCACTGACGAATGCACATGCGGTACTGGGAAAAATGACCACTGAACATCTGCTGCAAAACTGACCGATATACGAGGATCAGAGAGAGCAGATGTGGCCATCACCAGTGGCAACACTAGACAAGCTCTATGGCAGTGTCGACAGCCTCAGAATGACTGCTGCTTTTTTCGAAAAAAAATAAAGGTTGACGTCTGACAGCGTACGAAGAAGAAGAAGAAGAAGAAGAAGAAAAACAGGTGCATCACTGTATTTTGCTTCCCATTACGAGCTATTACGAAATACTTGTTCTAGTAATTTGCAGTACTGTAGCAATAATTGACACATTAATGCACAACCTTTAGCGGCATCTTACAACATGTCGTCATCGTGTAGCATGCCCTTTATAGAACGTCGATCCCATAACAGTCTGTCTGAAAGCAACTCATTCCCTTGCTAGAACTCTAGCCTCCGCCACAGTCATACCATGGCATTCCTGGATATCTTGGTACCATCGTCCTCTTCGTCTACCCCTTCCTCTTTTACCTGGTACGATAACTTCCAACACTGTTCTCTTGAGACGCGTGTGTCTTGATCTTCTTCTTCGTTCGCTGTCGGACGACAACTTGAATTTGTACGAAGAAAGCAGCAGTCGTCCTAAGTTTGTCCACACTGCCATAGAGCTTGTCTAGTGTTGGCACTGGTGATGGCCACGTGTGCTTTCTCTGGTCCTCGTATGTCGGACAATTTTGCAGCAGATGTTCAGCGGTCATTTTCTCTGTACCACAGGGTCAGTAGCACCTATCTTCAGTTTATTGAATAGATGGTACCTCAGTCTATTGTGGCCTGTACGGAGTCTGAAGACTGCCACCTGCTCTCTTCTCATCAACTGGTAATAAGCATCATTAGGTGTGTAGCCAGTATGCTCTGTTTCCCATTTGTATCTGGCCCTAATAAGCCTTTTGGAATCTTCATAGGTCACACTAGAATCAGCTTGTGGTAACCTTGCGCCTTCTTTTGCTAGTCTGTCTGCCTCCTCGTTGCCTTGAATGTTACAGTGGGATGAGACTCACTGTACTACTACTTTATTGGGTGTGGACTGCTGGCATAGTTAACAGAATACTGCTCTTAAGTCATTAAGTTCTGTATGTTTCTGGCTTTTTAATGCAGTATCCACGGACATGGCATCTGTAAACAGGACTATCTGACTTTCGTGTGTCGTGATCTGACCAAAGTATTTGCATTTTCAAACAAAAACAACATGTAATGAATGAAATAATTTTTCCTATTGTCTTCATCACCCAGGAGAAATAAATACATCGCCTGCCAAGACATTTGTTGTCCTTGACTTATTGTGGCAGTGTTAATCAACGGTTATATTCTGTCATTCCCAGCAATCGGTCCCGGGGTCCACTGGGGGATGCTATCTTATTGATAGATGTTAAACAAGCAACGACAACGATAGTATTGATATCAATTTGTATTGTATGTCATCATCATCTGGTTGATCTCTCCCAAGACTGGTTGTAGGGTTGTCTGATTATGTCTCTCCATTTGACTCTATCCTGTAGTTGATCTGTCCTAAGACTGGTTGTTAGGTTGTGTGATTATGTCTCTCCATTTGACTCTATCCTCTGGTTGATCTGTCATAAGAATGGTTGTAAGGTTTTCTGAGTACGCCTCTTCATTTGACCATATCCTCGGTAGTTCTAATCATTCCAGCAAAAGTTGATACTTTAATGTCCCTGTATGCCTGAGATGTAAAGATGAGTCTTGGTCGCCCCATTCTTTCTTCCCTTTAATCTTGCCCTCTAGTATCTTCTCTAGAAGACTTTCTTGTCTCATATTGTGACCCAGCCAACTCAACCAACGTTTTTGTACAAAATTGAATATTTGTTTTTGTGCGCCCACTTCAGTGAGTATATTCTATCATTACATTTTCTTTCTTTCCAACTAGCGCTTTCCATTAACTTTGACTTTCTATTACAACTCCGCATAACCTTGTCCATCATCATCTCAGAATATGCGCTGTAGAGATCTGGTGCAAGCGAGTAGCCCTGTCTTATGGAAACTAGACCATTAAGATCTTCTGATATTGAAATAATCGGCTCTTAATTTTCATCCAGGTTCTGGATTAACTTAATGAGTGTTCTTTCTATGTATGAAGGTCATTACAAAGTGCTCATAAGTGGCGGAGGAGCTACCATAGCTTGCTAACAAAACATGTCTGTATTCAGATCCCTCGGGTCGTAAGCCTATGGGATGTGAGCCCATTAAAATTACGTGCTGAATATGGATTCACCAGGCTGTAAGGTGCAAAACACAGAACGGGGAAACAAATATGTGACTTTGCAGTTTTTTTCTATAGTATTTCATTATTTATTTTTATATTTGATTAAAACGAGGTAAGTCAGTAAGTATGTCACACACTAAATTGGGATATCTGTCAAATGTAGTTGCTGGTTTCTAAATGTGTCAATGGGGACTAGGAGGCCGCAACATCCAGTTTTGTGATTACTTAGGTAACAGACACTAGGGGACCGCAACATCCAGTGTTGTGATTACTTAGGTGACAGACACTAGGGGACCGCAACATCCAGTTTTGTGATTACTTAGGTAACAGACACTAGGGGGCAGCAACATCCAGTTTTGTGATTACTTAGGTAACAGACACTAGGGGACCGCAACATCCAGTTTTGTGATTACTTAGGTAACAGACGCTAGGTGTCGCATTTGGTGGGTGGGGGTGGGGGGGGGGGGAGGGGGTCTGTCGAGGACTTCTAAGGATATGGAAAAGGAAATGATTTCTGACTGTCGATAAATTCCCAAAATGGCGCGACATCATTGTTGATTAAGCTTGACCTGGTCGTCTCTTTCAGATTGCAATAGAGGGATATGTGCGGCAAGTGTGCGAGAACTAACAGGCCAGTAATGATAGACATTGTTGCAAATGTAACATAGGGATCTGTTCCGCGGGTGTGCGAGAACTAACAGACCAGTGGTGATAGCCAGTGTAGCAAATGTAGTAGTGTTCGCATAGTTTAGTCTACATTATAATTCATGATCGATTGAATTTCCTGAAAGTGTGCTCACTGTGTGTACGCAGATTAGTGACTGTAAATACAAAATGAACCGAACGGGATCTTTTCCTTGCGATGATAAAGAGACGGAATAAGTGTATCAATGTTTGCGCAAATTATATGGAGAAATAAGGTACAATATAATTGCATCAATATATGGTTTTCAAATTTGTATATCATTTTTTTTTAATGTATCCAGTTGCGACATATTTACTGACGTGCTCTCATAGAACGGAGAACATGTTCTCTAACACTGTCAACTCGTTAAGAGGAGCAGAATGATAGCATGGTCCTTCTGAATCTATCTGAGGAATAAACTGCATGGGGATCACTGACGCCTGAGACAGACCAGCAAGTTTGGAGAGAGATGTACAGTAGACCTGAGACACACCACCAAGTTTGGAGAGAGATTTACAGTAGACTTGAGAGAGACCAGCACGTTTCGAGAGAGATGTACAGTAGACCTGAGACAGACCACCAAGTTTGGAGAGAGATGTACAGTAGACCTGAGACAGACCACCAAGTTTGGAGAGAGATGTACATTAGACCTGAGACAGACCACCAAGTTTGGAGAGAGATTTACAGTAGACTTGAGAGAGACGAGCACGTTTCGAGAGAGATGTACAGTAGACCTGAGACAGACCACAAAGTTTTGAGAGAGATGTACAGTAGACCTGAGACAGACCACCAAGTTTGGAGAGATGTACAGTAGACCTGAGACAGACCACCAAGTTATGAGAGAGATGTACAGTAGACCTGAGACAGACCACCACGTTAGGAGAGAGATGTACAGTAGACCTGAGACAAACTAATTGAAAGTTGATCATTTGGAACATGTTCTTAACCTTTGACTCAGCAAATGATTTGTTCATATTTATTTCCATGTTCGATTTTCAATATTTGATCATCTCTATTTGGCAGTTACTGATGTGTTCTGATAAATGCAAATACAATTATTTCTTTGTCACGTTTGAGATAGTTTGTTCTGGTCATCTTTAATGTGTGCGACCGACTTTTTTGTCTTTTTCTTTTTCTCGTCAACTTCTTCCTTACTCATTGAAAACACCATTGAAGTAGGAAACATATTCCAAGTATTGATGACGCACACGAGCATATGTCATTCAATGAACTGGCAACACAGACGAGAGGTGTCTTACTCGATGCAGCACGGGATCTGATCCCTAGGAAATTCTATCAGAAGCAGAACTAGATCACAGAAGGTGTGTTACAACATAGAAGGAAGAAGAAACCGAAGACAAACATGTATTTACCACAATAGCGATGAACGCAGAGATCGCACTACCGATATCAGAAGAAAGATCAGGAAAGACAAGAAACAATTCATAACAAACACTTGCAACAAAATCGAAGAACTCCAACAACATGGGGAAAAAAGAAACGTTCAAAGAAATCAGAAAACTGAAGACAGAATCCCAACCATCACTACAGGCAATCAATGACAAGAATAGTGATGTGAGGACTGAGAACAAAGACATTCTAGAAAGATGTAAGGAATACTGAATAGAGAGCCAGAACCCACATTGGACAAGATACGTGCAGCAATCAAAGAGATGAATAAAGGAAAGAGACGCATGCATACACAAAAACCAAGCATTGTGCAAAACAAAATTTGGTACAGTTCAGAATGGTCTGCAGAATGGAGAAGATCAGTGTATATTCCGGTACCAAAGAAAGGGAACCTAAAATGATGCACTAACTAGCGAACTATTGCCCTAATAAGCCACGTCATCAAGATATTATTATGTATTATGATGAAGGGACTAGAAAAGATAGTGGAAATTGAAATACATGAAACACAGGCAGGATTCAAACAAAGCAGAGGCACAAGAGATCACATCTTCAATTTGAGAAACCGCTTTGAAAAATGCAGAGAATACATTGCTGACCTAAATACACGCTTCATAGATTACACCAAAGCGTTTGACTGTGTACAACATCAACAACTGTGGCAAATAATGAAATACATAGGCTTCGTTACACATAGAAAACATCTAATAGAAACACTTGGCAGTGCCTAACAAGTCCCTGGGAGAATTAACGTAGCATCCTTTTCCAATATTTATTCAACATGTACGCGGAGAATATCAAGCGGAAGGTAAAAATAGATGAAAGTTATATCTTCTCCTTCTTCGTTCATCCTCAGATCAAGGACACCGTTGTCTCTAAGGCTGTTTTATCTCCATACAGCTTTTATCTCATATCTGCCTCACGAGACCAGTATTGTTCTCTCTTTTTCTGCGTGAGCGTGCATCTTTGTAGGATGTGCTCCGCTGTCATGATACGCTCCACATATGGACACATGTCACCTGTCCAAATCCTCATATTGTTGTAAAGATGACCCTTTGGTCTGTAATGCCCAGTTCTCAGTCTGCAGATAATGACCTGCTCTTCTCTAGTTAAATTAAAGTATTTGTCTTCTTTTCGTAAGTCGGGGTGTTGATCAACCCATTTTACCTTGAAGTTGGCTTTAATTATGGTCTTGGCCTCATTATATGTGATACTCAGGTCTGTTTGCGGGGATGCTCCTCCACACTTTGCTAGTTTGTCTGCAGCTACATTGCCTTCAATATTGCAATGGGATGGGATCCACTGTATGACCAATCTTGGGTGTTCTGCTGAGAGCTGTGTCAGGGAGAACATACATTTCTCAAGATCTTCATCTTTGTGTTGTTTTAGCGTTGTTAATACTGACGCGGCATCAGAGAGGAATTCTTGGTTTTCTTGGTGGATATCTTTATCTTAGATTACAAGCTCAGCTGCGGCCTTCCACTATGGAATCTAGTCAGAGCCATGAATGAGGAAACTCCATCAAATAAACAAATTACCATCAAGCAAGGCGACAACATGCTCACTTGAAAAAAAACAGCAAACGCCTTTATAGAACATTATGATAGAGCAAACAACATAGATGTCCCTACAGACAGGCACACATACATTAGGGAAGAACAAAAGAGCCACGACAACATCAATGTGGCACCAGACATGATGGCAAAACTAACAATGAATGAAAAGGAAGAGGCCAGGAGAACTTTAAAGAAAAAGAAATCGCCCGAAAAAGATGGAGTAACATACGAAATGCTGATGGGGTTTGGCCAAACAGCAAAGAGGAAGGTACTATCAGTCCTGAACCAAAGCTGAAAAAGGGGAATTGTACCTTAGGCATGAAAAGATGCTGTACTTATACCAGTACCAAAGAAAGAAAAAGATAGAACAGATCCAAATGGATACATGTCTATCAGTCTACTGAGCTGTGTAGGAAAACTGATGAAGCGTATTATAAACACCAGACTGATGTGGCACCTAGAAGAAAAACACATATTAATTCCACAGCAAGCAGGTTTTAGACAGCACAGATCCACTGAGGATCAGATCACTCTCATAGCGCAGGAAATAGAGGATGCTTACCAGGAGAAAAAGCATACAGTAGCGGTTTGGGTGGATCTAGAGAGGACATTTGACAAGGTGGGGAAAGAGGGACTTAAAGTCAAGCTACGAAGAAGTGAAGTATCTGGAAAAATGTACAGATTGATCAGCCACTACCTCAAAAACAGAACAGCCAGAATTCAAGTACAAGGGAAGATGAGCAAAAATGTGACACTGGAGCAAGGAGTACCCCAAAGGGGACGACTGTCACCCCCACTTTTTCTGGTGTATATAAACAACATAATAGAGAATATATCAAGAAGAGTCCACAGCTTCATGTTTGCAGACGATCTGGCTTTGTGGACCTCTGAAGAAAATCTCATCATAGCAAACAATCGGATGCAGCAGGCCCTAACATCGCTTGAGTAGTGAGCGAAATCATGGCTGGTCAAAGTAAATGAAGAAAAAACAACATGTACGATATTCTCCCTTTCAAATAAACCACAGAACACCAACATAAGTCTTAATGGCAAATACCTGCGGCTAAACGACAACCCAAACTACCTGGGAGTCACATTTGATCGGCGCATGACATGTAAAAATCAGATCGAGAGGAAACCGAATGAGAGCAAGACAGAATGGCAATCATGAGGAAACTTGCTGGGACACTCTGGGGTGCAGACGAAAGAATACCGAAGAAACTGTACACTGGAAGAGTGAGACCAGTTCTCGAGTATGGCATTGCGGCATGGGCAACAGCAGCAAAGGCGAACTTTGATAAAATTAGCAAACTTCAAAACCAAGCCATGAGAGTTATAATAGGAAGCATGAAGTCAACGCCAATTGTAGAACTTGAAAATATTGCAAATCTGCAATTCATGACCGATAGAAGAGATAGCAGAGCCCAGCAGCAAGCAGAGAAACTAAAATACTGACAGATCATCCAATGCAGCAGAGACTAAATGGAATTGGGAAAGGCAGACTAAAGCGGAGAAACTTTGCAGAAATAGCCAAAGCAAAGATGAGCGAAGACCCTATGAACACCATAACAACACCAAAGCCCATCCCTACTATACGCAAACTCACCTGGAAGCAGCATATCGTTCCAGAGGTGGTAGTAAATATACCGGGCATTGGAAACAACTACAGCCAGCATGAAAAGGAAAGAAGAGACATAACCCTGAGGTACATAGCGAAAAACTACCCAAGCATGGACTGGACTCATGCATACACTGACGGTTCTGCAACAAACACAACACAGAAGGGAGAGTGAGGAGTATTTTTGACCCTAACAAACGGTAGAAAAATAACACTGTCAGTGGCAACTGGAAAATTCTCAAGCAATTTCAGTGAAGAGGCAGAGGCATGGAAGGCTGCTGTATGAGCAATGCTGTCAGGCGAAAGTAGTGAAAGCCAGATAGTCCTGTTTACAGATGCCCTGTCCGTGGTTACAGCACTAAAAAGCCAGAAAAATACTGAACGTAATGATTTAAGAGCAGTACTCTGTCAACTATGCTAGCAGTCCGCACCAAAAATAGTAGTGGCACAGTGGGTTCCATCCCACTGTAACATCCAAGGCAACGAGGAGGCAGACAGACTGGCAAAAGAAGGTGCAAGACTACCACAACCAGATTTCAGTGTGACCTACGAAGAGTCCAAAAGGCTTATTAGGGCCAGATACATGGTCAAATGGGAAACAGAGCATACTGACTACACAAAAAATGATGCCTACTACCAGTTGAACAGAAGAGAGCAGGTCGTGGTCTTCAGACTGCGCACAGGCCACAACAGACTGAGGTACCACTTTTTCAATAAACTGAAGATAGGTGGTACTGACGAATGCACTTGTGGCACCGGGAAAAAGACCGCTGAACATCTGCTGCAAAACTGCCCGACATACGAGAAGCAGAGAAAGCACATGTGGTCATGACCAGTGGCAACACTAGATAAGCTCTATGGCAGTGTCGACAGCCTCAGGATGACAGCTGCTTTCTTCAAACAAATTCAAGTTGACGTCTGACAGCGTACGAAGAAGAAGATTTACCTCGAATTGTTTTTAACACCTGCACAAATAAACAGTCATCTAACAATATACATGTTTCTATCTATATATCTGTTCTACATCCTATCTCTCTTTTTCTCTCTCTCTCTTTCTGTCGCTCTACTTTGGTCTTCTTGTTTCTCTGTACTCTCAACAATCAATGCTGACTACCAACTAATGTGTGACAAATATGAACTGCTGTGATCATATAAGAGTTTCCAATGTACCCCGCCAACTACCAGTTAAAGGCCAACACCAAATACAGAAGGGATTGGATCTCACGAACAAAAACATACATTGAGAACGTGCCAACCGTAGCGAGCGACAATCTGCCCAACAAACTGTTGATTATGTCAAGGAAAGAATGTCAGAATACAAACACAACCAACTTGCTGTTTACATTCATGGATACATCAAGTAATACAAATATACTGTAGTCGGGGATGCTGTGGTAGAAACTTCTCTATAAGAGGTTTCAGCTTTTATCAGATGGGGGTAGCCAGTTCCCTTCCTCGATGTCTTGGCTTACAATATCACTGATATATATAGTGTTGTCTTATGTTTCCTCTAATAACATGTCTTAATGGGAATCACACTTTTTCTTCTGCTTATAACACGAAATAATCAGTCCTTCATGGTTGTATGCTTAAACATCTATATAATTGTTCTATTGTAGGTCAATGACCAATGTTTTGTTATTATTATTGTCATGATTATCATCATCATCATCATCATCATCTTCTATCAATTTCTTCGTTAGAAGGCGTGGAAGGGGGTGAAGTTTTATGTCGTGTGCCATCTTCGTCGCCGATGTTGTTGACATTCAGTGTTAATTTAAACATAGCAATGGACATAACCAAACAAATACAAAAAATATATAATTAAGAGTTATCCCATCATAAAAAACTTGCGTGAGAGGTTCTGGCTTGGGCGTCTCCCCTCTTTATCCAGGTTACAAACCTTAGAACGAGTGAGCTATGGCCCTACACCAGAACCACATGGACGTGTACATTGGCATCTGTACACTGAAGGCGATAGGTGTTAATTATCCACCCGACCAAATTTCTCACGCTTGTTGTCGTCCTCGTGCACGACATATGGGGAGGAACAGCTCGCGACCCCGGGCGCTCGTCGGCGACGATTGTGACAGCAAAGCCGTGCTTATCACAAGAACTGAACCTTGAACCTTGACCGGCGTCGAAGTCATGGAGCGAACTAGACAAGTAACTGGCAGAAGACAACACTGGCTGCTCCTGTAGCTGTTAATAGTAAGGTTAGAGTTAGCATATATGCTGATGCCTATTTAAGTTAGCTCTGTTGTGGTAACAGCGACTCGCATATTGTTTTTAAAATGAATTTAATAATATTCATAAAATGCAAATAAATGTTTAAAATTTCCGAAAGATAAATTTCGTATGGTATGCTCCATTAAACGCAACCTTAACTATTATAAGTATTTGCTTTATTTTCATGTAATTATTAAATGATGTATATTATTGTAGTGCATTTATTACATCCCTTTCTTTTGAATACATTGCCCTTATGACGAAGTAATCATTGTCCGTGTAAATACAGTTCACTACTAGACCGTGAAACTGTTATCTAGCTAATCGAAGATCCTGTGCTGAAAGTTGTTTATGGTTAAGCGTGCTTATATTCCGTGTGTGCTACTTTTAAATTGTTCAAGCTTGGATTTAATGATATGAAAGCAAATGTATGTAGACTTTTATGTTATAAATTTCTCTAACATACCATCTGTAGATTGTTAATCTCATTGTACGCATCCAAATTTTAAACTATATTTTTTAGAACAGGACACCCATTACCATTATTTTAATAACACTAGCCATATGGAATCTTGCATGTTTACTGCTGGCTGAATATATGTAGACATAATATTCATAATGTGGCATGGGAAATACGTAAACATTAAATTGAACCTTATTTCAGTGTGTGTTTGTTTCTTGTTTATTTCTTTATTTCACAAGACGCATAAGTTGCCATATTAACGAATGTAAACAAACAGATATTAAAGTACACATTCCTAAAGCCCAGGTATTGATAAAATTGCTCTTTGCTGTCACTCTGTGTATATATGATATATTCGAATACTGGCACTATTAACATACACCAAATTGAAAGCATGGTAGTAATATAAATCTTATTATTTTAAACATACATTTTTGTAGGAATGCACATATTTCTTTACGTTTGTGTGTGCGTGTGTGTACAACTGTGTAAAACCCTACAGTATTGACATATTTCCAAAACTACTTATTACGTACTGTTCCTACTGGCATTATAAATGCAGCTCTAGAATTGATTGCAAAACACCTTTGTTTGGTTCTGTTGTTGTTGATTCAGCAATTGAGCAAATACATACAAAGTAGGAGTTTAGCTTGTTTGAAAATGCCAGTGTGTGCAAACCGTTGAAGGGTTTGAGAGTTGATAATGCTATTGTGGTTAACATGTGGGCGGTAAGATTTTATGTACGAACGTAAATATTGTTCTGTGTGTATTAACATATGGAAGGTAAGATACTGTGTAGAAGATTAAAGCTTGGTGTCAGTCTGTTAATATGTTATTAGTGAGAAACTATGTAGGACATTAAAGCTCTGCGTTAGACTGCTAACAAGCTTGCTGTTGGGGTGTTAACATGCAAATAGTAAAATATCATGTAGAAGATTAAAGCTTGGTGTCAATGTGCTAATATGTTGATAGTGAGATACTATGTAGGACATTAAAGATGAGTGTTAGACTACTAACATGTGGATAGTAAGATATTTTCAAGACAGTAAATCTCCAAGTGGGTTTGCATCTGTTGATTTGTAAATAGTAAGACCTTATGTAAGAGATTAAAGCTCAGTAGCTGATTCCTAACATGTGGATAGTAAGATAATATGTACACCATTAAATCTTAGTGTCTATCTGTTAATATGTAGATAAAGTGATAATATGTAGGACATTAAAACTCAATTTTAGTCCTCTAGCGTGCGAAAATTCTTCTTTCCTCTTTGCGTTCAAGATCCTTTGGTCATGTTATATCTGCAAGCCAGTAATCATGATGCAGTCCATAATCTTTACCAGGACATAGTGGCTGCACTATAGCTTTTCCCTCAGCTCTGCATCCTTTGGTATCTCATTTCACTAAAACACGGTGAAAGTAAAATGCTATGTAGAACACACATTTTGGTGTTGGTCTGTTAATTTATGGATTGTAGGTACTATGTAAGACTGTGAAATTACATGGCGGTCTATATCTATTGCCATGTGAATAGTTAAGTAATATGTAAGGTATTCAATCTTAGTATTGGTCAGTTATCAAATGGATTGTAAGATAATATTTAGGGTATCAAATCTTGTTGCTGGTCTGTTAACATGTGCGTGGTAAGATAATATGTAGGGTATCAAATCTCGGTGCTGGTCTGTTAACATATGGATGGTAAAATAATATGTAGGGTATCAAATCTTGGTGCTGGTTTGTTAACATGTGGATGGTAAGATAATATTTAGGGTAGCAAATCTTGGTGCTGATCTGTTAACATGTGGGTGGTAAGATAATATGTAGGGTATCAAAGCTTGGTGCTGGTCTGTTAACATGTGCATGGTAAGATAGTATGTATAACAGTAAAGCTAAGTGTTTTTCTGGCATGGGGATTCAAAGATAAAATGTAGGGCATTGAAGCACAGTGTGGATCTATTAACATGTGATTAGTAGTATAATATGTACAACATTAATGGACATGGTCAGTTTGTTGAGAGGTGGAAATTAAGATACTATGTGGGACAGTAGAGTTTGTTGTCGGTCTACTTCTTTTGTCCTGTGAATATCAAGATAATATAAAGGACATTGAACCACTGTGTCATTCTGTGTGCACGGTGATAGTCAGATAAAATAATTAAGTCTATTGCTTCTCTTTCTTTGAGGAAAGAAATATATTTTTATTTTGGCTATAAGGCTCAGTGTGGGTTTGTTAATGTATTGATAGTAAAAATTTATTTAGAACATTACAGCTCGTTGTTGGTCTATTGACATGGGGCCAGCAGGATGCTGTTTAGGACATTTATTCTTGGTGTCTGTTTGTTAACAAATGGAAGGTAACACACTGTATAGGACAGAAAAGCTCAGTGTTGGTCTGTTAATACATATGAACTGTAAGACATTGTGTAGGACACGTGTTCTCTGTGTTGGTCTGTAAACATGATGATTAGTAAGATATTATGTATGACATTACAGCTCAGTGTTGCTGTTTTATCAAGGGGAAAGATAATATATACAACCTTATATCTCGGTTGTTTTGCGTTAACATTTGAATATTAAGGAAATATGTAGGACATGAAAGCTCACTGTTCATTTGCTAACAAGTGGATAGAACAATACTATGAGGTAAAGTAATGCTAGCTGTCATTCTGTTAACACGCGGATAGTAAGAGACTATGTAGGATATTACTGCTGTGTGTTGGTATTTTGACCTGAGGATAGTAAGATACTATAAAGGACATTATAGATCGGTGTTGGTATTTTGACCTGAGGATAGTAAGATACTATAAAGGACATTATAGATCGGTGTTGGTCTGTTAACAAGCGGAGAGTAAGATACTATGTAGGACATTACTGCTCAGTTTTGGTCTGTTTACCTGGGGGAAAAAATATACTATGTAGGACACCTATTCATGAGGTTGGTCTGTTTTCATGTGGATAGTGAGAAAATATATACAACATTATTTCTGAGTTGATATATATTAACATGTGGATATTAAGAAAATAAGTAAGACATGAAAGTTCACTGTCTGTGTGTTAAGAAGTGGATAGTTTGATGCTATGTAGAAAAGTGAAGCTCGCTTTCATTCTGTTATAACGTGTGGATAGTAAAACAATAGGTAGGACATCAAAGATTTGTGCCAGACTGCTATCTTTGGGACAGAAAGATAAAAAGTAGGTCATTTAAGCTCTGTGTCAGTATGTTAACTTCTGGACAGTAAGATTACATGTAGGACATTAACAAGTGAGAATGGTTTGTAAACATGCAAACAGTTTAATACTACATAGGACAATAAAACTCAGTGTCTATCTGCTAACAGTTGAATAGTTAGATACTATGTACATCATCTATGCCAAAAGCTCGGTGTTCGGCTATTAACATGCAAATTAGTAATGTACTATGTAGGACATTACAGCTTGTTGTCGGCCTGCTAAGATAGGGATAGTATGATACTTTACAGGACAATTATCTTGGTGTCCATCTGTTAATATACAGACAGTAAGATACTACAAAGGACCTTAAAGCTCGGTGTTAACCTTCATCTTTTGTCATGCTGATACTAAGATACTATATATGAGATTAAAAACCAGAGTTGGTCTGTTAAAGTGGTGTCAGTGAGATACTTTATAGGACCGTCAAGCTCAGTTTAGATCTGTTAAAGTGGAGTCAGTAAGATATTATGTAGGACACTAATGCTTTTAGGTAGATTTGTTAACATGGGGATTGTAAGATGCTATGCAGGACAGTAAAGTTAGGTGACTGTTCATTGTATGTTACTGTTGGGATACTCAGATAGTATGCTAATATGTAGACAGTAAGATGCTATGTATTGCATTAAATCTCAGAATTGGTTGGTTACATGAGGACATTAAGATATTATATAGGACACTGAAGCTTAGTGTAATTTTGTTGACATGGTGACAGTTGTTTTTTTTTTAGTTCACCTTATTTCTCTAATCCCCAAGGTGGTGTACATTGTACTGTGGTTTTTATTTTGCGCCTGTCGGCCAAGTGCATGCATTTTATGTAAGGATCTGCTTCCTCTTGCATTTTCTAAGGATTCGCTTCCCCGGGGTAACGGCCGGTGCTATGATGAGGATTGAACCCAGTACCTTTGGGTTTTGAGTCGTGCCACTTAACCACTAGGCCACACTGTCCCCATGGTGACAGTAAGATAACATGTAGGATATTAGCGTATAACATCGGTCTGTTAACATTTAGATAGTAAGATTATATGTAGTACATTACAGCTTGATATTAGGTCTGCTAACAGTTAGAAAGAAAGATTTTATATTAGGACATTACAGCTTGGTGTTGGTCTGTTGACATGGAGACTGTAAAATGCTGTGGATGACATTAAAACATGTGGATAGTACAATATCATGTAGGATAGCAAAGCTCAGAGTCAGGCTGACGACATGGGTACAGTAAGATATCTTCTTCGATGTATGCTGTTAGATATCAAAGTGAATTTATTGAAGAAGAAGAAGAAGTAAGATATTGTGTAGGACATTAAAACTTACTGTCGGTTTGTTTACATGTGGATAGTAAGATAACAACTTTTGTTAAGATAGGTCTTAAGGTTAAGAAGTCTTTCTTGCCCACTTCTATAACTTTCATTTAAGCAAATTGTCTTCACTGCTCACTTTTAGAACTTTCATTAAAGTAAATTGTCCCCCCCCCCCCCCCCCCCCCCCCCACTATTATAACTTTCATTTAGGTAAATTATCCTTGCCGCCCACTTTTATCAATTTCAATAGGGTAAATTGTCCTAACCGCATATTTTTATAACTTTCATTTGGGTAAATTGTCTTTACCGCTAACTTTTATGACTTTCATTTGGGTAAATTGTTCTTAAAGTCTACTTTTATGACTTTCAATTGGGTAAATTGTCCTTACCGCCCCCATTTATAACCTCTCATTTAGGTAAATTGTCCTTACCGCCCATATTTATAATCTTTCAATTGGGTAAATTGTCCTTACCGCCTACATTTATAACTTTCATTTCACTAAATTGACCTTACCGCCCACTTTTATAATTACTAGAGGATAAATTGTCCTTAACACTGACTTTTATAATTTCATAAGGGTAATTTGTCCTTACCGCCCACTTGTCTAACTTTCATTTAGGTAAATTGTCTTTTCCACGAATTTTTATGTCTTGCTTTCGGGTAAATTGTACCTACCACCCACATTTATAACCTTTCATTTAGGTAAATTGTTCTTACCGCCCACTTTAATAACTTTTGTAAAAGTAAATTCGTCTAACCGCCCACTTTTATCAATTTCAATAGGGTAAATTGTCTTAACCGCATAATTTTATAACTTTCATTTGGGTAAATTGTCTTTACCGCTAACTTTTATGACTTTCATTTGTGTAAATTGTTATTACCGGCCCCATTTATAACCTTTGATTTGGGTAAATTGTACTTACCGCCTACATTTAAAACTTTCATTTCACTAAATTGACCTAATCCTCAACTTTTATAATTACTAGAGGGTAAATTGTCTTTACCGCCCACTTGTATAACTTTCATTTGTGTAAATTGTCTTTTCCACCCATTTTTATGACTTTCATTTGTGTAAATTGTCTTTTCCACCCATTTTTATGACTTTCATTTGGGTAAATTGTCTTTTCCACCCATTCTTATGACTTTCATTTTGGTAAATTGTCTTTTCCACCCATTTTTATGACTTTCATTTGGGTAAATTGAACTTACCGCTGACTTTTATAATTTCGTAAGGGTAAATTGTTCTTACTGCTGACTTTTATAATTTCATAAGGGTAAATTGTCCTTACCGCCCACTTGTATAACTTTCATTTGTGTAAACTGTTTTTTCCACCTATTTTTATGACTTTCATTTGGGTAAATTGTACTTACCGCTGACTTTTATAATTTCATAAGGATAAATTGTCCTTACCACCCCATTTATAACCTCTCATTTAGGTAAATTGTCCTTACCGCCCACATTTATAATCTTTCAATTGGGTAAATTGTCCTTAACGCCTACATTTATAACTTTCATTTCACTAAATTGACCTCACCGCCCACTTTTATAATTACTAGAGGGTAAATTGTCCTTACCACTGACTTTTATCATTTCATAAGGGTAAATTGTCCTTACCGCCAACTTGTATAACTTTCAATTGGGTAAATTGTCTTTTCCACCCATTGTTTTGACTTTCATTTGTGTAAATTGTCTTTTCCACCTATTTTCATGACTTTCATTTGGGTAAATTGTACTTACCGCTGACTTTTATAATTTCATAACGGTAAATTGTCCTTACCGCCCCATTTATAACCTCTCATTTAGGTAAATTGTCCTTACCGCCCACATTTATAATCTTTCAATTGGGTAAATTGTCCTTACCGCCTATAATTTATAACTTTCATTTCACTAAATTGACCTTACCGCCCACTTTTATAATTACTAGAGGGTAAATTGTCCTTACCACTGACTTTTATAATTTCATAAGGGTAATTTGTCCTTACCGCCCACTTGTATAACTTTCATTAGGGTAAATTGTCTTTTCCACGAATTTTTATGTCTTGCTTTTGGGTAAATTGTACCTACCACCCACATTTATAACCTTTTATTTAGGTAAATTGTTCTTACCGCCCACTTTAATAACTTTTGTGAAAGTAAATTCGTCTAACCGCCCACTTTTATCAATTTCAATAGGGTAAATTGTCTTAACCGCATAATTTTATAACTTTCATTTGGGTAAATTGTCTTTACCGCTAACTTTTATGACTTTCATTTGCGAAAATTGTTATTACCGGCCCCATTTATAAACTTCCATTTCACTAAATTGACCTTATCCTCAACTTTTATAATTACTAGAGGGTAAATTGTCCTTACCGCCAACTTGTATAACTTTCATTTGGGTAAATTGTCTTTTCCACCCATTTTTATGACTTTCATTTGTGTAAATTGTCTTTTCCACCCATTTTTATGACTTTCATTTGGGTAAATTGTCTTTTCCACCCATTTTTATGACTTTCATTTGGGTAAATTGTCTTTTCCACCCATTTTTATGACTTTCTTTTTGGTAAGTTGTACTTACCGCTGACTTTTATAATTTCGTAAGGGTAAATTGTTCTTACTGCTGACTTTTATAATTTCATAAGGGTAAATTGTCCTTACCGCCCACTTTTATGACTTTCAATTGGGTAAATTATCCTTACTGCCCCCATTTATAACCTTTCATTTGGGTAAATTGTCTTTACCGCCCACTTTTATAATCTTTAATTTTGGTAAATTGTCTTTATCACCCAGATTTATAACTTTCATTTCGCTAAACTGTCCTTACCGCCCATGTTTATAATTTTGTGAGGGTAAATTGTCCTTACCGCCCACATGTATAACTTTCATTTGACTAAATTGTTCTTACCACCCACTTCTTAAACTTTTGCTATGACAATTTTAATTAACAGCCCACTTTTAGAACTTTTGTTAAGATAAATTGACCTCACCGCTCACATTTAGAACTTTTGTTCTGTTAAATTCTCCTCACCGCTCACTTTTAGAACTTTTTTGAGTGTTAGTAAAATGTTTCTTCCTCAGACGTCAGATCAATGGAACACTTTGTATGGCACTAAACAACTAACATTCATGTGCAGATGCCATTACATGGCATTTGGTAGAAGGACAAGAGCCCTGATGCTTCTCGATCGGTAACAATTTATGGTCAAGCAAAACATACTGATCGGACATGTTAGTCAAGGTCAGGTAAATAACAGTAAAACAATAAGAAATGGTTAGAAACAGGCTTACTTTCAAATGAGCCAGTCGATGTTTCAGATTGGATCCACTACTAGGGTATTACAATGTATACATTTTGATTTGCCTTATTATTTTATAGGTCTAGCGATATTGTGAGCTTAATGTCTGAGTAGCAGCATGTCACTTTGTCGCTTTGTGCAATCACAATAAAAACACATGATTCTCTTTACAAGCAACATCTTACCTCTAACCCACTGTATGGCCCGGGTACTACAGTAAACATCCCGAGTGGCCAGCATGGGTCTGTGAATTACAAGGACAAGAATAACACCACTGGCCCCAGAGAGTATGTCGAAAGAAGGGAGTACCTGTATGACGTGGCATAACACAGGTCATGGTTAGGTGGTTTGTTAAGAGCAGCATAGATGGCACCTAAAAGGCTTAGGGTTAATTTTGCTCTAGTGTATAGAGTCTATTAAGATGGACCTGCACATTCTGTTATCACAACTCCGCCACCCTTGTCCAAATGCAGTAGAGCAATAAGCTGCTCGAGCCTAGCCCGTTAAGCAGGAAATCCTCATCCCGGCTACATCCAGCTCAATCCAGAGCTAGGACCTACACCTGGACATCTGCCCCTGTAGAAGTACAGGTCCACTAAGGGGACCCACACATGAACATCTGCCCATGTAGAAGCACAGGTCGACTAAGACTAAGACTACCGTAAACACAATCATCTGATACAAATATTTCTTTTATTTGCAGGTTGTCTACTATTGACACCACACGAAACACAAGACCTCACCACTAATGGAGTCGTCCGTGAGGTCACCCGTGGAACAACTGCCTGAAACATTTCGCCTCTGCTCCATCTGTCCTCCACCTTAGCGGGTCATCTTTCGTCTCGGCACAGCCCCCATGACAGCCGTACACAGTTTCCAGTCATGTCCATCACATGCCGACAAAAGAAGTAGCATTTGGCAACAGCTTCAGTCTTCAGTCACGCCTTTCAATGCATGCATGGTCCAATCAACCAAATCAAGATCCCGCTTCTCCATTTGTTGAAACACAGGTCCAAATGGGAAACAGAACATAATGGCTACACAAAAAAACGATGCCTATTACCAGTTGAACAGAAGAGAGCAGGTCGTGGTCTTCAGACTTCGCACTGGCCACAATAGACTGGGGTACCACCTATTCAATAAATTGAAGATAGGCGGCACTGACGAATGTACATGCGGTACTGGGAAAAATGACCACTGAACATCTGCTGCAAAACTGACCGATATACGAGGATCAGAGAGAGCAGATGTGGCCATCACCTGTGGCAACACTAGACAAGCTCTATGGCAGTGTCGACAGCCTCAGAATGACTGCTGTTTTTTTCGAAAAAAAATAAAGGTTGACGTCTGACAGCGTACGAATAAGAAGAAGAAGAAGAAGAAGAAAAACAGGTGCATCACTGTATTTTGCTTCCCATTACGAGCTATTAGGAAATACTTGTTCTAGTAATTTGTAGTACTGTAGCAATAATTGACACATTAATGCACAACCTTTAGCGGCATCTTACAACATGTCGTCATCATGTAGCATGCCCTTTATAGAACGTCGATCCCATAACAGTCTGTCTGAAAGCAACTCATTCCCTTGCTAGAACTCTAGCCTCCGCCACAGTCATACCATGGCATTCCTGGATATCTTGGTACCATCGTCCTCTTCGTCTACCCCTTCCTCTTTTACCTGGTACGATAACTTCCAACACTGTTCTCTTGAGACGCGTGTGTCTTGATCTTCTTCTTCGTTCGCTGTCGGACGACAACTTGAATTTGTACGAAGAAAGCAGCAGTCGTCCTAAGTTTGTCCACACTGCCATAGAGCTTGTCTAGTGTTGGCACTGGTGATGGCCACGTGTGCTTTCTCTGGTCCTCGTATGTCGGACAATTTTGCAGCAGATGTTCAGCGGTCATTTTCTCTGTACCACAGGGTCAGTAGCACCTATCTTCAGTTTATTGAATAGATGGTACCTCAGTCTATTGTGGCCTGTACGGAGTCTGAAGACTGCCACCTGCTCTCTTCTCATCAACTGGTAATAAGCATCATTAGGTGTGTAGCCAGTATGCTCTGTTTCCCATTTGTATCTGGCCCTAATAAGCCTTTTGGAATCTTCATAGGTCACACTAGAATCAGCTTGTGGTAACCTTGCGCCTTCTTTTGCTAGTCTGTCTGCCTCCTCGTTGCGTTGAATGTTACAGTGGGATGAGACTCACTGTACTACTACTTTATTGGGTGTGGACTGCTGGCATAGTTAACAGAATACTGCTCTTAAGTCATTAAGTTCTGTATGTTTCTGGCTTTTTAATGCAGTATCCACGGACATGGCATCTGTAAACAGGACTATCTGACTTTCGTGTGTCGTGATCTGACCAAAGTATTTGCATTTTCAAACAAAAACAACATGTAATGAATGAAATAATTTGTCCTATTGTCTTCATCACCCAGGAGAAAAAAATACATCGCCTGCCAAGACATTTGTTGTCCTTGACTTATTGTGGCAGTGTTAATCAACGGTTATATTCTGTCATTCCCAGCAATCGGTCCCGGGGTCCACTGGGGGATGCTATCTTATTGATAGATGTTAAACAAGCAACGACAACGATAGTATTGATATCAATTTGTATTGTATGTCATCATCATCTGGTTGATCTCTCCCAAGACTGGTTGTAGGGTTGTCTGATTATGTCTCTCCATTTGACTCTATCCTGTAGTTGATCAGTCCTAAGACTGGTTGTTAGGTTGTGTGATTATGTCTCTCCATTTGACTCTATCCTCTGGTTGATCTGTCATCAGAATGGTTGTAAGGTTTTCTGAGTACGCCTCTTCATTTGACCATATCCTCGGTAGTTCTAATCATTCCAGCAAAAGTTGATACTTTAATGTCCCTGTATGCCTGAGAGGTAAAGATGAGTCTTGGTCGCCCCATCCTTTCTTCCCTTTAGTCTTGCCCTCTAGTATCTTCTCTAGAAGACTTTCTTGTCTCATATTGTGACCCAGCCAACTCAACCAACGTTTTTGTACAAAATTGAATATTTGTTTTTGTGCGCCCACTTCAGTGAGTATATTCTATCATTACATCTTCTTTCTTTCCAACTAGCGCTTTCCATTAACTTTGACTTTCTATTACAACTCCGCATAACCTTGTCCATCATCATCTCAGAATATGCGCTGTAGAGACCTGGTGCAAGCGAGTAGCCCTGTCTTATGGAAACTAGACCATTAAGATCTTCTGATATTGAAATAATCGGCTCTTAATTTTCATCCAGGTTCTGGATTAACTTAATGAGTGTTCTTTCTATGTATGAAGGTCATTACAAAGTGCTCATAAGTGGCGGAGGAGCTACCATGGCTTGCTAACAAAACATGTCTGTATTCAGATCCCTCGGGTCGTAAGCCTATGGGATGTGAGCCCATTAAAATTACGTGCTGAATATGGATTCACCAGGCTGTAAGGTGCAAAACACAGAACGAGGAAACAAATATGTGACTTTGCAGTTTTTTTCTATAGTATTTCATTATTTATTTTTATATTTGATTAAAACGAGGTAAGTCAGTAAGTATGTCACACACTAAATTGGGATATTTGTCAAATGTAGTTGCTGGTTTCTAAATGTGTCAATGGGGACTAGGAGGCCGCAACATCCAGTTTTGTGATTACTTAGGTAACAGACACTAGGGGACCGCAACATCCAGTTTTGTGATTACTTAGGTAACAGACACTAGGGGACCGCAACATCCAGTTTTGTGATTACTTAGGTAACAGACACTAGAGGGCAGCAACATCCAGTTTTGTGATTACTTAGGTAACAGACACTAGGGGACCGCAACAGCCAGTTTTGTGATTACTTAGGTAACAGACGCTAGGTGTCGCATTTGGTGGGTGGGGGTGGGGGGGGGGGGTCTGTCGAGGACTTCTAAGGATATGGAAAAGGAAATGATTTCTGACTGTCGATAAATTCCCAAAATGGCTCGACATCATTGTTGATTAAGCTTGACCTGGTCGTCTCTTTCAGATTGCAATAGAGGGATATGTGCGGCAAGTGTGCGAGAACTAACAGGCCAGTAATGATAGACATTGTTGCAAATGTAACATAGGGATCTGTTCCGCGGGTGTGCGAGAACTAACAGACCAGTGGTGATAGCCAGTGTAGCAAATGTAGTAGTGTTCGCATAGTTTAGTCTACATTATAATTCATGATCGATTGAATTTCCTGAAAGTGTGCTCACTGTGTATACGCAGATTAGTGACATTAAATACAAAATGAACCGAACGGGATCTTTTCCTTGCGATGATAAAGAGACGGAATAAGTGTATCAATGTTTGCGCAAATTATATGGAGAAATCAGGTACAATATAATTGCATCAATATATGGTTTTCAAATTTGTATATCATTTTTTTTAAATGTATCCAGTTGCGACATATTTACTGACGTGCTCTCATAGAACGGAGAACATGTTCTCTAACACTGTCAACTCGTTAAGAGGAGCAGAATGATAGCATGGTCCTTCTGAATCTATCTGAGGAATAAACTGCATGGGGATCACTGACGCCTGAGACAGACCAGCAAGTTTGGAGAGAGATGTACAGTAGACCTGAGACAGACCACCAAGTTTGGAGAGAGATTTACAGTAGACTTGAGAGAGACCAGCACGTTTCGAGAGAGATGTACATTAGACCTGAGACAGACCACCAAGTTTGGAGAGAGATTTACAGTAGACTTGAGAGAGACGAGCACGTTTCGAGAGAGATGTACAGTAGACCTGAGACAGACCACAAAGTTTTGAGAGAGATGTACAGTAGACCTGAGACAGACCACACAGTTTGGAGAGATGTACAGTAGACCTGAGACAGACCACCAAGTTATGAGAGAGATGTACAGTAGACCTGAGACAGACCACCACGTTAGGAGAGAGATGTACAGTAGACCTGAGACAAACTAATTGAAAGTTGATCATTTGGAACATGTTCTTAACCTTTGACTCAGCAAATGATTTGTTCATATTTATTTCCATGTTCGATTTTCAATATTTGATCATCTCTATTTGGCAGTTACTGATGTGTTCTGATAAATGCAAATACAATTATTTCTTTGTCACGTTTGAGATAGTTTGTTCTGGTCATCTTTAATGTGTGCGACCGACTTTTTTGTCTTTTTCTTTTTCTCGTCAACTTCTTCCTTACTCATTGAAAACACCATTGAAGTAGGAAACATATTCCAAGTATTGATGACGCACACGAGCATATGTCATTCAATGAACTGGCAACACAGACGAGAGGTGTCTTACTCGATGCAGCACGGGATCTGATCCCTAGGAAATTCTATCAGAAGCAGAACTAGATCACAGAAGGTGTGTTACAACATAGAAGGAAGAAGAAACCGAAGACAAACATGTATTTACCACAATAGCGATGAACGCAGAGATTGCACTACCGATATCAGAAGAAAGATCAGGAAAGACAAGAAACAATTCATAACAAACACTTGCAACAAAATCGAAGAACTCCAACAACATGGGAAAAAAAGAAACGTTCAAAGAAATCAGAAAACTGAAGACAGAATCCCAACCATCACTACAGGCAATCAATGACAAGAATAGTGATGTGAGGACTGAGAACAAAGACATTCTAGAAAGATGTAAGGAATACTGAATAGAGAGCCAGAACCCACATTGGACAAGATACGTGCAGCAATCAAAGAGATGAATAAAGGAAAGAGACGCATGCATACACATAAACCAAGCATTGTGCAAAACAAAATTTGGTACAGTTCAGAATGGTCTGCAGAATGGAGAAGATCAGTGTATATTCCGGTACCAAAGAAAGGGAACCTAAAATGATGCACTAACTAGCGAACTATTGCCCTAATAAGCCACGTCATCAAGATATTATTATGTATTATGATGAAGGGACTAGAAAAGATAGTGGAAATTGAAATACATGAAACACAGGCAGGATTCAAACAAAGCAGAGGCACAAGAGATCACATCTTCAATTTGAGAAACCGCTTTGAAAAATGCAGAGAATACATTGCTGACCTAAATACACGCTTCATAGATTACACCAAAGCGTTTGACTGTGTACAACATCAACAACTGTGGCAAATAATGAAATACATAGGCTTCGTTACACATAGAAAACATCTAATAGAAACACTTGGCAGTGCCTAACAAGTCCCTGGGAGAATTAACGTAGCATCCTTTTCCAATATTTATTCAACATGTACGCGGAGAATATCAAGCGGAAGGTAAAAATAGATGAAAGTTATATCTTCTCCTTCTTCGTTCATCCTCAGATCAAGGACACCGTTGTCTCTAAGGCTGTTTTATCTCCATACAGCTTTTATCTCATATCTGCCTCACGAGACCAGTATTGTTCTCTCTTTTTCTGCGTGAGCGTGCATCTTTGTAGGATGTGCTCCGCTGTCATGATACGCTCCACATATGGACACATGTCACCTGTCCAAATCCTCATATTGTTGTAAAGATGACCCTTTGGTCTGTAATGCCCAGTTCTCAGTCTGCAGATAATGACCTGCTCTTCTCTAGTTAAATTAAAGTATTTGTCTTCTTTTCGTAAGTCGGAGTGTTGATCAACCCATTTTACCTTGAAGTTGGCTTTAATTATGGTCTTGGCCTCATTATATGTGATACTCAGGTCTGTTTGCGGGGATGCTCCTCCACACTTTGCTAGTTTGTCTGCAGCTACATTGCCTTCAATATTGCAATGGGATGGGATCCACTGTATGACCAATATTGGGTGTTCTGCTGAGAGCTGTGTCAGGGAGAACATACATTTCTCAAGATCTTCATCTTTGTGTTGTTTTAGCGTTGTTAATACTGACGCGGCATCAGAGAGGAATTCTTGGTTTTCTTGGTGGATATCTTTATCTTAGATTACAAGCTCAGCTCCGGCCTTCCACTATGGAATCTAGTCAGAGCCATGAATGAGGAAACTCCATCAAATAAACAAATTACCATCAAGCAAGGCGACAACATGCTCACTTGAAAAAAAACAGCAAACGCCTTTATAGAACATTATGATAGAGCAAACAACATAGATGTCCCTACAGACAGGCACACATACATTAGGGGAGAACAAAAGAGCCACGACAACATCAATGTGGCACCAGACATGATGGCAAAACTAACAATGAATGAAAAGGAAGAGGCCAGGAGAACTTTAAAGAAAAAGAAATCGCCCGAAAAAGATGGAGTAACATACGAAATGCTGATGCGGTTTGGCCAAACAGCAAAGAGGAAGTTACTATCAGTCCTGAACCAAAGCTGAAAAAGGGGAATTGTACCTTAGGCATGAAAAGATGCTGTACTTATACCAGTACCAAAGAAAGAAAAAGATAGAACAGATCCAAATGGATACATGTCTATCAGTCTACTGAGCTGTGTAGGAAAACTGATGAAGCGTATTATAAACACCAGACTGATGTGGCACCTAGAAGAAAAACACATATTAATTCCACAGCAAGCAGGTTTTAGACAGCACAGATCCACTGAGGATCAGATCACTCTCATAGCGCAGGAAATAGAGGATGCTTACTAGGAGAAAAAGCATACAGTAGCGGTTTGGGTGGATCTAGAGAGGACATTTGACAAGGTGGGGAAAGAGGGACTTAAAGTCAAGCTACGAAGAAGTGAAGTATCTGGAAAAATGTACAGATTGATCAGCCACTACCTCAAAAACAGAACAGCCAGAATTCAAGTACAAGGGAAGATGAGCAAAAATGTGACACTGGAGCAAGGAGTACCCCAAAGGGGACGACTGTCACCCCCACTTTTTCTGGTGTATATAAACAACATAATAGAGAATATATCAAGAAGAGTCCACAGCTTCATGTTTGCAGACGATCTGGCTTTGTGGACCTCTGAAGAAAATCTCATCATAGCAAACAATCGGATGCAGCAGGCCCTAACATCGCTTGAGTAGTGAGCGAAATCATGGCTGGTCAAAGTAAATGAAGAAAAAACAACATGTACGATATTCTCCCTTTCAAATAAACCACAGAACACCAACATAAGTCTTAATGGCAAATACCTGCGGCTAAACGACAACCCAAACTACCTGGGAGTCACATTTGATCGGCGCATGACATGTAAAAATCAGATCGAGAGGAAACCGAATGAGAGCAAGACAGAATGGCAATCATGATGAAACTTGCTGGGACACTCTGGGGTGCAGACGAAAGAATACCGAAAAAACTGTACACTGGAAGAGTGAGACCAGTTCTCGAGTATGGCATTGCGGCATGGGCAACAGCAGCAAAGGCGAACTTTGATAAAATTAGCAAACTTCAAAACCAAGCCATGAGAGTTATAATAGGAAGCATGAAGTCAACGCCAATTGTAGAACTTGAAAATATTGCAAATCTGCAATTCATGACCAATAGAAGAGATGGCAGAGCCCAGCAGCAAGCAGAGAAACTAAAATACTGACAGATCATCCAATGCAGCAGAGACTAAATGGAATTGGGAAAGGCAGACTAAAGCGGAGAAACTTTGCAGAAATAGCCGAAGCAAAGATGAGCGAAGACCCTATGAACACCATAACAACACCAAAGCCCATCCCTACTGTACGCAAACTCACCTGGAAGCAGCATATCGTTCCAGAGGTGGTAGTAAATATACCGGGCATTGGAAACAACTACAGCCAGCATGAAAAGGAAAGAAGAGACATAACCCTGAGGTACATAGCGAAAAACTACCCAAGCATGGACTGGACTCATGCATACACTGACGGTTCTGCAACAAACACAACACAGAAGGGAGAGTGAGGAGTATTTTTGACCCTAACAAACGGTAGAAAAATAACACTGTCAGTGGCAACTGGAAAATTCTCAAGCAATTTCAGTGAAGAGGCAGAGGCATGGAAGGCTGCTGTATGAGCAATGCTGTCAGGCGAAAGTAGTGAAAGCCAGATAGTCCTGTTTACAGATGCCCTGTCCGTGGTTACAGCACTAAAAAGCCAGAAAAATACTGATTTAAGAGCAGTACTCTGTCAACTATGCTAGCAGTCCGCACCAAAAATAGTAGTGGCACAGTGGGTTCCATCCCACTGTAACATCCAAGGCAACGAGGAGGCAGACAGACTGGCAAAAGAAGGTGCAAGACTACCACAACCAGATTTCAGTGTGACCTACGAAGAGTCCAAAAGGCTTATTAGGGCCAGATACATGGTCAAATGGGAAACAGAGCATACTGACTACACAAAAAATGATGCCTACTACCAGTTGAACAGAAGAGAGCAGGTCGTGGTCTTCAGACTGCGCACAGGCCACAACAGACTGAGGTACCACTTTTTCAATAAACTGAAGATAGGTGGTACTGACGAATGCACTTGTGGCACCGGGAAAAAGACCGCTGAACATCTGCTGCAAAACTGCCCGACATACGAGAAGCAGAGAAAGCACATGTGGCCATGACCAGTGGCAACACTAGATAAGCTCTATGGCAGTGTCGACAGCCTCAGGATGACAGCTGCTTTCTTCAAACAAATTCAAGTTGAAGTCTGACAGCGTACGAAGAAGAAGATTTACCTCGAATTGTTTTTAACACCTGCACAAATTAACAGTCATCTAACAATATACATGTTTCTATCTATATATCTGTTCTACATCCTCTCTCTTTTTATCTCTCTCTCTCTTTCTGTCGCTCTACTTTGGTCTTCTTGTTTCTCTGTACTCTCAACAATCAATGCTGACTACCAACTAATGTGTGACAAATATGAACTGCTGTGATCATATAAGACATTCCAATGTACCCAGCGCACTACCAGTTAAAGGCCAACACCAAATACAGAAGGGATTGGAGCTCACGAACAAAAACATACATTGAGAACGTGCCAACCGTAGCGAGCGACAATCTGTCCAACAAACTGTTGATTATGTCAAGGAAAGAATGTCAGAATACAAACACAACCAACTTGCTGTTTACATTCATGGATACATCAAGTATTACAAATATACTGTAGTCGGGGATGCTGTGGTAGAAACTTCTCTATAAGAGGTTTCAGCTTTTATCAGATGGGGGTAGCCAGTTCCCTTCCTCGATGTCTTGGCTTACAATATCACTGATGTATATAGTGTTGTCTTATGTTTCCTCTAATAACATGTCTTAATGGGAATCACACTTTTTCTTCTGCTTATAACACGAAATAATCAGTCCTTCATGGTTGTATGCTTAAACATCTATATAATTGTTCTATTGTAGGTCAATGACCAATGTTTTGTTATTATTATTGTCATGATTATCATCATCATCATCATCATCATCTTCTATCAATTTCTTCGTTAGAAGGCGTGGAAGGGGGTGAAGTTTTATGTCGTGTGCCATCTTCGTCGCCGATGTTGTTGACATTAAGTGTTAATTTAAACATAGCAATGGACATAACCAAACAAATACAAAAAATATATAATTAAGAGTTATCCCATCATAAAAAACTTGCGTGAGAGGTTCTGGCTTGGGCGTCTCCCCTCTTTATCCAGGTTACAAACCTTAGAACGAGTGAGCTATGGCCCTACACCAGAACCACATGGACGTGTACATTGGCATCTGTACACTGAAGGCGATAGGTGTTAATTATCCACCCGACCAAATTTCTCACGCTTGTTGTCGTCCTCGTGCACGACATATGGGGAGGAACAGCTCGCGACCCCGGGCGCTCGTCGGCGACGATTGTGACAGCAAAGCCGTGCTTATCACAAGAACTGAACCTTGAACCTTGACCGGCGTCGAAGTCATGGAGCGAACTAGACAAGTAACTGGCAGAAGACAACACTGGCTGCTCCTGTAGCTGTTAATAGTAAGGTTAGAGTTAGCATATATGCTGATGCCTATTTAAGTTAGCTCTGTTGTGGTAACAGCGACTCGCATATTGTTTTTAAAATGAATTTAATAATATTCATAAAATGCAAATAAATGTTTAAAATTTCCGAAAGATAAATTTCGTATGGTATGCTCCATTAAACGCAACCTTAACTATTATAAGTATTTGCTTTATTTTCATGTAATTATTAAATGATGTATATTATTGTAGTGCATTTATTACATCCCTTTCTTTTGAATACATTGCCCTTATGACGAAGTAATCATTGTCCGTGTAAATACAGTTCACTACTAGACCGTGAAACTGTTATCTAGCTAATCGAAGATCCTGTGCTGAAAGTTGTTTATGGTTAAGCGTGCTTATATTCCGTGTGTGCTACTTTTAAATTGTTCAAGCTTGGATTTAATGATATGAAAGCAAATGTATGTAGACTTTTATGTTATAAATTTCTCTAACATACCATCTGTAGATTGTTAATCTCATTGTACGCATCCAAATTTTAAACTATATTTTTTAGAACAGGACACCCATTACCATTATTTTAATAACACTAGCCATATGGAATCTTGCATGTTTACTGCTGGCTGAATATATGTAGACATAATATTCATAATGTGGCATGGGAAATACGTAAACATTAAATTGAACCTTATTTCAGTGTGTGTTTGTTTCTTGTTTATTTCTTTATTTCACAAGACGCATAAGTTGCCATATTAACGAATGTAAACAAACAGATATTAAAGTACACATTCCTAAAGCCCAGGTATTGATAAAATTGCTCTTTGCTGTCACTCTGTGTATATATGATATATTCGAATACTGGCACTATTAACATACACCAAATTGAAAGCATGGTAGTAATATAAATCTTATTATTTTAAACATACATTTTTGTAGGAATGCACATATTTCTTTACGTTTGTGTGTGCGTGTGTGTACAACTGTGTAAAACCCTACAGTATTGACATATTTCCAAAACTACTTATTACGTACTGTTCCTACTGGCATTATAAATGCAGCTCTAGAATTGATTGCAAAACACCTTTGTTTGGTTCTGTTGTTGTTGATTCAGCAATTGAGCAAATACATACAAAGTAGGAGTTTAGCTTGTTTGAAAATGCCAGTGTGTGCAAACCGTTGAAGGGTTTGAGAGTTGATAATGCTATTGTGGTTAACATGTGGGCGGTAAGATTTTATGTACGAACGTAAATATTGTTCTGTGTGTATTAACATATGGAAGGTAAGATACTGTGTAGAAGATTAAAGCTTGGTGTCAGTCTGTTAATATGTTATTAGTGAGAAACTATGTAGGACATTAAAGCTCTGCGTTAGACTGCTAACAAGCTTGCTGTTGGGGTGTTAACATGCAAATAGTAAAATATCATGTAGAAGATTAAAGCTTGGTGTCAATGTGCTAATATGTTGATAGTGAGATACTATGTAGGACATTAAAGATGAGTGTTAGACTACTAACATGTGGATAGTAAGATATTTTCAAGACAGTAAATCTCCAAGTGGGTTTGCATCTGTTGATTTGTAAATAGTAAGACCTTATGTAAGAGATTAAAGCTCAGTAGCTGATTCCTAACATGTGGATAGTAAGATAATATGTACACCATTAAATCTTAGTGTCTATCTGTTAATATGTAGATAAAGTGATAATATGTAGGACATTAAAACTCAATTTTAGTCCTCTAGCGTGCGAAAATTCTTCTTTCCTCTTTGCGTTCAAGATCCTTTGGTCATGTTATATCTGCAAGCCAGTAATCATGATGCAGTCCATAATCTTTACCAGGACATAGTGGCTGCACTATAGCTTTTCCCTCAGCTCTGCATCCTTTGGTATCTCATTTCACTAAAACACGGTGAAAGTAAAATGCTATGTAGAACACACATTTTGGTGTTGGTCTGTTAATTTATGGATTGTAGGTACTATGTAAGACTGTGAAATTACATGGCGGTCTATATCTATTGCCATGTGAATAGTTAAGTAATATGTAAGGTATTCAATCTTAGTATTGGTCAGTTATCAAATGGATTGTAAGATAATATTTAGGGTATCAAATCTTGTTGCTGGTCTGTTAACATGTGCGTGGTAAGATAATATGTAGGGTATCAAATCTCGGTGCTGGTCTGTTAACATATGGATGGTAAAATAATATGTAGGGTATCAAATCTTGGTGCTGGTTTGTTAACATGTGGATGGTAAGATAATATTTAGGGTAGCAAATCTTGGTGCTGATCTGTTAACATGTGGGTGGTAAGATAATATGTAGGGTATCAAAGCTTGGTGCTGGTCTGTTAACATGTGCATGGTAAGATAGTATGTATAACAGTAAAGCTAAGTGTTTTTCTGGCATGGGGATTCAAAGATAAAATGTAGGGCATTGAAGCACAGTGTGGATCTATTAACATGTGATTAGTAGTATAATATGTACAACATTAACGGACATGGTCAGTTTGTTGAGAGGTGGAAATTAAGATACTATGTGGGACAGTAGAGTTTGTTGTCGGTCTACTTCTTTTGTCCTGTGAATATCAAGATAATATAAAGGACATTGAACCACTGTGTCATTCTGTGTGCACGGTGATAGTCAGATAAAATAATTAAGTCTATTGCTTCTCTTTCTTTGAGGAAAGAAATATATTTTTATTTTGGCTATAAGGCTCAGTGTGGGTTTGTTAATGTATTGATAGTAAAAATTTATTTAGAACATTACAGCTCGTTGTTGGTCTATTGACATGGGGCCAGCAGGATGCTGTTTAGGACATTTATTCTTGGTGTCTGTTTGTTAACAAATGGAAGGTAACACACTGTATAGGACAGAAATGCTCAGTGTTGGTCTGTTAATACATATGAACTGTAAGACATTGTGTAGGACACGTGTTCTCTGTGTTGGTCTGTAAACATGATGATTAGTAAGATATTATGTATGACATTACAGCTCAGTGTTGCTGTTTTATCAAGGGGAAAGATAATATATACAACCTTATATCTCGGTTGTTATGCGTTAACATTTGAATATTAAGGAAATATGTAAGACATGAAAGCTCACTGTTCATTTGCTAACAAGTGGATAGAACAATACTATGAGGTAAAGTAATGCTAGCTGTCATTCTGTTAACACGCGGATAGTAAGAGACTATGTAGGACATTACTGCTGTGTGTTGGTATTTTGACCTGAGGATAGTAAGATACTATAAAGGACATTATAGATCGGTGTTGGTATTTTGACCTGAGGATAGTAAGATACTATAAAGGACATTATAGATCGGTGTTGGTCTGTTAACAAGCGGAGAGTAAGATACTATGTAGGACATTACTGCTCAGTTTTGGTCTGTTTACCTGGGGGAAAAAATATACTATGTAGGACACCTATTCATGAGGTTGGTCTGTTTTCATGTGGATAGTGAGAAAATATATACAACATTATTTCTGAGTTGATATATATTAACATGTGGATATTAAGAAAATAAGTAAGACATGAAAGTTCACTGTCTGTGTGTTAAGAAGTGGATAGTTTGATGCTATGTAGAAAAGTGAAGCTCGCTTTCATTCTGTTATAACGTGTAGATAGTAAAACAATAGGTAGGACATCAAAGATTTGTGTCAGACTGCTATCTTTGGGACAGAAAGATAAAAAGTAGGTCATTTAAGCTCTGTGTCAGTATGTTAACTTCTGGACAGTAAGATTACATGTAGGACATTAACAAGTGGGAATGGTTTGTAAACATGCAAACAGTTTAATACTACATAGGACAATAAAACTCAGTGTCTATCTGCTAACAGTTGAATAGTTAGATACTATGTACATCATCTATGCCAAAAGCTCGGTGTTCGGCTATTAACAGGCAAATTAGTAATGTACTATGTAGGACATTACAGCTTGTTGTCGGCCTGCTAAGATAGGGATAGTATGATACTTTACAGGACAATTATCTTGGTGTCCATCTGTTAATATACAGACAGTAAGATACTACATAGGACCTTAAAGCTCGGTGTTAACCTTCATCTTTTGTCATGCTGATACTAAGATACTATATATGAGATTAAAAACCAGAGTTTGTCTGTCAAAGTGGTGTCAGTGAGATTTTTTTTTTTTAGTTCACCTTATTTCTCTAATCCCCAAGGTGGTGTACATTGTACTGTGGTTTTTATTTTGCGCCTGTCGGCCAAGTGCATGCATTTTATGTAAGGATCTGCTTCCTCTTGCATTTTCTAAGGATTCGCTACCCCGGGGTAACGGCCGGTGCTATGATGGGGATTGAACCCAGTACCTTTGGGTTTTGAGTCGTGCCACTTAACCACTAGGCCACACTGTCCCCATGGTGACAGTAAGATAACATGTAGGATATTAGCGTATAGCATCGGTCTGTTAACATTTAGATAGTAAGATTATATGTAGTACATTACAGCTTGATATTAGGTCTGCTAACAGTTAGAAAGAAAGATTTTATATTAGGACATTACAGCTTGGTGTTGGTCTGTTGACATGGAGATGGAGACTGTAAAATGCTGTGGATGACATTAAAACATGTGGATAGTACAATATCATGTAGGATAGCAAAGCTCAGAGTCAGGCTGATGACATGGGTACAGTAAGATATCTTCTTCGATGTACGCTGTTAGATATCAAAGTGAATTTATTGAAGAAGAAGAAGAAGTAAGATATTGTGTAGGACATTAAAACTTACTGTCGGTTTGTTTACATGTGGATAGTAAGATATTATATTTTACAGTAAAGCTAGGTGTCTGCCTGTTAACATGTGGATAGTAAGATAACAACTTTTGTTAAGATAAATTGTCTTTCTTGCCCACTTCTATAACTTTCATTTAAGCAAATTGTCTTCACCGCTCACTTTTAGAACTTTCATTAAAGTAAATTGTCCTCACCCCCCCCCCCCCCCCCCCCCCGCTATTATAACTTTCATTTAGGTAAATTATCTTTGCAGACCACTTTTATCAATTTCAATAGGGTAAATTGTCCTAACCGCATATTTTTATAACTTTCATTTGGGTAAATTGTCTTTACCGCTAACTTTTATGACTTTCATTTGGGTAAATTGTTCTTAAAGTCTACTTTTATGACTTTCAATTGGGTAAATTG
The DNA here is from genome assembly GCA_036924085.1 of Ariolimax columbianus. Classification (NCBI taxonomy): domain Eukaryota; kingdom Metazoa; phylum Mollusca; class Gastropoda; order Stylommatophora; family Arionidae; genus Ariolimax; species Ariolimax columbianus. The sequence continues at coordinate 6,104,505 of JAVGWX010000025.1, read as the reverse complement.
TCCTTACCGCCCCCATTTATAACCTCTCATTTAGGTAAATTGTCCTTACCGCCCATATTTATAATCTTTCAATTGGGTAAATTGTCCTTACCGCCTACATTTATAACTTTCATTTCACTAAATTGACCTTACCGTCCACTTTTATAATTACTAGAGGAGAAATTGTCCTTACCACTGACCTTTATAATTTCTGAAGGGTAATTTGTCCTTACCGCCCACTTGTATAACTTTCATTTAGGTAAATTGTCTTTTCCACGAATTTTTATGTCTTGCTTTCGGGTAAATTGTACCTACCACCCACATTTATAACCTTTCATTTAGGTAAATTGTTCTTACCGCCCACTTTAATAACTTTTGTAAAAGTAAATTCGTCTAACCGCCCACTTTTATCAATTTCAATAGGGTAAATTGTCTTAACCGCATAATTTTATAACTTTCATTTGGGTAAATTGTCTTTACCGCTAACTTTTATGACTTTCATTTGCGTAAATTGTTATTACCGGCCCCATTTATAACCTTTGATTTGGATAAATTGTACTTACCGCCTACATTTAAAACTTTCATTTCACTAAATTGACCTAATCCTCAACTTTTATAATTACTAGAGGGTAAATTGTCTTTACCGCCCACTTGTATAACTTTCATTTGTGTAAATTGTCTTTTCCACCCATTTTTAACACTTTCATTTGTGTAAATTGTCTTTTCCAACCATTTTTATGACTTTCATTTGGGTAAATTGTCTTTTCCACCCATTCTTATGACTTTCATTTGGGTAAATTGTCTTTTCCACCCATTTTTATGACTTTCATTTGGGTAAATTGTACTTACCGCTGACCTTTATAATTTCATAAGGGTAAATTGTCCTTACCGCCCCATTTATAACCTCTCATTTAGGTAAATTGTCCTTACCGCCCACATTTATAATCTTTCAATTGGGTAAATTGTCCTTAACGCCTACATTTATTTTCATTTCACTAAATTGACCTCACCGCCCACTTTTATTATTACTAGAGGGTAAATTGTCCTTACCACTGACTTTTATCATTTCATAAGGGTAAATTGTCCTTATCGCCCACTTGTATAACTTTCAATTGGGTAAATTGTCTTTTCCACCCATTGTTTTGACTTTCATTTGTGTAAATTGTCTTTTCCACCTATTTTTATGACTTTCATTTGGGTAATTTGTACCGACCGCTGACTTTTATAATTTCATAATGGTAAATTGTCCTTACCGCCCCATTTATAACCTCTCATTTAGGTAAATTGTCCTTACCGCCCACATTTATAATCTTTCAATTGGGTAAATTGTCCTTACCGCCTACATTTATAACTTTCATTTCACTAAATTGACCTTACCGCCCACTTTTATAATTACTAGAGGATAAATTGTCCTTACCACTGACTTTTATAATTTCTGAAGGGTAATTTGTCCTTACCGCCCACTTGTATAACTTTCATTTAGGTAAATTGTCTTTTCCACGAATTTTTATGTCTTGCTTTCGGGTAAATTGTACCTACCACCCACATTTATAACCTTTCATTTAGGTAAATTGTTCTTACCGCCCACTTTAATAACTTTTGTAAAAGTAAATTCGTCTAACCGCCCACTTTTATCAATTTCAATAGGGTAAATTGTCTTAACCGCATAATTTTATAACTTTCATTTGGGAAAATTGTCTTTACCGCTAACTTTTATGACTTTCATTTGCGTAAATTGTTATTATCGGCCCCATTTATAACCTTTGATTTGGGTAAATTGTACTTACCGCCTACATTTAAAACTTTCATTTCACTAAATTGACCTAATCCTCAACTTGTATAATTACTAGAGGGTAAATTGTCTTTACGCCCACTTGTATAACTTTCATTTGTGTAAATTGTCTTTTCCACCCATTTTTATTACTTTCATTTGTGTAAATTGTCTTTTCCACCCATTCTTATGACTTTCATTTGGGTAATTGTCTTTTCCACCCATTCTTATGACTTTCATTTGGGTAAATTGTCTTTTCCACCCATTTTTATTACTTTCATTTGGGTAAATTGTACTTACCGATGACTTTTATAATTTCGTAAGGGTAAATTGTTCTTACTGCCCACTTGTATATCTTTCATTTGTGTAAACTTTTTTTTCCACCTATTTTTATGACTTTCATTTGGGTAAATTGTACTTACCGCTGACTTTTAAAATTTCATAAGGATAAATTGTTCTTACCACACCATTTATAACTTCTCATTTAGGCAAATTGTCCTTACCGCCCACATTTATAATCTTTTAATTGGGTAAATTGTCCTTACCACCTACATTTATTTTCATTTCACTAAATTGACCTTACCGCCCACTTTTATAATTACTAGAGGGTAAATTGTCCTTACCACTGACTTTTATCATTTCATAAGGGTAAATTGTCCTTACCGCCCACTTGTATAACTTTCAATTGGGTAAATTGTCTTTTCCATCCATTGTTTTGATTTTCATTTGTGTAAATTGTCTTTTCCACCTATTTTTATGACTTTCGTTTGGGTAAATTGTACTTACCGCTGACTTTTATAATTTCATAAGGATAAATTGTCCTTACCGCCCCATTTATAACCTCTCATTTAGGTAAATTGTCCTTACCGCCCACATTTATAATCTTTCAATTGGGTAAATTGTCCTTACCACCTACATTTATTTTCATTTCACTAAATTGACCTTACCGCCCACTTTTATAATTACTAGAGGGTAAATTGTCCTTACCACTGACTTTTATCATTTCATAAGGGTAAATTGTCCTTACCGCCCACTTGTATAACTTTCAATTGGGTAAATTGTCTTTTCCATCCATTGTTTTGATTTTCATTTGTGTAAATTGTCTTTTCCACCTATTTTTATGACTTTCGTTTGGGTAAATTGTACTTACCGCTGACTTTTATAATTTCATAAGGATAAATTGTCCTTACCGCCCCATTTATAACCTCTCATTTAGGTAAATTGTCCTTACCGCCCACATTTATAATCTTTCAATTGGGTAAATTGTCCTTACCGCCTACATTTATAACTTTCATTTCACTAAATTGACCTTACCGCCCACTTTTATAATTACTAGAGGGTAAATTGTCCTTACCACTGACTTTTGTCATTTCATAAGGGTAAATTGTCCTTATCGCCCACTTGTTTAACTTTCAATTGGGTAAATTGTCTTTTCCATCCATTGTTTTGACTTTCATTTGTGTAAATTGTCTTTTCCACCTATTTTTATGACTTTCATTTGGGTAAATTGTACCGACCGCTGACTTTTATAATTTCATAAGGGTAAATTGTCCTTACCGCCCCATTTATAACCTCTCATTTAGGTAAATTGTCCTTACCACCTACATTTAAAATCTTTCAATTGGGTAAATTGTCTTTACCGCCTATATTTATAACTTTCATTTCACTAAATTGACCTTACCGCCCACTTTTATAATTACTAGAGGGTAAATTGTCCTTACCACTGACTTTTATAATTTCATAAGGGTAATTTGTCCTTACCGCCCACTTGTATAACTTTCATTTGGGTAAATTGTCTTTTCCACGAATTTTTATGTCTTTCTTTCGGGTAAATTGTACCTACCACCCACATTTATAACCTTTCATTTAGGTAAATTGTTCTTACCGCCCACTTTAATAACTTTTGTAAAAGTAAATTTGTCTAACCGCCCACTTTTATCAATTTCAATAGGGTAAATTGTCTTACCCGCATAATTTTATAACTTTCATTTGGGTAAATTGTCTTTACCGCTAACTTTTATGACTTTCATTTGCGTAAATTGTTATTACCGGCCCCATTTATAAACTTCCATTTCACTAAATTGACCTTATCCTCAACTTTTATAATTACTAGAGGGTAAATTGTCCTTACCGCCCACTTGTATAACTTTCATTTGGGTAAATTGTCTTCTCCACCCATTTTTATGACTTTCATTTGTGTAAATTGTCTTTTCCACCCATTTTTATGACTTTCATTTGGGTAAATTGTCTTTTCCACCCATTTTTATGACTTTCATTTGGGTAAAATGTCTTTTCCACCCATTTTTATGACTTTTATTTGGGTAAATTATACTTACCGCTGACTTTTATAATTTCGCAAGGGTAAATTGTTCTTACTGCTGACTTTTATAATTTCATAAGGGTAAATTGTCCTTACCGCCCACTTTTATGACTTTCAATTGGGTAAATTATCCTTACTGCCCCCATTTATAACCTTTCATTTGGGTAAATTGTCTTTACCGCCCACTTTTATAACCTTTAATTTTGGTAAATTGTCTTTATCACCCAGATTTATAACTTTCATTTCGCTAAACTGTCCTTACCGCCCATGTTTATAATTTTGTGAGGGTAAATTGTCCTTACCGCCCACATGTATAACTTTCATTTGACTAAATTGTTCTTACCACCCACTTCTTAAACTTTTGCTATGACAATTTTAATTAACAGCCCACTTTTAGAACTTTTGTTAAGATAAATTGACCTCACCGCTCACATTTAAAACTTTTGTTCTTTTAAATTCTCCTCACCGCTCACTTTTAGAACTTTTTTGAGTGTTAGTAAAATGTTTCTTCCTCAGACGTCAGATCAATGGAACACTTTGTATGGCACTAAACAACTAACATTCATGTGTAGATGCCATTACATGGCATTTGGTAGAAGGACAAGAGCCCTTATGCTTCTGGATCGGTAACAATGTATGGTCATGCAAAACATACTGATTGGACATGTTAGTCAAGGTCAGGTAAATAACAGTAAAACAATAAGAAATGGTTAGAAACAGGCTTACTTTCAAATGAGCCAGTCGATGTTTCAGATTGGATCCACTACTAGGGGATTACATGTATACATTTTGATTTGCCTTTTATTATTTTATAGGTCTAGCGATATTGTGAGCTTAATGTCTGAGTAGCAGCATGTCACTTTGTCGCTTTGTGCAATCACAATAAAAACACATGATTCTCTTTACAAGCAACATCTTACCTCTAACCCACTGTATGACCGGGGTACTACAGTAAACATCCCGAGTGGCCAGCATGGGTCTGTGAATTACAAGGACAAGAATAACACCACTGGCCCCAGAGAGTATGTCGAAAGAAGGGAGTACCTGTATGACGTGGCATAACACAGGTCATGGTTAGGTGGTTTGTTAAGAGCAGCATAGATGGCACCTAAAAGGCTTAGGGTTAATTTTGCTCTAGTGTATAGAGTCTATTAAGATGGACCTGCACATTCTGTTATCACAACTCCGCCACCCTTGTCCAAATGCAGTAGAGCAATAAGCTGCTCGAGCCTAGCCCGTTAAGCAGGAAATCCTCATCCCGGCTACATCCAGCTCAATCCAGAGCTAGGACCTACACCTGGACATCTGCCCCTGTAGAAGTACAGGTCCCCTAAGGGGACCCACACATGAACATCTGCCCATGTAGAAGCACAGGTCGACTAAGACTAAGACTACCGTAAACACAATCATCTTATACAAATATTTCTTTTATTTGCAGGTTGTCTACTATTGACACCACACGAAACACAAGACCTCACCACTAATGGAGTCGTCCGTGAGGTCACCCGTGGAACAACTGCCTGAAACATTTCGCCTCTGCACCATCTGTCCTCCACCTTAGCGGGTCATCTTTCGTCTCGGCACAGCCCCCATGACAGCCGTACACAGTTTCCAGTCATGTCCATCACATGCCGACAAAAGAAGTAGCATTTGGCAACAGCTTCAGTCTTCAGTCACGCCTTTCAATGCATGCATGGTCCAATCAACCAAATCAAGATCCCGCTTCTCCATTTGTTGAAACACAGGTCCAAATGGGAAACAGAACATAATGGCTACACAAAAAAAACGATGCCTATTACCAGTTGAACAGAAGAGAGCAGGTCGTGGTCTTCAGACTTCGCACTGGCCACAATAGACTGGGGTACCACCTATTCAATAAATTGAAGATAGGCGGCACTGACGAATGCACATGCGGTACTGGGAAAAATGACCACTGAACATCTGCTGCAAAACTGACCGATATACGAGGATCAGAGAGAGCAGATGTGGCCATCACCAGTGGCAACACTAGACAAGCTCTATGGCAGTGTCGACAGCCTCAGAATGACTGCTGCTTTTTTCGAAAAAAAATAAAGGTTGACGTCTGACAGCGTACGAAGAAGAAGAAGAAGAAGAAAAACAGGTGCATCACTGTATTTTGCTTCCCATTACGAGCTTTTAGGAAATACTTGTTCTAGTAATTTGTAGTACAGTAGCAATAATTGACACATTAATGCACAACCTTTAGCGGCATCTTACAACATGTCGTCATCATGTAGCATGCCCTTTATAGAACGTCGATCCCATAACAGTCTGTCTGAAAGCAACTCATTCCCTTGCTAGAACTCTAGCCTCCGCCACAGTCATACCATGGCATTCCTGGATATCTTGGTACCATCGTCCTCTTCGTCTACCCCTTCCTCTTTTACCTGGTACGATAACTTCCAACACTGTTCTCTTGAGACGCGTGTTTCTTGATCTTCTTCTTCGTTCGCTGTCGGACGACAACTTGAATTTGTACGAAGAAAGCAGCAGTCGTCCAAAGGTTGTCCACACTGCCATAGAGCTTGTCTAGTGTTGGCACTGGTGATGGCCACGTGTGCTTTCTCTGGTCCTCGTATGTCGAACAATTTTGCAGCAGATGTTCAGCGGTCATTTTCTCTGTACCACAGGGTCAGTAGCACCTATCTTCAGTTTATTGAATAGATGGTACCTCAGTCTATTGTGGCCGCCTGCTCTCTTCTCATCAACTGGTAATAAGCATCATTAGGTGTGTAGCCAGTATGCTCTGTTTCCCATTTGTATCTGGCCCTAATAAGCCTTTTGGAATCTTCATAGGTCACACTAGAATCAGCTTGTGGTAACCTTGCGCCTTCTTTTGCTAGTCTGTCTGCCTCCTCGTTGCGTTGAATGTTACAGTGGGATGAGACTCACTGTACTACTACTTTATTGGGTGTGGACTGCTGGCATAGTTAACAGAATACTGCTCTTAAGTCATTAAGTTCTGTATGTTTCTGGCTTTTTAATGCAGTATCCACGGACATGGCATCTGTAAACAGGACTATCTGACTTTCGTGTGTCTTGATCTGACCAAAGTATTTGCATTTTCAAACAAAAACAACATGTAATGAATGAAATAATTTGTCCTATTGTCTTCATCACCCAGGAGAAATAAGTACATCGCCTGCCAAGACATTTGTTGTCCTTGACTTATTGTGGCAGTGTTAATCAACGGTTATATTCTGTCATACCCAGCAATCGGTCCCGGGGTCCACTGGGGGATGCTATCTTATTGATAGATGTTAAACAATCAACGACAACGATAGTATTGATATCAATTTGTATTGTATGTCATCATCATCTGGTTGATCTCTCCCAAGACTGGTTGTAGGGTTGTCTGATTATGTCTCTCCATTTGACTCTATCCTGTAGTTGATCTGTCCTAAGAATGGTTGTAAGGTTGTGTGATTATGTCTCTCCATTTGACTCTATCCTCTGGTTGATCTGTTCTAAGAATGGTTGTAAAGTTTTCTGAGTACGCCTCTTCATTTGACCATATCCTCGGTAGTTCTAATCATTCCAGCAAAAGTTGATACTTTAATGTCCCTGTATGCCTGAGATGTAAAGATGCGTCTTGGTCGCCCCATTCTTTCTTCCCTTTAATCTTGCCCTCTAGTATCTTCTCTAGAAGACTTTCTTGTCTCATATTGTGACCCAGCCAACTCAACCAACGTTTTTGTACAAAATTGAATATTTGTTTTTGTGCGCCCACTTCAGTGAGTATATTCTATCATTACATCTTCTTTCTTTCCAACTAGCGCTTTCCATTAACTTTGACTTTCTATTACAACTCCGCATAACCTTGTCCATCATCATCTCAGAATATGCGCTGTAGAGACCTGGTGCAAGCGAGTAGCCCTGTCTTATGGAAACTAGACCATTAAGATCTTCTGATATTGAAATAATCGGCTCTTAATTTTCATCCAGGTTCTGGATTAACTTAATGAGTGTTCTTTCTATGTATGAAGGTCATTACAAAGTGCTCATAAGTGGCGGAGGAGCTACCATAGCTTGCTAACAAAACATGTCTGTATTCAGATCCCTCGGGTCGTAAGCCTATGGGATGTGAGCCCATTAAAATTACGTGCTGAATATGGATTCACCAGGCTGTAAGGTGCAAAACACAGAACGGGGAAACAAATATGTGACTTTGCAGTTTTTTTCTATAGTATTTCATTATTTATTTTTATATTTGATTAAAACGAGGTAAGTCAGTAAGTATGTCACACACTAAATTGGGATATCTGTCAAATGTAGTTGCTGGTTTCTAAATGTGTCAATGGGGACTAGGAGGCCGCAACATCCAGTTTTGTGATTACTTAGGTAACAGACACTAGGGGACCGCAACATCCAGTGTTGTGATTACTTAGGTGACAGACACTAGGGGACCGCAACATCCAGTTTTGTGATTACTTAGGTAACAGACACTAGGGGGCAGCAACATCCAGTTTTGTGATTACTTAGGTAACAGACACTAGGGGACCGCAACATCCAGTTTTGTGATTACTTAGGTAACAGACGCTAGGTGTCGCATTTGGTGGGTGGGGGTGGGGGGGGGGGGGTCTGTCGAGGACTTCTAAGGATATGGAAAAGGAAATGATTTCTGACTGTCGATAAATTCCCAAAATGGCGCGACATCATTGTTGATTAAGCTTGACCTGGTCGTCTCTTTCAGATTGCAATAGAGGGATATGTGCGGCAAGTGTGCGAGAACTAACAGGCCAGTAATGATAGACATTGTTGCAAATGTAACATAGGGATCTGTTCCGCGGGTGTGCGAGAACTAACAGACCAGTGGTGATAGCCAGTGTAGCAAATGTAGTAGTGTTCGCATAGTTTAGTCTACATTATAATTCATGATCGATTGAATTTCCTGAAAGTGTGCTCACTGTGTATACGCAGATTAGTGACTGTAAATACAAAATGAACCGAACGGGATCTTTTCCTTGCGATGATAAAGAGACGGAATAAGTGTATCAATGTTTGCGCAAATTATATGGAGAAATAAGGTACAATATAATTGCATCAATATATGGTTTTCAAATTTGTATATCATTTTTTTTTAATGTATCCAGTTGTGACATATTTACTGACGGGCTCTCATAGAACGGAGAACATGTTCTCTAACATTGTCAACTCGTTAAGAGGAGCAGAATGATAGCATGGTCCTTCTGAATCTATCTGAGGAATAAACTGCATGGGGATCACTGACGCCTGAGACAGACCAGCAAGTTTGGAGAGAGATGTACAGTAGACCTGAGACAGACCACCAAGTTTGGAGAGAGATTTACAGTAGACTTGAGAGAGACCAGCACGTTTCGAGAGAGATGTACAGTAGACCTGAGGCAGACCACCAAGTTTGGAGAGAGATGTACAGTAGACCTGAGACAGACCACCAAGTTTGGAGAGAGATGTACATTAGACCTGAGACAGACCACCAAGTTTGGAGAGAGATTTACAGTAGACTTGAGAGAGACGAGCACGTTTCGAGAGAGATGTACAGTAGACCTGAGACAGACCACAAAGTTTTGAGAGAGATGTACAGTAGACCTGAGACAGACCACCAAGTTTGGAGAGATGTACAGTAGACCTGAGACAGACCACCAAGTTATGAGAGAGATGTACAGTAGACCTGAGACAGACCACCACGTTAGGAGAGAGATGTACAGTAGACCTGAGACAAACTAATTGAAAGTTGATCATTTGGAACATGTTCTTAACCGTTGACTCAGCAAATGATTTGTTCATATTTATTTCCATGTTCGATTTTCAATATTTGATCATCTCTATTTGGCAGTTACTGATGTGTTCTGATAAATGCAAATACAATTATTTCTTTGTTACGTTTGAGATAGTTTGTTCTGGTCATCTTTAATGTGTGCGACCGACTTTTTTGTCTTTTTCTTTTTCTCGTCAACTTCTTCCTTACTCATTGAAAACACCATTGAAGTAGGAAACATATTCCAAGTATTGATGACGCACACGAGCATATGTCATTCAATGAACTGGCAACACAGACGAGAGGTGTCTTACTCGATGCAGCACGGGATCTGATCCCTAGGAAATTCTATCAGAAGCAGAACTAGATCACAGAAGGTGTGTTACAACATAGAAGGAAGAAGAAACCGAAGACAAACATGTATTTACCACAATAGCGATGAACGCAGAGATTGCACTACCGATATCAGAAGAAAGATCAGGAAAGACAAGAAACAATTCATAACAAACACTTGCAACAAAATCGAAGAACTCCAACAACATGGGGAAAAAAGAAACGTTCAAAGAAATCAGAAAACTGAAGACAGAATCCCAACCATCACTACAGGCAATCAATGACAAGAATAGTGATGTGAGGACTGAGAACAAAGACATTCTAGAAAGATGTAAGGAATACTGAATAGAGAGCCAGAACCCACATTGGACAAGATACGTGCAGCAATCAAAGAGATGAATAAAGGAAAGAGACGCATGCATACACAAAAACCAAGCATTGTGCAAAACAAAATTTGGTACAGTTCAGAATGGTCTGCAGAATGGAGAAGATCAGTGTATATTCCGGTACCAAAGAAAGGGAACCTAAAATGATGCACTAACTAGCGAACTATTGCCCTAATAAGCCACGTCATCAAGATATTATTATGTATTATGATGAAGGGACTAGAAAAGATAGTGGAAATTGAAATACATGAAACACAGGCAGGATTCAAACAAAGCAGAGGCACAAGAGATCACATCTTCAATTTGAGAAACCGCTTTGAAAAATGCAGAGAATACATTGCTGACCTAAATACACGCTTCATAGATTACACCAAAGCGTTTGACTGTGTACAACATCAACAACTGTGGCAAATAATGAAATACATAGGCTTTGTTACACATAGAAAACATCTAATAGAAACACTTGGCAGTGCCTAACAAGTCCCTGGGAGAATTAACGTAGCATCCTTTTCCAATATTTATTCAACATGTACGCGGAGAATATCAAGCGGAAGGTAAAAATAGATGAAAGTTATATCTTCTCCTTCTTCGTTCATCCTCAGATCAAGGACACCGTTGTCTCTAAGGCTGTTTTATCTCCATACAGCTTTTATCTCATATCTGCCTCACGAGACCAGTATTGTTCTCTCTTTTTCTGCGTGAGCGTGCATCTTTGTAGGATGTGCTCCGCTGTCATGATACGCTCCACATATGGACACATGTCACCTGTCCAAATCCTCATATTGTTGTAAAGATGACCCTTTGGTCTGTAATGCCCAGTTCTCAGTCTGAAGATAATGACCTGCTCTTCTCTAGTTAAATTAAAGTATTTGTCTTCTTTTCGTAAGTCGGGGTGTTGATCAACCCATTTTACCTTGAAGTTGGCTTTAATTATGGTCTTGGCCTCATTATATGTGATACTCAGGTCTGTTTGCGGCGATGCTCCTCCACACTTTGCTAGTTTGTCTGCAGCTACATTGCCTTCAATATTGCAATGGGATGGGATCCACTGTATGACCAATCTTGGGTGTTCTGCTGAGAGCTGTGTCAGGGAGAACATACATTTCTCAAGATCTTCATCTTTGTGTTGTTTTAGCGTTGTTAATACTGACGCGGCATCAGAGAGGAATTCTTGGTTTTCTTGGTGGATATCTTTATCTTAGATTACAAGCTCAGCTGCGGCCTTCCACTATGGAATCTAGTCAGAGCCATGAATGAGGAAACTCCATCAAATAAACAAATTACCATCAAGCAAGGCGACAACAGGCTCACTTGAAAAAAAACAGCAAACGCCTTTATAGAACATTATGATAGAGCAAACAACATAGATGTCCCTACAGACAGGCACACATACATTAGGGGAGAACAAAAGAGCCACGACAACATCAATGTGGCACCAGACATGATGGCAAAACTAACAATGAATGAAAAGGAAGAGGCCAGGAGAACTTTAAAGAAAAAGAAATCGCCCGAAAAAGATGGAGTAACATACGAAATGCTGATGGGGTTTGGCCAAACAGCAAAGAGGAAGTTACTATCAGTCCTGAACCAAAGCTGAAAAAGGGGAATTGTACCTTAGGCATGAAAAGATGCTGTACTTATACCAGTACCAAAGAAAGAAAAAGATAGAACAGATCCAAATGGATACATGTCTATCAGTCTACTGAGCTGTGTAGGAAAACTGATGAAGCGTATTATAAACACCAGACTGATGTGGCACCTAGAAGAAAAACACATATTAATTCCACAGCAAGCAGGTTTTAGACAGCACAGATCCACTGAGGATCAGATCACTCTCATAGCGCAGGAAATAGAGGATGCTTACCAGGAAAAAAAGCATACAGTAGCGGTTTGGGTGGATCTAGAGAGGACATTTGACAAGGTGGGGAAAGAGGGACTTAAAGTCAAGCTACGAAGAAGTGAAGTATCTGGAAAAATGTACAGATTGATCAGCCACTACTTCAAAAACAGAACAGCCAGAATTCAAGTACAAGGGAAGATGAGCAAAAATGTGACACTGGAGCAAGGAGTACCCCAAAGGGGACGACTGTCACCCCCACTTTTTCTGGTGTATATAAACAACATAATAGAGAATATATCAAGAAGAGTCCACAGCTTCATGTTTGCAGACGATCTGGCTTTGTGGACCTCTGAAGAAAATCTCATCATAGCAAACAATCGGATGCAGCAGGCCCTAACATCGCTTGAGTAGTGAGCGAAATCATGGCTGGTCAAAGTAAATGAAGAAAAAACAACATGTACGATATTCTCCCTTTCAAATAAACCACAGAACACCAACATAAGTCTTAATGGCAAATACCTGCGGCTAAACGACAACCCAAACTACCTGGGAGTCACATTTGATCGGCGCATGACATGTAAAAATCAGATCGAGAGGAAACCGAATGAGAGCAAGACAGAATGGCAATCATGATGAAACTTGCTGGGACACTCTGGGGTGCAGACGAAAGAATACCGAAAAAACTGTACACTGGAAGAGTGAGACCAGTTCTCGAGTATGGCATTGCGGCATGGGCAACAGCAGCAAAGGCGAACTTTGATAAAATTAGCAAACTTCAAAACCAAGCCATGAGAGTTATAATAGGAAGCATGAAGTCAACGCCAATTGTAGAACTTGAAAATATTGCAAATCTGCAATTCATGACCAATAGAAGAGATGGCAGAGCCCAGCAGCAAGCAGAGAAACTAAAATACTGACAGATCATCCAATGCAGCAGAGACTAAATGGAATTGGGAAAGGCAGACTAAAGCGGAGAAACTTTGCAGAAATAGCCGAAGCAAAGATGAGCGAAGACCCTATGAACACCATAACAACACCAAAGCCCATCCCTACTGTACGCAAACTCACCTGGAAGCAGCATATCGTTCCAGAGGTGGTAGTAAATATACCGGGCATTGGAAACAACTACAGCCAGCATGAAAAGGAAAGAAGAGACATAACCCTGAGGTACATAGCGAAAAACTACCCAAGCATGGACTGGACTCATGCATACACTGACGGTTCTGCAACAAACACAACACAGAAGGGAGAGTGAGGAGTATTTTTGACCCTAACAAACGGTAGAAAAATAACACTGTCAGTGGCAACTGGAAAATTCTCAAGCAATTTCAGTGAAGAGGCAGAGGCATGGAAGGCTGCTGTATGAGCAATGCTGTCAGGCGAAAGTAGTGAAAGCCAGATAGTCCTGTTTACAGATGCCCTGTCCGTGGTTACAGCACTAAAAAGCCAGAAAAATACTGATTTAAGAGCAGTACTCTGTCAACTATGCTAGCAGTCCGCACCAAAAATAGTAGTGGCACAGTGGGTTCCATCCCACTGTAACATCCAAGGCAACGAGGAGGCAGACAGACTGGCAAAAGAAGGTGCAAGACTACCACAACCAGATTTCAGTGTGACCTACGAAGAGTCCAAAAGGCTTATTAGGGCCAGATACATGGTCAAATGGGAAACAGAGCATACTGACTACACAAAAAATGATGCCTACTACCAGTTGAACAGAAGAGAGCAGGTCGTGGTCTTCAGACTGCGCACAGGCCACAACAGACTGAGGTACCACTTTTTCAATAAACTGAAGATAGGTGGTACTGACGAATGCACTTGTGGCACCGGGAAAAAGACCGCTGAACATCTGCTGCAAAACTGCCCGACATACGAGAAGCAGAGAAAGCACATGTGGCCATGACCAGTGGCAACACTAGATAAGCTCTATGGCAGTGTCGACAGCCTCAGGATGACAGCTGCTTTCTTCAAACAAATTCAAGTTGAAGTCTGACAGCGTACGAAGAAGAAGATTTACCTCGAATTGTTTTTAACACCTGCACAAATTAACAGTCATCTAACAATATACATGTTTCTATCTATATATCTGTTCTACATCCTCTCTCTTTTTATCTCTCTCTCTCTTTCTGTCGCTCTACTTTGGTCTTCTTGTTTCTCTGTACTCTCAACAATCAATGCTGACTACCAACTAATGTGTGACAAATATGAACTGCTGTGATCATATAAGACATTCCAATGTACCCAGCGCACTACCAGTTAAAGGCCAACACCAAATACAGAAGGGATTGGAGCTCACGAACAAAAACATACATTGAGAACGTGCCAACCGTAGCGAGCGACAATCTGTCCAACAAACTGTTGATTATGTCAAGGAAAGAATGTCAGAATACAAACACAGCCAACTTGCTGTTTACATTCATGGATACATCAAGTAATACAAATATACTGTAGTCGGGGATGCTGTGGTAGAAACTTCTCTATAAGAGGTTTCAGCTTTTATCAGATGGGGGTAGCCAGTTCCCTTCCTCGATGTCTTGGCTTACAATATCACTGATGTATATAGTGTTGTCTTATGTTTCCTCTAATAACATGTCTTAATGGGAATCACACTTTTTCTTCTGCTTATAACAGGAAATAATCAGTCCTTCATGGTTGTATGCTTAAACATCTATCTAATTGTTCTATTGTAGGTCAATGACCAATGTTTTGTTATTATTATTGTCATGATTATCATCATCATCATCATCTTCTATCAATTTCTTCGTTAGAAGGCGTGGAAGGGGGTGAAGTTTTATGTCGTGTGCCATCTTCGTCGCCGATGTTGTTGACATTCAGTGTTTATTTAAACATAGCAAAGGACATAACCAAACAAATACAAAAAATATATAATTAAGAGTTATCCCATCATAAAAAACTTGCGTGAGAGGTTCTGGCTTGGGCGTCTCCCCTCTTTATCCAGGTTACAAACCTTAGAACGAGTGAGCTATGGCCCTACACCAGAACCACATGGACGTGTACATTGGCATCTGTACACTGAAGGCGATAGGTGTTAATTATCCACCCGACCAAATTTCTCACGCTTGTTGTCGTCCTCGTGCACGACATATGGGGAGGAACAGCTCGCGACCCCGGGCGCTCGTCGGCGACGATTGTGACAGCAAAGCCGTGCTTATCACAAGAGCTGAACCTTGAACCTTGACCGGCGTCGAAGTCATGGAGCGAACTAGACAAGTAACTGGCAGAAGACAACACTGGCTGCTCCTGTAGCTGTTAATAGTAAGGTTAGAGTTAGCATATATGCTGATGCCTGTTTAAGTTAGCTCTGTTGTGGTAACAGCGACTCGTATATTGTTTTTAAAATGAATTTAATAATATTCATAAAATGCAAATAAATGTTAGAAATTTCCGGAACGTAAATTTCGTATGGTATGCTCCATTAAACGCAACCTTAACTATTATAAGTATTTGCTTTATTTTCATGTAATTATTAAATGATGTATATTATTGTAGTGCATTTATTACATCCCTTTCTTTTGAATACATTGCCCTTATGACGAAGTAATCATTGTCCGTGTAAATACAGTTCACTACTAGACCGTGAAACTATTATCTAGATAATCGAAGATCCTGTGCTGAAAGTTGTTTATGGTTAAGCGTGCTTATATTCCGTGTGTGCTACTTTTAAATTGTTCAAGCTTGGATTTAATGATATGTAAGCAAATGTATGTAGACTTTTATGTTATAAATTTCTCTAACATACCATCTGTAGATTGTTAATCTCATTGTACGCATCCAAATTTTAAACTGTATATTTTTTAGAACAGGACACCCATTACCATTATTTTAATAACACTAGCCATATGGAATCTTGCATGTTTACTGCTGGCTAAATATATGTAGACATAATATTCATAATGTGGCATAGGAAATACGTAAACATTAAATTGAACCTTATTCCAGTGTGTGTTTGTTTCTTGTTTATTTCTTTATTTCACAAGACGCATAAGTTGCCATATTAACGAATGTAAACAAACAGATATTAAAGTACACATTCCTAAAGCCCAGGTATTGATAAAATTGCTCTTTGCTGTCACTCTGTGTATATATGATATATTCGAATACTGGCACTATTAACATACACCAAATTGAAAGCATGATAGTAATACATATCTTATTATTTTAAACATACATTTTTGTAGGAATGCACATATTTCTTTACGTTTGTGTGTGCGTGTGTGTACAAATGTGTAAAACCCTACAGTATTAACATATTTCCAAAACTACTTATTACGTACTGTTCCTACTGGCATTATAAATGCAGCTCTAGAATTGATTGCAAAACACCTTTGTTTGGTTCTGTTGTTGTTGATTCAGTAATTAAGCAAATACATACAAAGTAGGAGTTTAGCTTGTTTGAAAATGCCAGTGTGTGTGCAAACCTTTGAAGGGTTTGAGAGTTGATAATGCTATTGTGGTTAACATGTGGACGGTAAGATTATATGCACGGACGTAAATATTGTTGTATGTGTATTAACATATGGATAGTAAGATACTGTGTAGAAGATTAAAGCTTGGTGTCAGTCTGTTAATATGTTATTAGTGAGAAACTATGTAGGACATTAAAGCTCTGCGTTAGACTGCTTACAAGCTTGCGGTTGGTGTGCTAACATGTGAATATTAAAATATCATGTAGAAGATTAAAGCTTGGTGTCAATCTGCTAATATGTTGATAGTGAGATACTATGTAGGACATGATGCAGTCCATAATCTTTACCAGGACATAGTGGCTACACCATAGCTTTTCCCTCAGCTCTGCATCCTTTGGTATCTCAATTTACTAAAACACGGTGAAAGTAAAATGCTATGTAGAACACACATTTTGGTGTTGGTCTGTTAATTTATGGATTGTAGGTACTATGTAAGACTGTAAAATTACATGGCGGTCTATATCTATTGCCATGTGGATAGTAAAGTAATATGTAAGGTATCCAATCTTAGTATTGGTCAGTTATCAAATGGATTGTAAGATAATATTTAGGGTATCAAATCTTGTTGCTGGTCTGTTAACATGTGGAGGGTAAGATAATATGTAGGGTATCAAATCTCGGTTCTGGTCTGTTAACATGTGAATGGTATAATAATATTTAGGGTAGCAAATCTTGGTGCTGGTCTGTTAACATGTGGGTGGTAAGATAATATGTAGGGTATCAAAGCTTGGTGCTGGTCTGTTAATATGTGGATGGTAAGATAGTATGTATAACAGTAAAGCTAAGTGTTTTTCTGGCATGGGGATTCAAAGATAAAATGTAGGGCATTGAAGCACAGCGTGGATCTATTAACATGGGATTAGTAGTATAATATGTACAACATTAACGGACATGGTCAGTTTGTTGAGAGGTGGACAGTAAGATACTATGTGGGACAGTAGAGTTTGTTGTCGGTCTACTTCTTTTGTCCTGTGAATATCAAGATAATATAAAGGACATTGAACCACTGTGTCATTCTGTGTGCACGGTGATAGTCAGATAAAATAATTAAGTCTATTGCTTCTCTTTCTTTAAGGAAAGGAATATATTTTTATTTTGGCTATAAGGCTCAGTGTGGGTTTGTTAATGTATTGATAGTAAAAATTTATTAAGAACATTACAGCTCGTTGTTGGTCTATTGACATGGGGCCAGCAGGATGCTGTTTAGGACATTTATTCTTGGTGTCTGTTTGTTAACAAATGGAAGGTAACACACTGTATAGGACAGAATAGCTCAGTGTTGGTCTGTTAATACATGTGAACTGTCAGATATTGTGTAGGACACGTGTTCTCAGTGTTAGTCTGTTAATACATGTGAACTGTAAGACATTGTGTAGGACACGTGTTCTCTGTGTTGGTCTGTAAACATGATGATTAGTAAGATATTATGTATGACATTACAGGTCAGTGTTGCTGTTTTATCAAGGGGAAAGATAATATATACAACCTTATATCTCGGTTGTTATGCGTTAACATTTGAATATTAAGAAAATATGTAGGACATGAAAGCTCACTGTTCATTTGCTAACAAGTGGATAGTACAATACTATGAGGTAAAGTAATGCTAAAGTAAAACTATTCATGAGGTTGGTCTGTTTTCATGTGGATAGTGAGAAAATATATACAACATTATTTCTGAGTTGATGTATATTAACATGTGGATATTAAGAAAATAGGTAGGACATGAAAGTTCACTGTCTGTGTGTTAAGAAGTGGATAGTTTGATGTTATGTAGAAAAGTGAAGCTCGCTTTCATTCTGTTATAACGTGTGGATAGTAAAACAATAGGTAGGACATCAAAGATTTGTGTCAGACTGCTATCTTTGGGACAGAAAGATAAAAAGTAGGTCATTTAAGCTCTGTGTCAGTATGTTAACTTCTGGACAGTAAGATTACATGTAGGACATTAACAAGTGGGAATGGTTTGTAAACATGCAAACAGTTTAATACTACATAGGACAATAAAACTCAGTGTCTATCTGCTAACAGTTGTATAGTTAGATACTATGTACATCATCTATGCCAAAAGCTCGGTGTTCGGCTATTAACATGCAAATTAGTAATGTACTATGTAGGACATTACAGCTTGTTGTCGGCCTGCTAAGATAGGGATAGTATGATACTTTACAGGACAATTATCTTGGTGTCCATCTGTTAATATACAGACAGTAAGATACTACATAGGACCTTAAAACTCGGTGTTAACCTTCATCTTTTGTCATGCTGATACTAAGATACTATATATGAGATTAAAAACCAGAGTTGGTCTGTTAAAGTGGCGTCAATGAGATACTTTATAGGACCGTCAATCTCAGTTTAGATCTGTTAAAGTGGAGTCAGTAAGATATTATGTAGGACACTAATGCTTTTAGGTAGATTTGTTAACATGGGTATTGTAAGATGCTATGCAGGACAGTAAAGTTAGGTGACTGTTCATGTATGTTACTGTTGGGATACTCAGATAGTATGCTAATATGTAGACAGTAAGTTGCTATGTATTGCATTAAATCTCAGAATCGGTTGGTTACATGAGGACATTAAGATATAATATAGGACACTGAAGCTTAGTGTAATTTTGTTGACATGGTGACAGTTTTTTTTTTTTTAGTTTGCCTTATTTCTCTAATCCCCAAGGTGGTGTACATTGTACTGTGGTTTTTATTTTGCGCCTGTCGGCCAAGTGCATGCATTTTATGTAAGGATCTGCTTCCTCTTGCATTTTCTAAGGATTCGCTTCCCGGGTAACGGCCGGTGCTATGATGGGGATTGAACCCAGTACCTTTGGGTTTTGAGTCGTGCCACTTAACCACTAGGCCACACTGTCCCCATGGTGACAGTAAGATAATATGTAGGATATTAGCGTATAGCATCGGTCTGTTAACATTTAGATAGTAAGATTATATGTAGTACATTACAGCTTGATATTAGGTCTGCTAACAGTTAGAAATAAAGATTTTATATTAGGACATTACAGCTTGGTGTTGGTCTGTTGACATGAAGACTAAAATGCTGTGGATGACATTAAAACATGTGGATAGTACAATATCATGTAGGATAGCAAAGCTCAGAGTCAGGCTGATGACATGGGTACAGTAAGATATCTTCTTCGATGTACGCTGTTAGATATCAAAGTGAATTTGTTGAAGAAGAAGAAGAAGTAAGATATTGTGTAGGACATTAAAACTTACTGTCGGTTTGTTTACATGTGGATAGTAAGATATTATTTTTAACAGTAAAGCTTGGTGTCTGCCTGTTAACATGTGGATAGTAAGATATTATTTTTAACAGTAAAGCTTGGTGTCTGCCTGTTAACATGTGGATAGTAAGATAACAACTTTTGTTAAGATAAATTGTCTTTCTTGTCCACTTCTATAACTTTCATTTAAGCAAATTGTCCTCACCGCTCACTTTCAGAACTTTCATTAAAGTAAATTGTCCTCACCCCCCCCACTATTATAACTTTCGTTTAAGTAAATTATCCTAGCCGCCCACTTTTATCAATTTCAATAGGGTAAATTGTCCTAACCGCATATTTTTATAACTTTCATTTGGATAAATTGTCTTTACCGCTAACTTTTAAGACTTTCATTAGGGTAAATTGTTCTTAAAGTCTACTTTTATGACTTTCAATTGGGTATATTGTCCTTACCGCCCCCATTTATAACCTCTCATTTAGGTAAATTGTCCTTACCGCTTACATTTATAATCTTTCCATTGGGTAAATTGTCCTTACTGCCTACATTTATAACTTTCATTTCACTAAATTGACCTTACCTTGACTTTTATAATTACTAGAGGGTAAATTGTCCTAACCGCATATTTTTATAACTTTCATTTGGGTAAATTGTCTTTACCGCTAACTTTTAAGACTTTCATTAGTGTAAATTGTTCTTAAAGTCTACTTTTATGACTTTCAATTGGGTAAATTGTCCTTACCGCCCCTATTTATAACCTCTCATTTAGGTAAATTGTCTTTCCACCCACATTTAAAATCTTTCAATTTGGTAAATTGTCCTTACCGCCTACATTTATAACTTTCATTTCACTAAATTGACCTTACCGCCCACTTTTATAATTACTAGAGAGTAAATTGTCCTTACCACAGACTTTTATAATTTCATAAGGGTAATTTGTCCTTACCGCCCACTTGTATAACTTTCATTTAGGTAAATTGTCTTTTCCACAAATTTTTATGTCTTGCTTTTGGGTAAATTGTACTTACCACCCACATTTATAACCTTTCATTTAGGTAAATTGTTCTTACCGCCCACTTTAATAACTTTTGTGAAAGTAAATTCGTCTAACCGCTCACTTTTATCAATTTCAATAGGGTAAATTGTCTTAACCGCATAATTTTATAACTTTCATTTGGGTAAATTGTCTTTACCGCTAACTTTTATGACTTTCATTTGCGTAAATTGTTATTACCGGCCCCATTTATAACCTTTGATTTGGGTAAATTGTACTTACCGCCTACATTTAAAACTTTCATTTCACTAAATTGACCTTATCCTCAATTTTTATAATTACTAGAGGGTAAATTGTCCTTACCGCCCACTTGTATAACTTTCATTTGTGTAAATTGTCTTTTCCACCCATTTTTATGACTTTCATTTGTGTAAATTGTCTTTTCCACCTATTTTTATGACTTTCATTTGTGTAAATTGTCTTTTCCACCCATTTTTATGACTTTCATTTGTGTAAATTGTCTTTTCCACCCATTTTTATGACTTTCATTTGTGTAAATTGTCTTTTCCACCTATTTTTATGACTTTCATTTGTGTAAATTGTCTTTTCCACCTATTTTTATGACTTTCATTTGTGTAAATTGTCTTTTCCACCCATTTTTATGACTTTCATTTGTGTAAATTGTCTTTTCCACCCATTTTTATGACTTTCATTTGGGTAAATTGTCTTTACCGCACACTTTTATAACCTTTAATTTTGGTAAATTGTTTTTACCACCCAGATTTATAACTTTCATTTCACTAAACTATCCTTACCGCCCATGTTTATAATTTCGTGAGGGTAAATTGTGCTTACCGCCCACATGTATAACTTTCATTTGGCTAAATTGTTCTTACCACCCACTTCTATAACTTTCGCTATGACAATTTTAATTAACAGCCCACTTTTAGAGCTTTTGTTAAGATAAATTGTCCTCACCGCTCACATTTAGAACTTTTGTTCTGTTAAATTCTCCTCACCGCTCACTTTTAGAACTTTTTTGAGTGTTCGTAAAATGTTTCTTCCTCAGAAGTCAGATCAATGGAACACTTTGTATGGCACTAAACAACTAACATTCATGTGTAGATGACATTACATGGCATTTGGTAGAAGGACAAGAGCCCTTATGCTTCTGGATCGGTAACAATGTATGGTCAAGCAAAACATACTGATCGGACATGTTAGTCAAGGTTAGGTAAATAACAGTAAAACAATCAGAAATGGTTAGAAACAGGCTTACTTTCAAATGAGCCAGTCGATGCTTCAGATTGGATCCACTACTAGGGGATTACATGTATACATTTTGATTTGCCTTTTATTATTTTATAGGTCTAGCGATATTGTGAGCTTAATGTCTGAGTAGCAGCATGTCACTTTGTCGCTTTGTGCAATCACAATAAAAACACATGATTCTCTTTACAAGCAACATCTTACCTCTAACCCACTGTATGACCGGGGTACTACAGTAAACATCCCGAGTGGCCAGCATGGGTCTGTGAATTACAAGGACAAGAATAACACCACTGGCCCCAGAGAGTATGTCGAAAGAAGGGAGTACCTGTATGACATGGCATAACACAGGTAATGGTTAGGTGGTTTGTTAAGAGCAGCATAGATGGCACCTAACAGTCTTAGGGTTAATTTTGCTCTAGTGTATAGAGTCTATTAAGATGGACCTGCACATTCTGTTATCACAACTCCGCAACCCTTGTCCAAATGCAGTAGAGCAATAAGCTGCTCGAGCCTAGCCCGTTAAGCAGGAAATCCTCATCGCGGCTACATCCAGCTCAATCCAGAGGTAGGACCTACACCTGGACATCTGCCCCTGTAGAAGTACAGGTCCCCTAAGGGGACCCACACATGAACATCTGCCCATGTAGAAGCACAGATCGACTAAGACTAAGACTACAGTAAACACAATCATCATATACAAATATTTCTTTTATTTGCAGGTTGTCTTCTTTTGAAACCACACGAAACACAAGACCTCACCACTAATGGAGTCGTCCGTGAGGTCACCCGTGGAACAACTGCCTGAAACATTTCGCCTATGCTCCATCTGTCCTCCACCTTAGCGGGTCATCTTTCGTCTCGGCACAGCCCCCATGACAGCAGTACACAGTTTCCAGTCATGTCCATCATATGCCGACAAAAGAAGTAGCATTTGGCAACAGCCAGTGTCCTTCCACGAGAAGCTGTACGGAAGTGCACTGAGACTCAAGTCGACTGCTGCCTTTGTTAGAGTCATTGAAGTCGAGGTCTGAAGACGAACGAGGACGATCTATCTTCTTGTCTTTATCGACCCAGCTGGAGCACAACAGTACCAGCACAGTCGACCTTCATCAAGAAGCCTGCGGCAAAGAACTGTGCATGCTCTTACAGTTGGGGTTTCTGTAACAATGTGCTTGCATGATGAGGTTGCTAGTCTCAAGCACAATTCTCTTCAGTCACGCCTTTCAATGCATGCATGGTCCAATCAACCAAATCAAGATCCCGCTTCTCTATTTGTTGAAACACAGGTCCAAATGGGAAACAGAACATACTGGCTACAAAAAAACGATGCCTATTTCCAGTTGAACAGAAGAGAGCAGGTCGTGGTCTTCAGACTTCGCACTGGCCACAATAGACTGAGGTACCACCTATTCAATAAATTAAAGTTAGGTGGCACTGACGAATGCACATGCGGTACTGGGAAAAATGACCACTGAACATCTGCTGCAAAACTGACCGACATACGAGGATCAGAGAAAGCAGATGTGGCCATCACCAGTGGCAACACTAGACAAGCTCTATGGCAGTGTCGACAGCCTCAGGATGACTGCTGTTTTTTCGAAAAAAAATAAAGGTTGACGTCTGACAGCTTACGAAGAAGAAGAAGAAGAAGAAAAACAGGTCCAGCACTGTATTTGGCTTCCCATTACGAGCTATTAGGAAATACTTGTTCTAGTAATTTGTAGTACTGTAGCAATAATTGACACATTAATGCACAACCTTTAGCGGCATCTTACAACATGTCGTCATCATGTAGCATGCCCTTTATAGAACGTCGCTCCCATAACAGTGGGATGAGACTCATTGTAATACTACATTATTGGGTGTGGACTGCTGGCATAGTTAACAGAGTACTGCTCTTAAGTCATTAAGTTCTGTATGTTTCTGGCTTTTTAATGCAGTATCCACGGACATGGCATCTGTAAACAGGACTATCTGACTTTCGTGTTTCTTGATTTGACTCTATCCTCTGGTTGATCTGTCATAAGAATGGTTGTAAGGTTTTCTGAATACGCCTCTTCATTTGACCATATCCTCGGTAGTTCTAATCATTCCAGCAAAAGTTGATACTTTAATGTCCCTGTATGCCTGAGAGGTAAAGATGAGTCTTTGTCGCCCCATCCTTTCTTCTCTTTAATCTTGCCCTCTAGTATCTTCTCTAGAAGACTTTCTTGTCTCATATTGTGACCCAGCCAACTCAACCAACGTTTTTGTACAAAATTGAATATTTGTTTCTGTGCGCCCACTTCAGTGAGTATATTCTATCATTTCATCTTCTTTCTGTCCGACTAGCGCTTTCCTTTAACTTTGACTTTCTATTACAACTCCGCATAACCTTGTCCATCATCATCTCAGAATATGCGCTGTAGAGACCTGGTGCAAGCGAGTAGCCCTGTCTTATGGAAACTAGACCATTAAGATCTTCTGATATTGAAATAATCGGCTCTTATTTTTCATCCAGGTTCTGGATTAACTTAATGAGTGTTCTTTCTATGTATGAAGGTCATTAGAAAGTGCTCATAAGTGGCGGAGGAGCTACCATGGCTTGCTAACAAAACATGTCTGTATTCAGATCCCTCGGGTCGTAAGCCTATGGGATGTGAGCCCATTAAAAATACGTGCTGAATATGGATTCACCAGGCTGTAAGGTGCAAAACACAGAACGGGAAAACAAATATGTGACTTTGCAGTTTTTTCTATAGTATTTCATTATTTTAATTTTATTTTTGATTAAAACGAGGTAAGTCAGTAAGTAGGTCACACACTAAATTGGGATATCTGTCAAAAGTAGTTGCTGGTTTCTAAATGTGTCAATGGGGACTAGGAAGCCGCAAAATCCAGTTTTGTGATTACTTAGGTAACAGACACTAGGGGATCGCAACATCCAGTTTTGTGATTACTTATGTAACATACTTTAGGGACCGCAACATCCAGTTTTGTGATTACTTAGGTGATAGACACTAGGGGACCGCAACATCCAGTTTTGTGATTACTTAGGTAACAGACACTAGGGGGCAGCAACATCCAGTTTTGTGATTACTTAGGTAACAGACACTAGGGGACCGCAACATCCAGTTTTGTGATTACTTAGGTAACAGACGCTAGGTGTCGCATGTACGTGCGCAGCACAGAAACACAATGTCATCCATACTAAAAGAGCCAACATCAATAATAGCATCCTGTAGTGTAGTTGGTTTTATTTGGAATTTGGTGGGTGGGTGGGGGGGAGCTGTCGAGGACTTCTAAGGCTATGGAAAAGAAAATGATTTCTGACTGTCGATAAATTCACAAAATGGCGCGACATCATTGTTGATTAAGCTTGACCTGGTCGTCCCTTTCAGATTGCAATAGAGGGATCTGTGCGGCGGGTGTGCGAGAACTAATAGGCCAGTAATGATAGACATTGTAGCAAATGTAATAGTGTTCGCATAGTTTAGTCTACATTATAATGCATGATCGATTGAATTTCCTGAAAGTGTGCTCACTGTGTATACGCAGATTAGTGACTGTAAATACAAAATGAACCGAACGGGATCTTTTCCTTGCGAAGATAAAGAGACGGAATAAGTGTATCAATGTTTGCGCAAATTATATGGAGAAATAAGGTACAATATAATTGCATCAATATATGGTTTTCAAATTTGTATATCATTTTTTTTTAATGTATCCAGTTGTGACATATTTACTGACGTGCTCTCATAGAACGGAGAACATGTTCTCTAACACTGTCAACTCGTTAAGAGGAGCAGAATGATAGCATGGTCCTTCTGAATCCATCTGAGGAATAAACTGCATGGGGATCACTGACGCCTGAGACAGACCAGCAAGTTTGGAGAGAGATGTACAGTAGACCTGAGACAGACCACCAAGTTTGGTGAGAGATTTACAGTAGACTTGAGAGAGACCAGCACGTTTCGAGAGAGATGTACAGTAGACCTGAGAAAGACAACCAAGTTTGGAGAGAGATGTACAGTAGACCTGAGACAGACCACCAAGTTTGGAGAGAGATGTACAGTAGACCTGAGACAGACCACCACGTTTGGAGAGAGATGTACAGTAGACCTGAGACAGACCATCAAGTTTGGAGAGAGATGTACAGTAGACCTGAGACAGACCACCAAGTTTTGAGAGAGATGTACAGTAGACTTGAGAGAGACCACCAAGTTTGGAGAGAGATGAACAGTAGACCTGAGACAGAATACCAAGTTTTGAGAGAGATGTACAGTAGACCTGAGACAGACCACCAAGTTTGTACAGAGATGTACAGTAGACCTGAGACAAACTAATTGAAAGTTGATCATTTGGAACATGTTCTTAACCTTTGACGCAGCAAATGATTTGTTCATATTTATTTCCATGTTCGATTTTCAATATATGATCATCTTTGTTTGGCAGTTACTGATGTGTTCTAATAAATGCAAATACAATTATTTCTTTGTTACGTTTGGTATAGTTTGTTTTGGTCATCTTGTATGTGTGCGACCGACTTTTTTTTCTTCTTCTTTTTCTCGTCAACTTCTTCCTTACTCATTGAAAACACCATTGAAGTAGGAAACACATTCCAAGTATTGATGCTGGCACACGAGCATATGTCATTCAATGAACTGGCAATACAGACGAGAGGTGTCTTACTCGATGCAGCACGGGAACTGATCCCTAGGAAATTCTATCAGAAGCAGAACTAGATCACAGAAGGTGTGTTACAACATAGAAGGAAGAAGAAACCGAAGACAAACATGTATTTACCACAATAGCGATGAATGCAGAGATTGCACTACCGATATCAAAAGAAAGATCAGGAAAGACAAGAAACAATTCATAACAAATACTTGCAACAAAATCGAAGAACTCCAACAACATGGGAAAAAAGAAACGTTCAAAGAAATCAGAAAACTGAAGAGAGAATCCCAACCATCACTACAGGCAATCAATGACAAGAATAGTGATATGAGCACTGAGAACAAAGAAATTCTAGAAAGATGTAAGGAATACTGAATAGAGAGCCAGAACCCACATTGGACGAGATACGTGCAGCAATCAAAGAGATGAATAAAGGAAAGAGACGCATGCATACACATAAACCAAGCATTGTGAAAAAAAAAAATTGGTACAGTTCAGAATGGTCTGCAGAATGGAGAAGATCAGTGTATATTCCGGTACCAAAGAAAGGGAACCTAAAATGATGCTTTAACTAGCGAACTATTGCCCTAATAAGCCACGTCATCAAGATATTATTATGTATTATGATGAAGGGACTAGAAAAGATAGTGGAAATTGAAATACATGAAACACAGGCAGGATTCAAACAAAGCAGAGGCACAAGAGATCACATCTTCAATTTGAGAAACCGCTTTGAAAAATGCAGAGAATACATTGCTGACCTAAATACACGCTTCATAGATTACACCAAAGCGTTTGACTGTGTACAACATCAGGAACTGTGGCAAATAATGAAATACATAGGCTTCGTTACACATGGAAAACATCTAATAGAAACACTTGGCAGTGCCTAACAAGCCCCTGGGAGAATTAACGAACACACCTCAGATTGGTTTGAGAACCTAAAAGGTGATAGGCAGGGCTGCATCCTTTTCCAATATTTATTCAACATGTACTTGGAGAATATCAAGCGAAAGGTAAAAATAGATGAAAGTTATATCTTCTCCTTCTTCGTTCATCCTCAGATCAAGGTCCCGGTTTCTCTTACAAAGGACACCGTTGTCTCTAAGGCTGTTTTATCTCCATACAGCTTTTATCTCATATCTGCCTCACGAGACCAGTATTGTTCTCTCTTTTTCTGCGTGAGCGTGCAGCTTTGTAGGATGTGTTCCGCTGTCATGATACGCTCCACATATGGACACATGTCACCTGTCCAAATCCTCATATTGTTGTAAAGATGACCCTTTTGTCTGTTATGCCCAGTTCTCAGTCTGAAGATAATGACCTGCTCTTCTCTAGTTAAATTAAAGTATTTGTCTTCTTTTCGTAAGTCGGGGTGTTGATCAACCCATTTTACCCTGGTTGGCTTTAATTATGGTCTTGGCCTCATTATATGTGATACTCAGGTCTGTTTGCGGGGATGCTCCTCCACACTTTGCTAGTTTGTCTGCAGCTACATTGCCTTCAATATTGCAATGGGATGGGATCCACTGTATGACCAATCTTGGGTGTTCTGCTGAGAGCTGTGTCAGGGAGAACATACATTTCTCAAGATCTTCATCTTTGTGTTGTTTTAGCGTTGTTAATACTGACGCGGCATCAGAGAGGAATTCTTGGTTTTCTTGGTGGATATCTTTATCTTAGATTACAAGCTCAGCTGCGGCCTTCCACTGTGGAATCTAGTCAGAGCCATGAATGAGGAAACTCCATCAAATAAACAAATTACCATCAAGCAGGGCGACAACATGCTCACTGGAAAAAAAACAGCAAACGCCTTTATAGAACATTATGCCAGAGCAAACCACATAGATGTCCCTACAGACAGGCACACAGACATTAGTGAAGAACAAAAGAGCCACGACAACATCAATGTGGCACCAGACATGATGGCAAAACTAACAATGAATGAAAAGGAAGAGGCCAGGAGAACTTTAAAGAAAAAGAAATCGCCCGAAAAAGATGGGGTAACATACGAAATGCTGATGGGGTTCGGCCAAACAGCAAAGAGGAAGTTACTATCAGTCTTGAACCAAACCTGGAAAAGGGGAATTGTACCTCAGGCATGAAAAGATAATGTACTTATACCAGTACCAAAGAAAGAAAAAGATAGAATAGATCCAAATGGATACAGGCCTATCAGTCTACTGAGCTGTGTAGGAAAACTGATGGAGCGTATGATAAACACCAGACTGATGTGGTACCTGGAAGAAAAACACATATTAATTCCACAGCAAGCAGGTTTTAGACAGCACAGATCCACTGAGGATCAGATCACTCTCATAGCGCAGGAAATAGAGGATGCTTACCAGGAGAAAAAGCATACGGTAGCGGTTTGGGTGGATCTAGAGAGGACATTTGACAAGGTGGGGTAAGAGGAACTTAAAGTCAAGCTACGAAGAAATGAAGTATCTGGAAAAATGTACAGATTGATCAGCCACTACCTCGAAAACAGAACAGCCAGAATTCAAGTACAAGGGAAGATTAGCAAAAATGTGACACTGGAGCAAGGAGTACACTAAAGGGGACGACTGTCACCCCCACTTTTTCTGGTGTATATAAACAACATAATAGAGAATATATCAAGAAGAGTCCACAGCTCCATGTTTGCAGACGATCTGGCTTTGTGGACCTCTGAAGAAAATCTCACCATAGCAAACAATCGGATGCAGCAGGCCCTAACATCGCCTGAGTAGTGGGCGAAATCATGGCTGGTCAAAGTAAATGAAGAAAAAACAACATGTACGATATTCTCCCTTTCAAATAAACCACAGAACACCAAAATAAGTCTTAATGGCAAATACCTGCGGCTAAACGACAACCCAAACTACCTGGGAGTCACATTTGATCGGCGCATGACATGTAAAAATCAGATCGAGAGGAAACCGAATGAGAGCAAGACAAAGAATGGCAATCATGAGGAAACTTGCTGGCACAAGCTGGGGTGCAGACGAAAGAATACTGAAGAAACTGTACACTGGAAGAGTGAGACCAGTTCTCGAGTATTGCATTGCGGCATGGGCAACAGCAGCAAAGGCGAACTTTGATAAAATTAGCAAACTTCAAAACCAAGCCATGAGAGTTATAATAGGAGGCATGAAGTTAACGCCAATTGTAGAACTTGACAATATTGCAAATCTGCAATTCATGACCGATAGAAGAGACAGCAGAGCCCAGCAGCAAGCAGAGAAACTAAAATACTGACAGATCATCCAATGCAGCAGAGACTAAATAGATTTGGGAAAGGCAGACTAAAGCGGAGACACTTTGTAGAAATAGCCAAAGCAAAGATGAGCGAAGACCCTATGAACACCATAACAGCACCAAAGCCCATCCCTACTGTACACAAACTCACCTGGAAGCAGCATATCGCTCCAGAGATGGTAGTAAATATACCGGGCATTGGAAACAAGTACAGCCAGCATGAAAAGGAAAGAAGAGAAAAAATTACTCAAGCATGGACTGGACCCATGCATACACTGACGGTTCTGCAACAAACACAACACAGAAGGGAGAGTGAGGAGTATTTTTGACCCTAACAAACGGTAGAAAAATAACACTGTCAGTGGCAACTGGAAAATTCTCAAGCAATTTCAGTGAAGAGGCAGAGGCTTGGAAGGCTGCAGTATAAGCAATGCTGTCAGGCGAAAATAGTGAAAGCCAGATAGTCCTGTTTACAGATGCTCTGTCCGTGGTTACAGCACTAAAAAGCCAGAAAAATACAGAACGTAATGATTTAAGAGCAGTACTCTGTCAACTATGCTAGCAGTCCGCACCAAAAATAGTAGTGGCACAGTGGGTTCCATCCCACTGTAACATCCAAGGCAACGAGGAGGCAGACAGACTGGCAAAAGAAGGTGCAAAACTACCACAACCAGATTCCAGTGTGACCTACGAAGAGTCCAAAAGGCTTATTAGGGCCAGATACATGGCCAAATGGGAAACAGAGCATACTGACTACACAAAAAATGATGCCTACTACCAGTTGAACAGAAGAGAGCAGGTCGTGGTCTTCAGACTGCGCACAGGCCACAACAGACTGAGGTACCACCTTTTCAATAAACTGAAGATAGGTGGTACTGACGAATGCACTTGTGGCACCGGGAAAATGACCGCTGAACATCTGCTGCAAAACTGCCCGACATACGAGAAGCAGAGAAAGCACATGTGGCCATGACCAGTGGCAACACTAGATAAACTCTATGGCAGTGTCGATAGCCTCAGGATGACAGCTGCTTTCTTCAAACAAATTCAAGTTGAAGTCTGACAGCGTACGAAGAAGAAGATTTACCTCGAATTGTTTTTAACACCTGCACAAATTAACAGTCATCTAACAATATACATGTTTCTATCTCTATATCTGTTTTACATCCTCTATCTTTTTATCTCTCTCTCTCTTTCTCTTGCTCTACTTTGGTCTTATTGTTTCTCTGTACTCTCAACAATCAATGCTGACTACCAACTAATGTGTGACAAATATGATCTGTTGTGATCATATAAGACATTCCAATGTACCCCGCCCACTACCAGTTAAAGGCCAACACCAAATACAGAAGGGATTGGAGCTCACGAACAAAAACATACATTGAGAACGTGCCAACCGTAGCGAGCGACAATCTGTCCAACAAACTGTTGATTATGTCAAGGAAAGAATGTCAGAATACAAACACAGCCAACTTGCTGTTTACATTCATGGATACATCAAGTAATACAAATATACTGTAGTCGGGGATGCTGTGGTAGAAACTTCTCTATAAGAGGTTTCAGCTTTTATCAGATGGGGGTAGCCAGTTCCCTTCCTCGATGTCTTGGCTTACAATATCACTGATATATATAGTGTTGTCTTATGTTTCCTCTAATAACATGTCTTAATGGGAATCACACTTTTTCTTCTGCTTATAACAGGAAATAATCAGTCCTTCATGGTTGTATGCTTAAACATCTATCTAATTCTTCTATTGTAGGTCAATGACCAATGTTTTGTTATTATTATTGTCATGATTATCATCACATCATCATCTTCTATCAACTTGTGTCGTTAGAAGGCGTGGAAAGGGGTGTAGTTTTATGTCGTGTGCCATCTTCGTCGCCGATGTTGTTGACATTCAGTGTTTATTTAAACATAGTAAGGGACATAAACAAACAAATACAAAAAATATATAATTAAGAGTTATCCCATCATAAAAAACTTGCGTGAGAGGTTCTGGCTTGGGCGTCTCCCCTCTTTATCCAGGTTACAAACCTTAGAACGAGTGAGCTATGGCCCTACACCAGAACCACATGGACGTGTACATTGGCATCTGTACACTGAAGGCGATAGGTGTTAATTATCCACCCGACCAAATTTCTCACGCTTGTTGTCGTCCTCGTGCACGACATATGGGGAGGAACAGCTCGCGACCC
Source organism: Ariolimax columbianus (assembly GCA_036924085.1). Taxonomy (NCBI): domain Eukaryota; kingdom Metazoa; phylum Mollusca; class Gastropoda; order Stylommatophora; family Arionidae; genus Ariolimax; species Ariolimax columbianus. The sequence goes on along the minus strand of JAVGWX010000025.1, from coordinate 6,072,034 downwards.
CGGGCGCTCGTCGGCGACGATTGTGACAGCAAAGCCGTGCTTATCACAAGAGCTGAACCTTGAACCTTGACCGGCGTCGAAGTCATGGAGCGAACTAGACAAGTAACTGGCAGAAGACAACACTGGCTGCTCCTGTAGCTGTTAATAGTAAGGTTAGAGTTAGCATATATGCTGATGCCTGTTTAAGTTAGCTCTGTTGTGGTAACAGCGACTCGCATATTGTTTTTAAAATGAATTTAATAATATTCATAAAATGCAAAAAAATGTTAGAAATTTCCGGAAGGTAAATTTCGTATGGTATGCTCCATTAAACGCAACCTTAACTATTATAAGTATTTGCTTTATTCTCATGTAATTATTAAATGATGTATATTATTGTAGTGCATTTATTACATCCCTTTCTTTTGAATACATTGCCCTTATGACGAAGTAATCATTGTCCGTGTAAATACAGTTCACTACTAGACCGTGAAACTGTTATCTAGATAATCGAAGATCCTGTGCTGAAAGTTGTTTATGGTTAAGCGTGCTTATATTCCGTGTGTGCTACTTTTAAATTGTTCAAGCTTGGATTTAATGATATGTAAGCAAATGTATGTAGACTTTTATGTTATACATTTCTCTAACATACCATCTGTAGATTGTTAATCTCATTGTACGCATCCAAATTTTAAACTGTATATTTTTTAGAACAGGACACCCATTACCATTATTTTAATAACACTAGCCATATGGAATCTTGCATGTTTACTGCTGGCTGAATATATGTAGACATAATATTCATAATGTGGCATAGGAAATACGTAAACATTAAATTGAACCTTATTCCAGTGTGTGTTTCTTTCTTGTTTATTTCGTCATTTCACAAGACGCATAAGTTGCCATATTAACGAATGTAAACAAACAGATATTAAAGTACACATTCCTAAAGCCCAGGTATTGATAAAATTGCTCTTTGCTGTCACTCTGTGTATATATGATATATTCGAATACTGGCACTATTAACATACACCAAATTGAAAGCATGGTAGTAATACATATCTTATTATTTTAAACATACATTTTTGTAGGAATGCACATATTTCTTTACGTTTGTGTGTGCGTGTGTGTACAACTGTGTAAAACCCTACAGTATTGACATATTTCCAAAACTACTTATTACGTACTGTTCCTACTGGCATTATAAATGCAGCTCTAGAATTGATTGCAAAACACCTTTGTTTGGTTCTGTTGTTGTTGATTCAGCAATTAAGCAAATACATACAAAGTAGGAGTTTAGCTTGTTTGAAAATGCCAGTGTGTGTGCAAACCGTTGAAGGGTTTGAGAGTTGATAATGCTATTGTGGTTAACATGTGGACGGTAAGATTATATGTACGAAGGTAAATATTGTTGTATGTGTATTAACAAATGGATAGTAAGATACTGTGTAGAAGATTAAAGCTTGGTGTCAGTCTGTTAATATGTTATTAGTGAGAAACTATGTAGGACATTAAAGCTCTGCGTTGGACTGCTTACAAGCTTGCGGTTGGTGTGCTAACATGTGAATATTAAAATATCATGTAGAAGATTAAAGCTTGGTGTCAATGTGCTAATATGTTGATAGTGAGATACTATGTAGGACATTAAAGCTGAGTGTTAGTCTACTATCATGTGGATAGTAAGATATTTTCAAGACAGTAAATCTCCAAGCGGGTTTGCATCTGTTGATTTGTAAATAGTAAGACCTTATGTAAGAGATTAAAGCTCAGTAGCTGATTCCTAACATGTGGATAGTAAGATAATATGTACACCATTAAATCTTAGTGTCTATCTGTTAATATATAGATAAAGAGATAATATGTAGGACATTAAAACTCAATTTTAGTCCTCTAGCGTGCGAAAATTCATCTTTCCTCTTTGCGTTCAAGATCCTTTGGTCATGTTATATCTGCAAGCCAGTAATCATGATGCAGTCCATAATCTTTACCAGGACATAGTGGCTGCACCATAGCTTTTCCCTCAGCTCTGCATCCTTTGGTATCTCATTTCACTAAAACACGGTGAAAGTAAAATGCTATGTAGAACACACATTTTGGTGTTGGTCTGTTAATTTATGGATTGTAGGTACTATGTAAGACTGTAAAATTACATGGCGGTCTATATCTATTGCCATGTGGATAGTAAAGTAATATGTAAGGTATCCAATCTTAGTATTGGTCAGTTATCAAATGGATTGTAAGATAATATTTAGGGTATCAAATCTTGTTGCTGGTCTGTTAACATGTGGAGGGTAAGATAATATGTAAGGTATCAAATCTCGGTTCTGGTCTGTTAACATGTGAATGGTATAATAATATTTAGGGTAGCAAATCTTAATGCTGTTCTGTTAACATGTGGGTGGTAAGATAATATGTAGGGTATCAAATCTCGGTGCTGGTCTGTTAACATTTGGATGGTAAAATAATATGTAGGGTATCAAATCGTGGTGCTGGTTTGTTAACATGTGGATGTTAAGATAATAATTAGGGTAGCAAATCTTGGTGCTGGTCTGTTAACATGTGGGTGGTAAGATAATATGTAGGGTATCAAAGCTTGGTGCTGGTCTGTTAATATGTGGATGGTAAGATAGTATGTATAACAGTAAAGCTAAGTGTTTTTCTGGCATGGGGATTCAAAGATAAAATGTAGGGCATTGAAGCACAGCGTGGATCTATTAACATGTGATTAGTAGTATAATATGTACAACATTAACGGACATGGTCAGTTTGTTGAGAGGTGGAAAGTAAGATACTATGTGGGACAGTAGAGTTTGTTGTCGGTCTACTTCTTTTGTCCTGTGAATATCAAGATAATATAAAGGACATTGAACCACTGTGTCATTCTGTGTGCACGGTGATAGTCAGATAAAATAATTAAGTCTATTGCTTCTCTTTCTTTGAGGAAAGGAATATATTTTTATTTTGGCTATTAGGCTCAGTGTGGGTTTGTTAATGTATTGATAGTAAAAATTTATTAAGAACATTACAGCTCGTTGTTGGTCTATTGACATGGGGCCAGCAGGATGCTGTTTAGGACATTTATTCTTGGTGTCTGTTTGTTAACAAATGGAAGGTAACACACTGTATAGGACAGAAAAGCTCAGTGTTGGTCTGTTAATACATGTAAACTGTAAGATATTGTGTAGGACACGTGTTCTCAGTGTTAGTCTGTTAATACAGTTGAACTGTAAGACATTGTGTAGGACACGTGTTCTCTGTGTTGGTCTGTAAACATAATGATTAGTAAGATATTATGTATGACATTACAGCTCAGTGTTGCTGTTTTATCAAGGGGAAAGATAATATATACAACCTTATATCTCGGTTGTTATGCGTTAACATTTGAATATTAAGAAAATATGTAGGACATGAAAGCTCACTGTTCATTTGCTAACAAGTGGATAGTACAATACTATGAGGTAAAGTAATGCTAGCTGTCATTCTGTTAACACGCGGATAGTAAGATACTATGTAGGACATTACTGCTGTGTGCTGGTATTTTGACCTGGGGATAGTAAGATACTATAAAGGACATTATAGATCGGTGTTGGTCTGTTAACAAGCGGAGAGTAAGATACTATGTAGGACATTACTGCTCAGTTTTGGTCTGTTTACCTGGGGGAAAAAATATACTATGTAGGACACCTATTCATGAGGTTGGTCTGTTTTCATGTGGATAGTGAGAAAATATATACAACATTATTTCTGAGTTGATATATATTAACATGTGGATATTAAGAAAATAAGTAAGACATGAAAGTTCACTGTCTGTGTGTTAAGAAGTGGATAGTTTGATGCTATGTAGAAAAGTGAAGCTCGCTTTCATTCTGTTATAACGTGTGGATAGTAAAACAATAGGTAGGACATCAAAGATTTGTGTCAGACTGCTATCTTTGGGACAGAAAGATAAAAAGTAGGTCATTTAAGCTCTGTGTCAGTATGTTAACTTCTGGACAGTAAGATTACATGTAGGACATTAACAAGTGAGAATGGTTTGTAAACATGCAAACAGTTTAATACTACATAGGACAATAAAACTCAGTGTCTATCTGCTAACAGTTGAATAGTTAGATACTATGTACATCATCTATGCCAAAAGCTCGGTGTTCGGCTATTAACATGCAAATTAGTAATGTACTATGTAGGACATTACAGCTTGTTGTCGGCCTGCTAAGATAGGGATAGTATGATACTTTACAGGACAATTATCTTGGTGTCCATCTGTTAATATACAGACAGTAAGATACTACAAAGGACCTTAAAGCTCGGTGTTAACCTTCATCTTTTGTCATGCTGATACTAAGATACTATATATGAGATTAAAAACCAGAGTTGGTCTGTTAAAGTGGTGTCAGTGAGATACTTTATAGGACCGTCAAGCTCAGTTTAGATCTGTTAAAGTGGAGTCAGTAAGATATTATGTAGGACACTAATGCTTTTAGGTAGATTTGTTAACATGGGGATTGTAAGATGCTATGCAGGACAGTAAAGTTAGGTGACTGTTCATTGTATGTTACTGTTGGGATACTCAGATAGTATGCTAATATGTAGACAGTAAGATGCTATGTATTGCATTAAATCTCAGAATTGGTTGGTTACATGAGGACATTAAGATATTATATAGGACACTGAAGCTTAGTGTAATTTTGTTGACATGGTGACAGTTGTTTTTTTTTTAGTTCACCTTATTTCTCTAATCCCCAAGGTGGTGTACATTGTACTGTGGTTTTTATTTTGCGCCTGTCGGCCAAGTGCATGCATTTTATGTAAGGATCTGCTTCCTCTTGCATTTTCTAAGGATTCGCTTCCCCGGGGTAACGGCCGGTGCTATGATGAGGATTGAACCCAGTACCTTTGGGTTTTGAGTCGTGCCACTTAACCACTAGGCCACACTGTCCCCATGGTGACAGTAAGATAACATGTAGGATATTAGCGTATAACATCGGTCTGTTAACATTTAGATAGTAAGATTATATGTAGTACATTACAGCTTGATATTAGGTCTGCTAACAGTTAGAAAGAAAGATTTTATATTAGGACATTACAGCTTGGTGTTGGTCTGTTGACACGGAGACTGTAAAATGCTGTGGATGACATTAAAACATGTGAATAGTACAATATCATGTAGGATAGCAAAGCTCAGAGTCAGGCTGATGACATGGGTACAGTAAGATATCTTCTTCGATGTACGCTGTTAGATATCAAAGTGAATTTATTGAAGAAGAAGAAGAAGTAAGATATTGTGTAGGACATTAAAACTTACGGTCGGTTTGTTTACATGTGGATAGTAAGATATTATTTTTTACAGTAAAGCTTGGTGTCTGCCTGTTAACATGTGGATAGTAAGATATTATTTTTAACAGTAAAGCTTGGTGTATGCCTGTTAACATGTGGATAGTAAGATAAAAACTTTTGTTAAGATAAATTGTCTTTCTTGCCCACTTCTATAACTTTCATTTAAGCAAATTGTCTTCACTGCTCACTTTTAGAACTTTCATTAAAGTAAATTTCCCCCCCCCCCCCCCCCCCCCCCCACTATTATAACTTTCATTTAGGTAAATTATCCTTGCCGCCCACTTTTATCAATTTCAATAGGGTAAATTGTCCTAACCGCATATTTTTATAACTTTAATTTGGGTAAATTGTCTTTACCGCTAACTTTTATGACTTTCATTTGGGTAAATTGTTCTTACCGCCCCCATTTATAACCTCTCATTTAGGTAAATTGTCCTTACCGCCCATATTTATAATCTTTCAATTGGGTAAATTGTCCTTACCGCCTACATTTATAACTTTCATTTCACTAAATTGACCTTACCGCCCACTTTTATAATTACTAGAGGATAAATTGTCCTTAACACTGACTTTTATAATTTCATAAGGGTAATTTGTCCTTACCGCCCACTTGTCTAACTTTCATTTAGGTAAATTGTCTTTTCCACGAATTTTTATGTCTTGCTTTCGGGTAAATTGTACCTACCACCCACATTTATAACCTTTCATTTAGGTAAATTGTTCTTACCGCCCACTTTAATAACTTTTGTAAAAGTAAATTTCACTAAATTGACCTAATCCTAAACTTTTATAATTACTAGAGAGTAAATTGTCTTTACCGCCCACTTGTATAACTTTCATTTGTGTAAATTGTCTTTTCCACCCATTTTATGACTTTCATTTGTGTAAATTGTCTTTTCCACCCATTTTTATGACTTTCATTTGGGTAAATTGTCTTTTCCACCCATTCTTATGACTTTCATTTTGGTAAATTGTCTTTTCCACCCATTTTTATGACTTTCATTTGGGTAAATTGAACTTACCGCTGACTTTTATAATTTCGTAAGGGTAAATTGTTCTTACTGCTGACTTTTATAATTTCATAAGGGTAAATTGTCCTTACCGCCCACTTGTATAACTTTCATTTGTGTAAACTGTTTTTTCCACCTATTTTTATGACTTTCATTTGGGTAAATTGTACTTACCGCTGACTTTTATAATTTCATAAGGATAAATTGTCCTTACCACCCCATTTATAACCTCTCATTTAGGTAAATTGTCCTTACCGCCCACATTTATAATCTTTCAATTGGGTAAATTGTCCTTAACGCCTACATTTATAACTTTCATTTCACTAAATTGACCTCACCGCCCACTTTTATAATTACTAGAGGGTAAATTGTCCTTACCACTGACTTTTATCATTTCATAAGGGTAAATTGTCCTTACCGCCAACTTGTATAACTTTCAATTGGGTAAATTGTCTTTTCCACCCATCGTTTTGACTTTCATTTGTGTAAATTGTCTTTTCCACCTATTTTCATGACTTTCATTTGGGTAAATTGTACTTACCGCTGACTTTTATAATTTCATAACGGTAAATTGTCCTTACCGCCCCATTTATAACCTCTCATTTAGGTAAATTGTCCTTACCGCCCACATTTATAATCTTTCAATTGGGTAAATTGTCCTTACCGCCTATAATTTATAACTTTCATTTCACTAAATTGACCTTACCGCCCACTTTTATAATTACTAGAGGGTAAATTGTCCTTACCACTGACTTTTATAATTTCATAAGGGTAATTTGTCCTTACCGCCCACTTGTATAACTTTCATTTGGGTAAATTGTCTTTTCCACGAATTTTTATGTCTTGCTTTTGGGTAAATTGTACCTACCACCCACATTTATAACCTTTTATTTAGGTAAATTGTTCTTACCGCCCACTTTAATAACTTTTGTGAAAGTAAATTCGTCTAACCGCCCACTTTTATCAATTTCAATAGGGTAAATTGTCTTAACCGCATAATTTTATAACTTTCATTTGGGTAAATTGTCTTTACCGCTAACTTTTATGACTTTCATTTGCGAAAATTGTTATTACCGGCCCCATTTATAAACTTCCATTTCACTAAATTGACCTTATCCTCAACTTGTATAATTACTAGAGGGTAAATTGTCCTTACCGCCAACTTGTATAACTTTCATTTGGGTAAATTGTCTTTTCCACCCATTTTTATGACTTTCATTTGTGTAAATTGTCTTTTCCACCCATTTTTATGACTTTCATTTGGGTAAATTGTCTTTTCCACCCATTTTTATGACTTTCATTTGGGTAAATTGTCTTTTCCACCCATTTTTATGACTTTCATTTTGGTAAGTTGTACTTACCGCTGACTTTTATAATTTCGTAAGGGTAAATTGTTCTTACTGCTGACTTTTATAATTTCATAAGGGTAAATTGTCCTTACCGCCCACTTTTATGACTTTCAATTGGGTAAATTATCCTTACTGCCCCCATTTATAACCTTTCATTTGGGTAAATTGTCTTTACCGCCCACTTTTATAATCTTTAATTTTGGTAAATTGTCTTTATCACCCAGATTTATAACTTTCATTTCGCTAAACTGTCCTTACCGCCCATGTTTATAATTTTGTGAGGGTAAATTGTCCTTACCGCCCACATGTATAACTTTCATTTGACTAAATTGTTCTTACCACCCACTTCTTAAACTTTTGCTATGACAATTTTAATTAACAGCCCACTTTTAGAACTTTTGTTAAGATAAATTGACCTCACCGCTCACATTTAGAACTTTTGTTCTGTTAAATTCTCCTCACCGCTCACTTTTAGAACTTTTTTGAGTGTTAGTAAAATGTTTCTTCCTCAGACGTCAGATCAATGGAACACTTTGTATGGCACTAAACAACTAACATTCATGTGCAGATGCCATTACATGGCATTTGGTAGAAGGACAAGAGCCCTGATGCTTCTCGATCGGTAACAATTTATGGTCAAGCAAAACATACTGATCGGACATGTTAGTCAAGGTCAGGTAAATAACAGTAAAACAATAAGAAATGGTTAGAAACAAGCTTACTTTCAAATGAGCCAGTCGATGTTTCAGATTGGATCCACTACTAGGGTATTACATGTATACATTTTGATTTGCCTTATTATTTTATAGGTCTAGCGATATTGTGAGCTTAATGTCTGAGTAGCAGCATGTCACTTTGTCGCTTTGTGCAATCACAATAAAAACACATGATTCTCTTTACAAGCAACATCTTACCTCTAACCCACTGTATGGCCCGGGTACTACAGTAAACATCCCGAGTGGCCAGCATGGGTCTGTGAATTACAAGGACAAGAATAACACCACTGGCCCCAGAGAGTATGTCGAAAGAAGGGAGTACCTGTATGACGTGGCATAACACAGGTCATGGTTAGGTGGTTTGTTAAGAGCAGCATAGATGGCACCTAAAAGGCTTAGGGTTAATTTTGCTCTAGTGTATAGAGTCTATTAAGATGGACCTGCACATTCTGTTATCACAACTCCGCCACCCCTGTCCAAATGCAGTAGAGCAATAAGCTGCTCGAGCCTAGCCCGTTAAGCAGGAAATCCTCATCCCGGCTACATCCAGCTCAATCCAGAGCTAGGACCTACACCTGGACATCTGCCCCTGTAGAAGTACAGGTCCACTAAGGGGACCCACACATGAACATCTGCCCATGTAGAAGCACAGGTCGACTAAGACTAAGACTACCGTAAACACAATCATCTGATACAAATATTTCTTTTATTTGCAGGTTGTCTACTATTGACACCACACGAAACACAAGACCTCACCACTAATGGAGTCGTCCGTGAGGTCACCCGTGGAACAACTGCCTGAAACATTTCGCCTCTGCTCCATCTGTCCTCCACCTTAGCGGGTCATCTTTCGTCTCGGCACAGCCCCCATGACAGCCGTACACAGTTTCCAGTCATGTCCATCACATGCCGACAAAAGAAGTAGCATTTGGCAACAGCTTCAGTCTTCAGTCACGCCTTTCAATGCATGCATGGTCCAATCAACCAAATCAAGATCCCGCTTCTCCATTTGTTGAAACACAGGTCCAAATGGGAAACAGAACATAATGGCTACACAAAAAAACGATGCCTATTACCAGTTGAACAGAAGAGAGCAGGTCGTGGTCTTCAGACTTCGCACTGGCCACAATAGACTGGGGTACCACCTATTCAATAAATTGAAGATAGGCGGCACTGACGAATGCACATGCGGTACTGGGAAAAATGACCACTGAACATCTGCTGCAAAACTGACCGATATACGAGGATCAGAGAGAGCAGATGTGGCCATCACCTGTGGCAACACTAGACAAGCTCTATGGCAGTGTCGACAGCCTCAGAATGACTGCTGTTTTTTTCGAAAAAAAATAAAGGTTGACGTCTGACAGCGTACGAATAAGAAGAAGAAGAAGAAGAAGAAAAACAGGTGCATCACTGTATTTTGCTTCCCATTACGAGCTATTAGGAAATACTTGTTCTAGTAATTTGTAGTACTGTAGCAATAATTGACACATTAATGCACAACCTTTAGCGGCATCTTACAACATGTCGTCATCATGTAGCATGCCCTTTATAGAACGTCGATCCCATAACAGTCTGTCTGAAAGCAACTCATTCCCTTGCTAGAACTCTAGCCTCCGCCACAGTCATACCATGGCATTCCTGGATATCTTGGTACCATCGTCCTCTTCGTCTACCCCTTCCTCTTTTACCTGGTACGATAACTTCCAACACTGTTCTCTTGAGACGCGTGTGTCTTGATCTTCTTCTTCGTTCGCTGTCGGACGACAACTTGAATTTGTACGAAGAAAGCAGCAGTCGTCCTAAGTTTGTCCACACTGCCATAGAGCTTGTCTAGTGTTGGCACTGGTGATGGCCACGTGTGCTTTCTCTGGTCCTCGTATGTCGGACAATTTTGCAGCAGATGTTCAGCGGTCATTTTCTCTGTACCACAGGGTCAGTAGCACCTATCTTCAGTTTATTGAATAGATGGTACCTCAGTCTATTGTGGCCTGTACGGAGTCTGAAGACTGCCACCTGCTCTCTTCTCATCAACTGGTAATAAGCATCATTAGGTGTGTAGCCAGTATGCTCTGTTTCCCATTTGTATCTGGCCCTAATAAGCCTTTTGGAATCTTCATAGGTCACACTAGAATCAGCTTGTGGTAACCTTGCGCCTTCTTTTGCTAGTCTGTCTGCCTCCTCGTTGCGTTGAATGTTACAGTGGGATGAGACTCACTGTACTACTACTTTATTGGGTGTGGACTGCTGGCATAGTTAACAGAATACTGCTCTTAAGTCATTAAGTTCTGTATGTTTCTGGCTTTTTAATGCAGTATCCACGGACATGGCATCTGTAAACAGGACTATCTGACTTTCGTGTGTCGTGATCTGACCAAAGTATTTGCATTTTCAAACAAAAACAACATGTAATGAATGAAATAATTTGTCCTATTGTCTTCATCACCCAGGAGAAATAAATACATCGCCTGCCAAGACATTTGTTGTCCTTGACTTATTGTGGCAGTGTTAATCAACGGTTATATTCTGTCATTCCCAGCAATCGGTCCCGGGGTCCACTGGGGGATGCTATCTTATTGATAGATGTTAAACAAGCAACGACAACGATAGTATTGATATCAATTTGTATTGTATGTCATCATCATCTGGTTGATCTCTCCCAAGTCTGGTTGTAGGGTTGTCTGATTATGTCTCTCCATTTGACTCTATCCTGTAGTTGATCTGTCCTAAGACTGGTTGTTAGGTTGTGTGATTATATCTCTCCATTTGACTCTATCCTCTGGTTGATCTGTCATCAGAATGGTTGTAAGGTTTTCTGAATACGCCTCTTCATTTGACCATATCCTCGGTAGTTCTAATCATTCCAGCAAAAGTTGATACTTTAATGTCCCTGTATGCCTGAGATGTAAAGATGAGTCTTGGTCGCCCCATCCTTTCTTCCCTTTAATCTTGCCCTCTAGTATCTTCTCTAGAAGACTTTCTTGTCTCATATTGTGACCCAGCCAACTCAACCAACGTTTTTGAACAAAATTGAATATTTGTTTTTGTGCGCCCACTTCAGTGAGTATATTCTATCATTTCATCTTCTTTCTGTCCAACTAGCGCTTTCCTTTAACTTTGACTTTCTATTACAACTCCGCATAACCTTGTCCATCATCATCTCAGAATATGCGCTGTAGAGACCTGGTGCAAGCGAGTAGCCCTGTCTTATGGAAACTAGACCATTAAGATCTTCTGATATTGAAATAATCGGCTCTTAATTTTCATCCAGGTTCTGGATTAACTTAATGAGTGTTCTTTCTATGTATGAAGGTCATTACAAAGTGCTCATAAGTGGCGGAGGAGCTACCATGGCTTGCTAACAAAACATGTCTGTATTCAGATCCCTCGGGTCGTAAGCCTATGGGATGTGAGCCCATTAAAATTACGTGCTGAATATGGATTCACCAGGCTGTAAGGTGCAAAACACAGAACGGGGAAACAAATATGTGACTTTGCAGTTTTTTTCTATAGTATTTCATTATTTATTTTTATATTTGATTAAAACGAGGTAAGTCAGTAAGTATGTCACACACTAAATTGAGATATCTGTCAAATGTAGTTGCTGGTTTCTAAATGTGTCAATGGGGACTAGGAGGCCGCAACATCCAGTTTTGTGATTACTTAGGTAACAGACACTAGGGGACCGCAACATCCAGTTTTGTGATTACTTAGGTAACAGACACTAGGGGACCGCAACATCCAGTTTTGTGATTACTTAGGTAACAGACACTAGAGGGCAGCAACATCCAGTTTTGTGATTACTTAGGTAACAGACACTAGGGGACCGCAACAGCCAGTTTTGTGATTACTTAGGTAACAGACGCTAGGTGTCGTATTTGGTGGGTGGGGGTTGTGGGGGGGGGGGGGCTGTCGAGGACTTCTATGGATATGGAAAAGGAAATGATTTCTGACTGTCGATAACTTCCCAAAATGGCGCGACATCATTGTTGATTAAGCTTGACCTGGTCGTCTCTTTCAGATTGCAATAGAGGGATATGTGCGGCAAGTGTGCGAGAACTAACAGGCCAGTAATGATAGACATTGTAGCAAATGTAACATAGGGATCTGTTCCGCGGGTGTGCGAGAACTAACAGACCAGTGGTGATAGCCAGTGTAGCAAATGTAGTAGTGTTCGCATAGTTTAGTCTACATTATAATTCATGATCGATTGAATTTCCTGAAAGTGTGGTCACTGTGTATACGCAGATTAGTGACTGTAAATACAAAATGAACCGAACGGGATCTTTTCCTTGCGATGATAAAGAGACGGAATAAGTGTATCAATGTTTGCGCAAATTATATGGAGAAATAAGGTACAATATAATTGCATCAATATATGGTTTTCAAATTTGTATATCATTTTTTTTAAATGTATCCAGTTGCGACATATTTACTGACGTGCTCTCATAGAACGGAGAACATGTTCTCTAACACTGTCAACTCGTTAAGAGGAGCAGAATGATAGCATGGTCCTTCTGAATCTATCTGAGGAATAAACTGCATGGGGATCACTGACGCCTGAGACAGACCACCAAGTTTGGAGAGAGATTTACAGTAGACCTGAGACAGACCACCAAGTTTGGAGAGAGATTTACAGTAGACTTGAGAGAGACCAGCACGTTTCGAGAGAGATGTACAGTAGACCTGAGACAGACCACCAAGTTTGGAGAGAGATGTACAGTAGACCTGAGACAGACCACCAAGTTTGGAGAGAGATGTACATTAGACCTGAGACAGACCACCAAGTTTGGAGAGAGATTTACAGTAGACTTGAGAGAGACGAGCACGTTTCGAGAGAGATGTACAGTAGACCTGAGACAGACCACAAAGTTTTGAGAGAGATGTACAGTAGACCTGAGACAGACCACCAAGTTTGGAGAGATGTACAGTAGACCTGAGACAAACTAATTGAAAGTTGATCATTTGGAACATGTTCTTGACCTTTGACTCAGCAAATGATTTGTTCATATTTATTTCCATGTTCGATTTTCAATATTTGATCATCTCTATTTGGCAGTTACTGATGTGTTCTGATAAATGCAAATACAATTATTTCTTTGTCACGTTTGGGATAGTTTGTTCTGGTCATCTTTAATGTGTGCGACCGACTTTTTTGTCTTTTTCTTTTTCTCGTCAACTTCTTCCTTACTCATTGAAAACACCATTGAAGTAGGAAACATATTCCAAGTATTGATGACGCACACGAGCCTATGTCATTCAATGAACTGGCAACACAGACGAGAGGTGTTTTACTCGATGCAGCACGGGATCTGATCCCTAGGAAATTCTATCAGAAGCAGAACTAGATCACAGAAGGTTTATTACAACATAGAAGGAAGAAGAAACCGAAGACAAACATGTATTTACCACAATAGCGATGAATGCAGAGATTGCACTACCGATATCAGAAGAAAGATCAGGAAAGACAAGAAACAATTCATAACAAACACTTACAACAAAATCGAAGAACTCCAACAACATGGGAAAAAAAGAAACCTTCAAAGAAATCAGAAAACTGAAGAGAGAATCCCAACCATCACTACAGGCAATCAATGACAAGAATAGTGATGTGAGGACTGAGAACAAAGACATTCTAGAAAGATGTAAGGAATACTGAATAGAGAGCCAGAACCCACATTGGACAAGATACGTGCAGCAATCAAAGAGATGAATAAAGGAAAGAGACGCATGCATACACATAAACCAAGCATTGTGCAAAACAAAATTTGGTACAGTTCAGAATGGTCTGCAGAATGGAGAAGATCAGTGTATATTCCGGTACCAAAGAAAGGGAACCTAAAATGAAGCACTAACTAGCGAACTAATGCCCTAATAAGCCACGTCATCAAGATATTATTATGTATTATCATGAAGGGACTAGAAAAGATAGTGGAAATTGAAATACATGAAACACAGGCAGGATTCAAATAAAGCAGAGGCACAAGAGATCACATCTTCAATTTGAGAAACTGCTTTGAAAAATGCAGAGAATACATTGCTGACCTAAATACACGCTTCATAGATTACACCAAAGCGTTTGACTGTGTACAACATCAGCAACTGTGGCAAATAATGAAATACATAGGCTTCGTTACACATGGAAAACATCTAATAGAAACACTTGGCAGTGCCTAACAAGCCACTGGGAGAATTAACGAACACACCTCAGATTGGCTTGAGACCCTAAAAGGTGATAGGCAGGGCTGCATCCTTTTCCAATATGTATTCAACATGTACGCGGAGAATATCAAGCGAAAGGTAAAAATAGATGATAGTTATATCTTCTCCTTCTTTGTTCATCCTCAGATCAAGGTCCCGGTTTCTCTTACAAAGGACGCCGTTGTCTCTAAGGCTGTTTTATCTCCATACAGCTTTTATCCCATTTCTGCCTCACGAGACCAGTATTGTTCTCTCTTTTCCTGAGTGAGCATGCAGCTTTGTAGGATGTGTTCCACGGTCATGATACACTCCACATATGGACACTTGTCATCTGTCCAAATCCTCATTTTGTTGTAAAGATGACTCTTGAGTCTGTTATGCCCAGTTCTCAGTCTGAAGATGATGACTTGCTCTTCTCTAGTTAAGTTATAGTAGCTGTCTTCTTTTCGGAAGTCGGGTTGGAAGTTGGCTTTAATTATAGCCTTGGCCTCATTATTTGTGATACTCAGGTCTGTTTGTGGGGATGCTCCTCCACTCTTTGCTAGTTTGTCTGCAGCTTCATTGCCTTTAATATTGCAGTGGGATGGGATCCACTGTATGACCAACCTTGGGTGTTCTGCTGAGAGCTGTGTCAGGGAGAAAATACATTGCTCGGATCTCGCTGTACAGTGTTCAGTTCTACTCCTCCGGCTTTTAAAAAAAAAATTTTTGTATGTGAGTTCGCTTTATTTCTCTATTCCCCAAAGCGGTGTGGGTTGCACTACGGTTTTTTTAAACTTGCATCCGACTTCGGCATGCATTTTATGTAAGGGTCTGCTTCCTCTTGCATTTTATAAGGGTTTGCTGCCAAGGGGTAACGGCTGGTGCTGTGATGGGGAACGACCCGTGTCACTTAACCACTTGGCTATGCCGTCGTTACTCCTCAGTCTAATACCCGCCACACTGTGGAATGTCTGGGATTGACGCGTCTCTCAGTAGCCTTGCCCATTTTAATTTTGCTGCTTACATTGTTTGTACTTTTATTCTGTTCTTCTTTCTGCCTCTCCATCACCGTTTTCTTATTTCTCCTGTTAATTCGTGGTGACTTAATACAGGTTTATAAGATGATCAGAGGAATCGATAAATTAGACTATAACAAGTTTTTTTAAATACAGCCATCTACAATAACACGAGGGCATAGCTACAAGCTGATTAAAGAGAGGTCCAGGTTAGATATTAGGAAATATTTTTTTAGTCAGAGAGTGGTGTCTGCTTGGAATGCATTGCCAGGGGAGGTAGTGGAGGCAGGGACAGTTAATGCATTTAAGAATAAACTGGATGCGCATAGATTTTAGAGCAAGGTGATGTAAATGTAACTGGTGGTATACAGACTCTGCAGGGTCTTCTAAACCAGTATAAAGATGTTAAGTTAAGTTAAGTTAAGTTATCTCTCCCTAACACTCACTCTCACTGTAAGACTAGCAATGACCGCCTCATTTCTTCTGTTATATCTCTCCCTAACACTCACTCTCACTGTAAGACTAGCAATGACCGCCTCATTTCTCCTGTTATATCTCTCCCTAACACTCACTCTCACTGTAAGACTAGCAATGACCGCCTCATTTCTCCTGTTATATCTCTCCCTAACACTCACTCTCACTGTAAGACTAGCAATGACCGCCTCATTTCTCCTGTTATATCTCTCCCTAACACTCACTCTCACTGTAAGACCAGCAATATGTCTCTCATAACGTCTACCTTTGTCTGGAACAGAATCAATTCTCCTAGATTATATGCCTGATTCTATGTCTATTATAGGCCTGATTGCCTTGATTTATTACAAATGGTTACCTTCGGTCGTCTAGTAGGCTTCGTTCCCATTGGAGCATGGGCGCCTTCTCACACCCCGGTGCAATATGCCAGAATGCCTAGCACATAAAGCATCTCACGGCTCTCTTATGCCTCGTGAAAGGTCCCATGGGTGTCCCCATTATTACACCATTAAATATAGGCTAAACTAAACGATATATATATATATAAACACAGGTCAGACCAGCAATCAATATATATATAAATAACATACACACACCACTTTCAATCACTAACCAGCCTGAGAGGAAAATCAAACAAGTTATTTTACACAAATGAAAATCATTGAAAATTGGAAAATATATATCTTACTTTTCAGCTTCTTGACAAAAATACTTCTTAATTACTCTAACCTTAATTACTCTAACCTTAATTACTCTAACATTAATTACTCTGATCTTAATTACTCTAACCTTAATTACTCCAACCTTAATTACTCTAACCTTAATTACTCTAATCTTAATTACTCTAACCTTAATTACTCTAATCTTAATTACTCGAACCTTAATTACTTTAACCTTAATTACTATAACCTTAATTACTCTAACCTTAATTACTCTAACCTTAATTACTCTAACCTTAATTACTCTAACCTTAATTACTCTAACCTTAATTACTCTAACACACCAAGACACAATTGAACTGATAACTAACCAACGAAATAGCCATTCATGTCCAGCCGGAACAAAATGGAGAGCAAATAATGGTAGCACTGCAACCTGCAATGCAAATTGTACGGGCAATTAAGAATGGTTGGGCATGGGGATGCAACTTTAACCTACAGAAACTGAGGACCATTCTAAAACTGCAAATAAAAGAAGAGCTTATTACAACATTGTAAACGATAATTCATATTTTCGATCCATCTGAAACATATTGTCACCAATACAGCTGCCCTGTTTCTGTTTCTAAGAATCGACGTCACTGCACTCCTGGCATACCCATAGGTGCCCAGTCTCTCTCATCAAATGGCGTAAGATATGATGCTGATGGTCCCTGAAGCTCGCTGGTTGTACACTCTCCTGCTCCGTCCTCGCATGCGCCCCACTCCGCTCGAACCTCGCTTAATGTCGAAACTTTCCAGTCTGTGGATTGCTGCTTCATCTATTGCAGTGTCCTCATCCAGCAGGCGGTCATTGATTGATTTCAAAATATCACTTCTATCCACCACTAGTGTGCCTATGATGGGAGCTTGTGAAGTCATTATGTCAGCTTTTTCATTGCCCTGAACCCCAGCATGTTACAGCTGACCTATTTATAAAGAGCCTGCGCTCAAACAGTTGTATTTTCAAAGCAATGATTGTACCCATAGAGGAAGTTAGTCACATCTCCATCTTCTGCCGCGTAGAACATGGGGAAAATGCGGGTTGCCTTCATTATTGGAGGTATTGTTTCTAGATATTTCTTTAATATCCAGGTGTCTTCTGAAACATCTCGTCTCCAAGGTCCGTATTCTCCGCTGCAGGTCAGCTGTAACTGTCCATGTCTCACAAGCATAGAGGAATATTGATAGGACCAGTGTACGCATTAATCTGATTTTCGTGCATAGTGCTAACCGTTTATCTTGCCAGATTGTGTTGAGCTGTGCAAGCGCCGCTATTGTTTGTGCCATTCTGGCCAACACCTCATATTTTGATGCTTCATCACTGACAATCGACCCCAGATATTTAAAACGGTCAACCACTTCGAGTTCCTAACCATTAGCTTTTATCTTACCGTTGAAGCCTTCGGCGTTGTTGGTCATTAATTTTGTCTTTCCAGCGTTTATCTCAATACCAGCCAAGAGCTGTTTCATCGAACTTTCTGACCCATTCCTGGAGTTCTGCTTCTAAGCCCGCCAACCCGTCGATGACATCTGCAACACGAAGGTTGGTAATCGTTCGGCCCCCTATCCTGGCAGTACCAGTGTGACCTCCAAGTGCCTCACTCATAATTTCCTCAAGGAATATATTGAAAAGTTGGAGAGTCCCAGTCTGAAACCAGTCCCCTCGCCTCCCATTCACAAGAACTGCGCTGGACGCCTTGTCATACAGGTGTTCAAGGACCTTTATAAATTTCTTTTGATTTTAAACATCCTCATGGTCGCCCATATCGCTTTATGCCATACCCTATCAAACGCCTTCTTAAACTCCATGTTATGTTATGTTAAAAAGAGATTTTAATTAGTCCATGTCTCTCAAGCTTAGATAAATATTGACAGAACCAATATACGCATTGCTATGATCTTCGTGCATGTAGCTAACTGTTTATCTTGCCATTTATTTTCCTTGTCTCTGTCACACAAGAGAGGGTCCTACCGCAAAGTGAATGAACGCCACCCATAATCCTGTATTACTATATGCTCTCAGTGTGACAGTAGTGCTATTTTAGGGTCAATTACATAGACAGTTTTCCTATCCAAAAGGGGTTAGTCTGCATTAGTATAAGTTTCTACTTTCAACATAAAACGCGAGTCGAGGCCAGGGGAGCGTCTGATAGGATGGAGCAGGAGTACGTACAGCCAGCGAGCTACTGAAACCACCAATATCTACCAATATGTCCCTTAATGGGAATGCCTGGATGAGTGTACTAACGTCGTTTCTTGGAAGAACAGTGGTACGATTCTTGTCGCTACAACATGTCCTTACTAGCATGTCATATCTCAAACACTCCTGGCACATCCTGTTATGGCGGCGAACTCAATCCGCACATTTGGTATGTCTTGCTTTTGTAATTTTTTTTGTTGTTATTGTTTTGCGCTCGCCTTATTTCTCTAATCCCCAAGTCGGTGTGCGTTGCACTGTTGTTTTTATTTTGCTCCTGTTCGCCCAATGCATCCGACTTCAGCGTGCATTTTATGTAAGGGTTTGCTTCCTCCTGCATTTTCTAAGAGTATGCTTCTCCAGAGTACCGGCTGATTCTATGACGGGATTGAACCAAGAACCTTCTGGTTGTGAGCCGTGTCATAATCCCACAATCCGTGGAACCGTAACCACTAGCCCACGCTGTCCCCAAGCTTTAGTTATGATTTGTTTTGATATTTTCTTACGTCTTTTGTCCCTGGCGAAGGCCCTGTGTCATTTTGTTTTTATCCTAGTTCGGTCACTCATAATTATTTATTTTTATCGTTTAATTTTTGTTTCCAGAACTGTTTACAAATGCTTAATATTTTGGTATTGTTTAAGCGAGGAAACGTATACATTTTTTGCCCAATTTCTTGAGACTCATTGCGGGCCGGCGACAATCCACTCACGAACTGCCGCTATCCGCGTGCCACCACTCTGGGAAGCATTGTAAAGTATGACATAAAAGTAATCCTTCAACGACACAGGTTTACGGCCCTCGAAACACGCAACACACTTGACCCAAGAAAGACGACATACGCTCGCCCACGTTCCTCTCCGGTACAAGTAAACGAACAGCTGAACAGAACGTGTACCGAAAAAAATTTAGTCCAACCTTTTTTTCCTCCCCCATTGACAAATTGGTGTCCCTTACCAACCAATCAGACAACTGTATTTCAGGAGGCGTGTCGTATCAACAGACGCACTTTCGCCTTCTTCTCTAAAGCATTCCATAATTTTGCCGCGTGGACATCATTTTTAACTTATCTTTAAACCAGTAAAATTCATAGAAGTCACAAGGTAAGCAAAATTTGTTACATAATATACATTTTATTAGTCGGTTAAAGATCCAGGAACCAGAATATTGGTCAAGGTCTCTGGCCGCATTTTTCTGTGTTAAACTATGTCGACTTAAAAACATGTAGACTGATACTTCGGACTAAGGTTGTCAGATTATAATTTTGAAAAATTGCCAGAAAAATGCTACACCTATTAAAATATTTGTTTTTGTTAACGCAGTCTATTTATTTATTTTGTAGCCGTTATAATAATGTTTTAACCACAGACTTTTTTTTTTAATTCGACAAATAGACCATTAAATTTAATTTAAGTTACTTTACGTGGAATTTTCGAATTGGCTCTACCGCATTACAAATACCGTAATACGAGTAATACGACTGCTGGAAAGCCCTAGAGAAAATCTATCCAATGATATAGCAACCATGTTTCTGTGTCAAACCCCCAGAAATTTATGAATTTTAATAGAGGTAATATTTATTTAATGAAGCTCTACCCACTGGTACTTTATTGAGTGTGTTGGCGACTTTATTAGGTGGGGGGGGGGGGGGTGGCAGCGGTTCTCCTAACATCCCGACGCGTGCTTAAAAAGGTGGACCACGGTCTTCTTGTCTGTAGTGCAATGCGAGGCGCCTCAGTAAGCTCACCACTAAAGGGCCGATCCTCACCTCGTTAGCCAAATGCCATGAAACAATCTGTTTCCAGGGAGAACTGCTTAGAAGTATGGCAGTAGTAGTAGTGTTGTTGTTGGGGGTCATGGGAGTAATCGTGATAGTGGTGTTAAAATAGTAGTAGTATTAGTGACAGTAGTAGTACTATTAGTGACAGTAGTAGTAATAGTGACAGTAGTAGTAGTATTAGTGACAGTAGTAGTAGTAGTGACAGTAGTAGTAGTGTTGTTGTTGGGGGTCATGTGAGTAATCGTGATAGTGGTGTTACAATAGTAGTAGTAGTAGTGACAGTAGTAGTAGAATTAGTGACAGTAGTAGTAGTATTAGTGACATTAGTAGTAGTATTAGTGACATTAGTAGTAGTAGTATTAGTGACAGTAGTAGTAGTATTAGTGACAGTAGTAGTAGTAGTGACAGTAGTAGTAGTAGTGACAGTAGTAGTAGTGTTGTTGTTGGGGGTCATGGGAGTAATCGTGATAGTGGTGTTAAAATAGTAGTAGTATTAGTGACAGTAGTAGTACTATTAGTGACAGTAGTAGTAATAGTGACAGTAGTAGTAGTATTAGTGACAGTAGTAGTAGTAGTGACAGTAGTAGTAGTGTTGTTGTTGGGGGTCATGTGAGTAATCGTGATAGTGGTGTTACAATAGTAGTAGTAGTAGTGACAGTAGT
This sequence comes from Ariolimax columbianus, assembly GCA_036924085.1. Classification (NCBI taxonomy): domain Eukaryota; kingdom Metazoa; phylum Mollusca; class Gastropoda; order Stylommatophora; family Arionidae; genus Ariolimax; species Ariolimax columbianus. The sequence goes on along the minus strand of JAVGWX010000025.1, from coordinate 6,050,635 downwards.
AGTAGAATTAGTGACAGTAGTAGTAGTATTAGTGACATTAGTAGTAGTATTAGTGACATTAGTAGTAGTATTAGTGACAGTAGTAGTAGTATTAGTGACAGTAGTAGTAGCAGTGACAGTAGTAGTAGTAGTGACAGTAGTAGTAGTGTTGTTGTTGGGGGTCATGGGAGTAATCGTGATAGTGGTGTTAAAATAGTAGTAGTATTAGTGACAGTAGTAGTACTATTAGTGACAGTAGTAGTAATAGTGACAGTAGTAGTAGTATTAGTGACAGTAGTAGTAGTATTAGTGACATTAGTAGTAGTATTAGTGACATTAGTAGTAGTATTAGTGACAGTAGTAGTAGTATTAGTGACAGTAGTAGTAGTATTAGTGACAGTAGTAGTAGTAGTGACAGTAGTAGTAGTGTTGTTGTTGGGGGTCATGGGAGTAATCGTGATAGTGGTGTTAAAATAGTAGTAGTATTAGTGACAGTAGTAGTAGTAGTGACAGTAGTAGTAGTGTTGTTGTTGGGGGTCATGTGAGTAATCGTGATAGTGGTGTTACAATAGTAGTAGTAGTAGTGACAGTAGTAGTAGTAGTAGTGACAGTAGTAGTAAAAGTAGTGACAGTAGTAGTAGTAGTGTTGTTGTTGGGGGTCATGGGAGTAATCGTGATAGTGGTGTTAAAATAGTAGTAGTATTAGTGACAGTAGTAGTACTATTAGTGACAGTAGTAGTAATAGTGACAGTAGTAGTAGTATTAGTGACAGTAGTAGTAGTATTAGTGACATTAGTAGTAGTATTAGTGACATTAGTAGTAGTATTAGTGACAGTAGTAGTAGTAGTGACAGTAGTAGTAGTAGTGACAGTAGTAGTAGTGTTGTTGTTGGGGGTCATGGGAGTAATCGTGATAGTGGTGTTAAAATAGTAGTAGTATTAGTGACAGTAGTAGTACTATTAGTGACAGTAGTAGTAATAGTGACAGTAGTAGTAGTATTAGTGACAGTAGTAGTACTATTAGTGACAGTAGTAGTAATAGTGACAGTAGTAGTAGTATTAGTGACAGTAGTAGTAGTATTAGTGACAGTAGTAGTAGTATTAGTGACAGTAGTAGTAGTATTAGTGACAGTAGTAGTAGTAGTATTAGTGACAGTAGTAGTAGTATTAGTGACAGTAGTAGTACTATTAGTGACAGTAGTAGTAATAGTGACAGTAGTAGTACTATTAGTGACAGTAGTAGTAATAGTGACAGTAGTAGTAGTAATAGTGACAGTAGTAGTAGTATTAGTGACAGTAGTAGTAGTATTAGTGACAGTAGTAGTACTATTAGTGACAGTAGTAGTAATAGTGACAGTAGTAGTAGTAGTAGTGACAGTAGTAGTAGTATTAGTGACAGTAGTAGTACTATTAGTGACAGTAGTAGTAATAGTGACAGTAGTAGTAGTATTAGTGACAGTAGTAGTAGTAGTAGTGACAGTAGTAGTAGTAATAGTGACAGTAGTAGTAGTAGTAGTAGTAGTAGTAGTAGTGACAGTAGTAGTAGTATTAGTGACAGTAGTAGTAGTAGTAGTAGTAGTAGTAGTAGTGACAGTAGTAGTAGTAGTGACAGTAGTAGTAGTAATAGTGACAGCAGTAGTAGTATTAGTGACAGTAGTACTATTAGTGACAGTAGTAGTAGTAGTGACAGTAGTAGTAGTAGTAGTGACAGTAGTAGTAGTAATAGTGACAGTATTAGTAGTAGTGACAGTAGTAGTAGTATTAGTGACAGTAGTAGTAGTATTAGTGACAGTAGTAGTAGTAGTGACAGTAGTAGTAGTATTAGTGACAGTAGTAGTAGTAGTAGTGACAGTAGTAGTAGTAATAGTGACAGTATTAGTAGTAGTGACAGTAGTAGTAGTATTAGTGACAGTAGTAGTAGTATTAGTGACAGTAGTAGTAGTATTAGTGACAGTAGTAGTAGTATTAGTGACAGTAGTAGTAGTAATAGTGACAGTAGTAGTAGTAGTGACAGTAGTAGTAGTAATAGTGACAGTAGTAGTAGTAGTGACAGTAGTAGTAGTATTAGTGACAGTAGTAGTAGTATTAGTGACAGTAGTAGTAGTAATAGTGACAGTAGTAGTAGTAATAGTGACAGTAGTAGTATTAGTGACAGTAGTAGTAGTAGTAGTGACAGTAGTAGTAGTAATAGTGACAGTAGTAGTAGTAATAGTGACAGTAGTAGTAGTAATAGTGACAGTAGTAGTATTAGTGACAGTAGTAGTAGTAGTAGTGACAGTAGTAGTAGTATTAGTGACAGTAGTAGTAGTAGTAGTGACAGTAGTAGTAGTAGTAGTGACAGTAGTAGTAGTAGTAGTGACAGTAGTAGTAGTAGTAGTGACAGTAGTAGTATTAATGACAGTAGTAGTAGTAGTAGTGACAGTAGTAGTAGTATTAGTGACAGTAGTAGTAGTAGTAGTGACAGTAGTAGTATTAATGACAGTAGTAGTAGTAGTAGTGACAGTAGTAGTAGTATTAGTGACAGTAGTAGTAGTAGTAGTGACAGTAGTAGTATTAATGACAGTAGTAGTAGTATTAGTGACAGTAGTAGTAGTAATAGTGACAGTAGTAGTAGTATTAGTGACAGTAGTAGTAGTAGTAGTAGTAGTAGTAATAGTGACAGTAGTAGTAGTAGTGACAGTAGTAGTAGTAATAGTGACAGTAGTAGTAGTAGTGACAGTAGTAGTAGTATTAGTGACAGTAGTAGTAGTATTAGTGACAGTAGTAGTAGTAATAGTGACAGTAGTAGTAGTAGTAGTGACAGTAGTAGTAGTAGTGACAGTAGTAGTAGTATTAGTGACAGTAGTAGTAGTAATAGTGACAGTAGTAGTAGTAATAGTGACAGTAGTAGTATTAGTGACAGTAGTAGTAGTAGTAGTGACAGTAGTAGTAGTAATAGTGACAGTAGTAGTAGTAATAGTGACAGTAGTAGTAGTAATAGTGACAGTAGTAGTATTAGTGACAGTAGTAGTAGTAGTAGTGACAGTAGTAGTAGTATTAGTGACAGTAGTAGTAGTAGTAGTGACAGTAGTAGTATTAGTGACAGTAGTAGTAGTAATAGTGACAGTAGTAGTATTAGTGACAGTAGTAGTAGTAATAGTGACAGTAGTAGTAGTAGTGACAGTAGTAGTATTAGTGACAGTAGTAGTATTAGTGACAGTAGTAGTATTAGTGACAGTAGTAGTATTAGTGACAGTAGTAGTAGTAATAGTGACAGTAGTAGTATTAGTGACAGTAGTAGTAGTAATAGTGACAGTAGTAGTATTAGTGACAGTAGTAGTAGTAATAGTGACAGTAGTAGTATTAGTGACAGTAGTAGTAGTAATAGTGACAGTAGTAGTAGTAGTGACAGTAGTAGTATTAGTGACAGTAGTAGTAATAGTGACAGTAGTAGTATTAGTGACAGTAGTAGTAGTAATAGTGACAGTAGTAGTATTAGTGACAGTAGTAGTAGTAATAGTGACAGTAGTAGTATTAGTGACAGTAGTAGTAGTATTAGTGACAGTAGTAGTAGTAGTAGTGACAGTAGTAGTAGGGACAGTAGTAGTAGTAGTGACAATAGTAGAAATAGTGACAGAAGTAGTAGTAGTGACAGTAGTAGAAGTAGTGACAGTAGTAGTAGTAGTAGAAGTGACAGTAGTCAGGGCGAGTTACGGGAACAAGCCGTGTTCATCCTGGAGACGTCCTCAGGGCCGCCCTCGCGACACCTGGCTAAAACAGATCGCCACCTCCCCAAAAGAACTACGGGCCTCCTGGGACACGGCCATCTGACGGGGTCATGGACACGGCCATCTGACGGGGTTATGGACACGGCCATCTGACGGGGTCATGGACACGCCCATCTGACGGGGTCATGGACACGGCCATCTGACGGGGTCATGGACACGGCCATCTGACGGGGTCATGGACACGGCCATCTGACGGGGTCATGGACACGGCCATCTGACGGGGTCATGGACACGACCATCTGACGGGGTCATAGACACGGCCATCTGACGGGGTCATAGACACGGCCATCTGACGTGGTCATGGACACGGCCATCTGACGTGTTCATGGACACGGCGATTCCAGGCGACGGGCTATGGTCCCCTAAGTGTACTATTGATTGATTGGAAGGCTACACAACCTGAGGGAGCTGTGACAGAATACCAGCAAACTAACAAAAGTGAACATTTGTAGAACCCGTGTTATTCCCATGGGAGCACACGGTTGTGAAACATAGACAGGTACCCAACCTCGAGGAAAAGAATTGAGACCTTGGAGGCAAAATGTTATAGAAAGGTTCTCAGAATACCATGGACCGGAAAAAAGACAAATGCAGACATTCGAGGCTAAATGTTATAGAAAGGTTCTCAGAATACCATGGACCGAAAAAAAGAAGAATGCAGATATTCGAGGCTAAATTTTATAGAAAGGTTCTCAGAATACCATGGACCGAAAAAAAGAAGAATGCAGACTTTCGACAAGAGTTGGGCATAGAAGAGAACTAGTTCATAAATTCCATCATGAACAGAAAAATTCCTTACTTTGGCCACATCAAAAAACAACGGTCTTAAGATAACGGTAATGGAAGGCATGGTGACGGTCGAGAGAGACAGAGGCAGACCAAGAAGGCGTTGGCACCAAGATGTCAAGGAATTCGTGGGCATGACTCTGGAGCAGGCTGGAGATTTGGCAAGAGATCGAGTTTCTTTCAGATGGAGAGTGGATAGGAGCGACGTTCTGTACAGGACATACCACATGATGATGATTATGTTGACGATGATGATGATGATGATGATGATGATGATCAGGGCTTGACAAAAGCGCTTGTCTGCAACGAGTAAAAATGTGTGCTTGAGGGGTAAAAAAAATATGTTTTTAATTGTTCTTCTTCTTTGCGTTCAGGATCTTTTGGTCATGCTATATCTGCAGGCCAGTCGCCATGATGAAGTATGTAGTCTTCACCAGATTGGAGCGGCTGCCCCATAGCCATTGTCTCAGCTCCCCACCCTCTGGCCAGGTCTGGTATCTCATTTCCCAATAGATTGCGCATTCCTGTAGAATATATTCAGGGTTCTGGCCTCCTGTTCCACATGGGCACTCGTTGGTGTGTGAGATCTTCAGTCGGTATAGATGTTCTAGTAGTCTGCAGTGTCAAGTTCTCGGATGAAATAAGGTAGTTTGTTGATTTCTTTTGAGTTGATGAATTGGGTCTGGTGTACTGCTTATGTTTCTGTCTTCTCTCCATTGATGTATATACTGATTTCTGATGATGTTCTTGATTTCTCTGTATGGTACTCGATGATTAAATTGTGTCTTTTTGCTTCCATCTTTTGCCAGAGTATCAGCTCTGTTAATTACGTTTTACTCGCTGTTACATAATAACTCTCGTATGATTATTAATGAAATGTACATAAGCCAGCTTTAAAAAACAAAAACTTTAAGCGGGGGCTCGACTTCATTGCCTCGGGTTTTTTCCCCATTTCCAGCGATGAACCCAGGGATCTCCGGGAAAAAAGCCAGGAGCCAACTTATGATGGTGAATCTAAATGGACATCCACTGTCACAATTTAAACCTACTAAAAGCCATCGATAAATGGTGCTTCAGTGCTAAAACTACCAAGCATGTTCAATGACACAAAAGTCATGCCTCTGACAGCATTTTTTTCTACAGAAGAAATAGGCTAATACTGTGTATGTCTAGACATTATATCTTGGTTTGGTACGCATTGTTAGTTAGAAATAAAGGTGAATTAGTGCTTAGTTTAAATTTACTAACATAAATTGTATGACTGTAGTCCGACCATGCTGACTGGTGAGCCACCGTAACATTTGTCAAACCAGGATAATGATGATGATGATGTATTAAAAAACATCAAAACTACACAGACTCGATGGACGATCGCTAAATTGTCATCAATTTAGACTTTGGTGGGCGGTAAGTAAAATTTACCCTCACGAAAGTTATACAAGTGGGTGTCAAGTATACAAAGTTAAATTAAGTCTCCGGGATCAAGATGCTGAGCAGCGCATAAGCTGCAGTGGTCAGCGACCCATAGCTGACTGCTAGCTTCAGGGCCAGCGAACCAGAGCTGCCAAGACCCTTTTACACCTCCACGCGGTGATAACAGACTGCAGCAGGGCAGACTGGCTAAAGAGAAGGGATTGAAGAGGGAATGCTAACCCGGTACTAAAAAAATTATTGCTGAAGTCGGATGTGTTGGACTGATAGGTACAAATATCGCAGTTAAGCTGTAAACTACGACACACCGCATTCCGTTCTCTGGACTACATTCTGCTACTTAAGCCCTTTCACGGTTTTGTAGCGGGAGATTGAGAACGAACGAAGCCAAGCCAAATTAAGTCTCCGAACACCTGATTCTTTTCAGCAGTCTCCTATGAAATTATCTTAACCTTTACATACGTCGGGGGATTGTTTACAGACAATAATCTCAAACCAAGACGATTGCTCCCTACCCTACATCTCGCACGCTTCTATCCGCCACTGTTGAAGAAAAAAAACCGTTCTGCTGTGTCACGATGACTGGGAAGGTGTTGTAACAGGATGAACATTGGCAAGTGTTATGCCAGTGGTTCTCAAACTGTGTGCCACAACATTGCTGGTTTGCAGGGGTGCTGCAAAACGTTCAAATTTGTTAATCAACTGCGCACTTCAATTGTTAACCCTTTACATTCCGTCCTAATTTATTATATTTGTGTATTAACCCTTTACAGTCCCCAAATTGATTAGATGTGTGTCTTAACCCTTTACAGTCCTACCAAACTGATTAGACGTGTCTTAACGCTTTACAGTCCTACCAAACTGATTAGATGTGTGCCTTAATTAACCCTTTACAGTCCTACCAAACTGATTAGACGTGTCTTAACGCTTTACATTATTGCCAAACTAATTAGATGTGTGCCTTAATTAACTCTTTACAGTCCTATCAAATTGATTAGATTTGTGCCTTAACCCTTTACAATTATGTCAAATTGATTAGATGTATGTCTAATCAATTAGGCCGGACTGTAAAGGGTTAAGTAGGGCTTATATTCCAACTTTGGGTGCCCTGGAGAAATTATGGTATACTAAGGGTGCAGTTGACCGAACAAGTTTGGGAATCACTGTGTTAAGCACAATATCATTCCGAACTAACAGACCTACCATTCATCTGGGTTCCGCGCGCCTCACACACTGTGTATTTTTCAACACAAGCAGGTTATATCTGTTATAAACACAGCTGTTCGTTGTATCGTGTGTATATTTATAATATACGCTCTATTATTGCCAGAACATTTTCCAGAGGTGTTCAATAGACGTCCATCCACAATCCCGACCTTGAGAGTACAACAAAGCTGCAGAAGTGTCTATCTAAAGCACAGGTGCATATGTTGAGGCCGGATTTAGATAACATTCGAGAGTGGTCTCTGAGCTGGCAAATGGAATTTAATGTCGATAAATTTACAGTCATCCACATGGATAAAAGTAAATGGTCAGGAACTCGAAGTGGTTGACCGTTTTAAATATCTAGTATTGATTGTCAGTGATGAAGGATCAAAATGTGAGGTGTTGGCCAGAATAGCACAGACAATAGCGGCGCTTTGACGGCGCAACACGATCTGACAAGATAAACGGTTAGCACTATGAACAAAAATCAGATTAATGCGTACATTGGTCCTGTCAATATTCCTCTGTGCTTGTGAGACATGGACAGTTACAACTGACCTTCAGCGAAGGATTCAGGCCTTGGAGATGAGATGTTTCCGAATACTTTTGAACGTCACGTACAAAGATCGAGTTACAAATGAGGAAATTCGAGATAGAATTACAACAGCAATAGGGCCTTTTGAAGACCTCTTGGCAACTGTTAAAATAAGGAAAATCGCTTGGTACGGTTCTAATCGAGATCAAATGGTATTGCAAATACACGAAAAATGCATTAGTTAGACCTAGATTGGAGTACTGTATATAGGTGTGGAGTCCATATCTTAGGGGAGATATAAACAAGCAAGAAGAGCGACAAAGCTGATAGTTGGATTCCAGAATTATTCGAATTATTAGAGAAAACTCAGAAAAACAGGCCTATAGTGTCTAGAAAAGAGAAGAATTCAAGGTCATTTAATACAGGTCAATAAGATAGTGAACGGAAAAGATATATTAGACTATAACAAGTTTCTCAAAAAACAGCCGCATACAAGAACAAGAGGGTACAACTACATATTAAGGAAAGGTCCACGTCAGATAGTGGGTCCTGTCGAAGACGGATGTGTCGTACCGGAAGGTGCATATATCGCTGTCAAGTTGTAAACTAGCCTTCTGTTCTTCGGACTACATCCTGCTACTTGCAAATCCCTATTCGTGGCTTGGTAGCGGGAGATGAGAACGAACGCAGAAGAAAAAGATAGGAAATGTATTTGTAGTCAGATAGTGGTGAATGCTTGTAATATATTGCCACATGAAATAGTTGAAGCAGTGTCATTTAACGTATTCAAGAATAGTTTGGATGCTCATAGTATTTAGATCAAAGAAAGTAGAAGAAATCGGTTGTATACATACAACGCCTACTTACAAACTCATCCTAATGTATGCAAACGTGTGCAACTTTTACAAATAAATAATTTTTTTTTAATACTATAGCTTATCTACAGCAGCCCAGGCAACACGAAGGTAACATGGTTTAATTTCAAATAACACACACGCATATCTCAAAATGATCTGTCGAATGTAACTTAACTTAACGTCTTTATACTGGTTTAGAAGACTCTGCAGAGTCTGTATACAACCAGTTCCATTTACATCACCTTCCTCTAGAAGCTGTACGCATCCAATCTGTTCTTAAATGCATTGACCGTCCCAGCCTCCACCACCTCACTTGGCAATGCATTCCAAGCATTCACTACTCTCTGGCTAAAGAAATACTTCCTAATATCTAATCTGGACCTCTCCTTAGTCAACTTGTAGCTGTGCCCTCTTGTCCTTGTTGGTGGTTATACTTTAAAAAACTTGTTATAGTCCACTTTATCCATTCCTCTGATCATCTTATACACCCGTATTAAGTCACCACGAATTCTTCTCTCTTCTAGACACTGAAGGCCAGTTCTTTTTAATCTGTTTAATGTAGCCAGTACAAAGACCTGATTTCTCCAACAGTACTGACATCCGTAAGTCTGTTATCAGTTGTTATCCTTTCATGGTCCCATATCGCTTTCTGTGTTACAGTCGGCCAGGTTTATAACTGATTGTACATTTCTAACACTATTAAAACGTATTGCAGTTTTATTTGTTTCTATTCTGCATCGATTGTGGGTGTTTATCAATTGTTCGAAAGGTGCATCTATTTTTAGGAAAGTGCATTTATATTTTAGGAAGGTGCATCTAAATTTTAGGAAGGTGCATCTATTGTTAAGTAGGTGCGTTTATTGTTAGGTAGGTGCGTTTATTGTTAGGTAGGTGCGTTTTTTGTTAGGTAGGTGCGTTTATTGTTAGGTAGGTGCGTTTATTGTTAGGTAGGTGCGTTTATTGATTAGAAGGTGCATTTATTTGTGAACGTGCATTTATTGTTAGGAAGATGTAATATAAATAATAATAGTAATAATGCAATAATAATAATAATAATAAATAAAATACGACTAATAAAATAATACTAATTAAATAATGACAAAAAAATAATCATAAAACAATAAGAACAATACAACAATAATTCCCTTAGACGGCCAAGGTACGTCGTATCGATCAACTGGTGATCACGACTGATGGGTGAGGTCAATGAACGTATACGTCTGAAGGTGTACGGTAGATTTGTCGTGACCAGGCGATGTTCGGGTGGTCCACGTGGGAGCCACCCATGTGGTGCAGGGTCTTTTTCCACTCTTGATTTCGACAGCCAGGATTGGGTGGGCAGCGAGATTCTCGTGGAGACCACCACGTGATCGAAGATAATGATGCTCATCCATCACAGGTGATGAAGACCATTCTCTTTGTTCAGCCGTGTGGACAGTCTTTTCTCTTGCTGTGTCCGCTGAAATGGGTGACTTGTGTTGTGATTTGGATTAAAGTGGGAAATAACTGCGCCTTTTGTCAACCTCACTCTCTGGTCCTGAGCTACCTTTGGCCAGTGGCAAGATATTTATCGAGACGACTGGAGATAGCATAGGATGCATATTTTTCCTTAGGGTTTACTCCCGAAGCCTTTTCCGTAAATAGATATCCCGCAAGGCAGCGGAGGGTGGGGGTGACATCTAACTTTGTGTGTCATGCCTTTTCCATAACCACAAGAGGTCGTAGGGCCATCACTCAGCGTGTAAGTGAGTCTGGCATCTCTCCCCGGCTGTGTTCAGTTCATTATAGTAGTGTCTAAATTTCTCACACGCCATTTTCGTGTGAACTAGGCCGTGAAATACGACACAGGTTTAAGCGTAGTACCATTCATATAACCGATGTCCAGACCAGGATAATCGGACGGAAGAAATCACAAAAAAACGAACGAATTAACAAGTCCAAATGGAAAACAACATTACGTTTCCGTAAACACAAGTGTAACTCGTCGACTAGTGTGAATTCCAGGCAAATCCGTGGTCTAGCGGCATCCATAATGAACTAAAACAGTAGAGCAATGTAGAACCGCAGCCAGTTACGGCGCCATCTGTATTGCGTAATCTCAACTTGGCTCCGATGATTAGCAGTCGGGTTAATGCTCTTGTTCAATCTGCACAGTAGTAGTAGTAGTCGCCTCTTACAGTCATGACTGAATATAGCACGGCGAGACCTTGAAGTGGTAACGCATTGTTAAGCTTTTATTGATTTCTCTCTCATTGTGGCATTGCCGTTTAACATCATCATTATCAGTTCCGTAGCCTGAAAGGTCATTGGGGCACCAATACCGCAGATTGTTGGACCAGTTCCCGCCATTCCACTTGGTTTTATGCCAGGATATTTATTCTATCTATGGACATTCCCGTCCACTCTGATGCTGTCTTCCCATTTCTTTTTATGCCACCCTCTCTTACGCTTCCCAGGCACAGTGCCTTAAAGAATCGTTTTGGTAAACCCAGACGATCTTGAAACATGCGCACATCTTGTGAGCTTGCGTGTTTTTACCATACTCAATCGGTCCTTGTATTGGCCGACCTCTCTCTTAACGATGTCCCGAACTGCCTTATTCGTGGCATGGTCCAGATACAAAATGCCAAGTATTCGACGCAGACATCTTATCTCCATTGTACAAATTCTTCGCTCTTGAACCGCTGCCAGAGTCCAAGTTTCGGTAAGGTACACGCAAGTGACAAGTGCATATATTAAACTCAACTTGGATTTCAGGTTGATGCTTTTTTCCCTGCATAGCCGCCTCGTTTAACAGATTAAGCTGAAACACAAACCCCCCTCCCACCCCTGAAACCATAAAATGTCCGCGCTACAGTGAAGATGCGGTGGAAGTCAACTTGAATTTGTTCGAAGAAAGCAGCGGTCATCTTGAGGCTGTCGACACTGCCATTTAGCTTATCTAGTGTTGCTACTGGTGATGGCCACAAGTGCTTTCTCTGGTCCTAGTATGTCGGGCAATTTTGCAGCAGATGTCCAGGTGTCATTTTCCCAGTACCACAGGTGCATTCGTCAGTAGCACTTATCTTCAGTTTATTGAATATATGGTACCTCGGTCTGTTGTGGCTTGTGCGTAGTCTGAAGACAACGACCTGCTCTTTTCTGTTCAACTGATAAAATAAGCATAATGTGTGTGTGTGTGTGTGTGTGTGTGTGTGTGGCCAGTATGCTCTGTTTCCCATTTGGCCATGTATCTGGACCTAATAAGCCTTTTGTACTCTCCGTAGGTCACACTAGAATCTGATTGTGGTAACCTTGCACCTTCTTTTACCAGTCTGTCTGTCTTCTCGTTTCCTTGAATGTTACAGTGGGGTGGAACTCACTGTACTACTACTCTTTTTGGTGCGGACTGCTGGCATAGTTGACAGAGTACTGCTCTTAAGTCATTAGGTCCTGTATTGTTCTGGCTTTTTAGTGCTTTAACCACGGCCAGAGCTTCTGTAAACAGGACTATCTGGCTTTCATTGTTTTCGCTTGTCAGCATTGCTTCTACTGCAGCCTTCAGTGCCTCTGCCTCCGCTTTGAAATTGCTTGAGAATTTTCCAATTGCCACTGACAGTGTTATCTTTCTACCATTTGTTAGGCTCAGGAATACCCCTCCCCCTCCATTCTGTGTCGTATTTGTTGCAGAACCGTCAGTGCATGCATGGGTCTAGTCTGTGCTTGAGTAGTTTTTCTCTATGCACCTCAGGATTATGTCTCTTCTTTCTTTTTTAGTCTGGCTGTTCTTGTTTCCAATACCTGGTATATTTTCTACCACCTCTGGAAAGATATGCTGCTTCCATGTGGGTTTGCATACAGTAGGGATGGGCTTTGGTGCTGATATGGTGTTCATAGGGTCTTCGCTCATCTTTGTTTTGGCTATTTCTACATAGTTTCTCCGCTTTAGTCTTCTTTTTTCTAAATCCATTTAGTCTCTGATGCATTGGATGGTCTGTCAGTCTTCTTAGTTTCTCTACGTGCTGCTGGGCTCTGATGTCTTTTCTATCGGCCATGGATTGCAGATTTGTAATCTTTTCAAGTTTTTAAATGGCGTTGACTTCATGCCTCCTGTTATAACTCTCATGGCTTGGTTTTGAAGTTTGTTGATTTTATCGAATTTGCTGCTGTTGCCCATGCCGCAATGCCATACTCGAGAACTGGTCTCGCCCTTTCAGTGTACAGTTTCTTCCGTATTTTCTCATCTGCCCCTCAGCTTTGTGCCAGCAAGTTTCCTCATGATTGCCATTCTTTGTCTTGCTCTCATTCGGTTTCTCTCGATCTGAGTTGTCCGTGTGATGCACCGATTAAATGTGACTCCCAAGTAGTTTGGGTTGTCATTCAGCCGCAGACATTTGCCATTAAGACTTATGTTGGTGTTCTGTGGTTTATTTGAAAGGGAGAATATCGTACATGTTGTTTTTTCTTCATTTACTTTGACCAGCCATGATTTCGCCCACTCCCCCAGCGATGTTAGGGCCTGCTGCATCCGATTGTTTGCTATGGTAAGATTTTCTTCAGAGGTCAACAAAGCCAAATCGTCTGCAACCATGGAGCTGTGGACTCTTCTTGATATATTCTCTGTGATGTTGTTTATATACACCATAAAAAGTGTGGGTGACAGTACTCCCCCTTAGTGTACTCCTTGCTCCAGTGTCACCTTTTTGCTCATCTGCCCTTGTACTTGAACTCTGGCTGTTCTGTTTTCGAGGTAGTGGCTGATCCATTTGTACATTTTTCCAGATACTTCGCTTCTTCGTAGCATGACTGTCCTTCTTTCCACACCTTGTCGAATGCCTTCTCTAGATCCACCCAAACCACTATGATTTTTCTCTTTGTAAGCATCCTCTATTTCCTGCGCTATGACAGTGGTCTTGTCCTCAGTGGATCTGTGTTGTCTAAATCCTGCTTGCTGTGGAATTAATGTGTGCTTTGCTTCCAGGTGCCACATCAGTCTGGTGTTTAACATACGCTCCATCAGTTTTCCTACACAGCTCAGTAGACTAGACTGATAGGCCTGTATCCATTTGGATCTGTTCTATCTTTTTCTTTCTTTGGTACTGGTATAAGTATAGCATCGTTCCATTGTTTCTTAAAAACTCTCATTTATCACTCTTATAATATTGATGTTTCTAAAAAACTCTTTCATCTCTATTGTAATGTTATTGTCTCATTTATGTCTCTTCATTATATTTTTTCTCTTCCTTCTAAGGTCTCATTTACATTACCCCAAAGGTCAAGGTATCTTCATCACATTGGTTGCCTAGAAAACGGAACACAAACACTCCAAGAAGGAAGAACGAATGCCAAACAACATCTCTATGACAGACAAGGCTACTACAGAAGCAGCGAATGGGCCAATGGCAAGCAGGTCAACCAGCGTTACGGACAATCCATTTAGGCATTGGAAACGCCCAGACTTGCCTAGCAGTTGCACCTTTCAGCTGGACTCGCCCCTTGAGAAGTCACACCACAGACATACAAAAGTGTAAGTTTGTTCCTTTTTCTGCGCTGGCCATTTAGGAAACTAATTATGTAGTGTTTTACGAACGACAGTCTTACAAGAGGGGGAATCATTCATATGTTTTGGTAGAGTAGAGTATAGTGAATGAGCTGACAGCAGTCACTGAGTCAGCGATTCATAATAGCTGGTTGCTTGCGCCAGGGTCAGCTATCCAGAACTGCCTAAGACTCCTATTTTGCCTCCAACAGCCGGCACTGGAAACAGGCTGCACTAATGTAATCTGACTAATAGAATAGGGGTCACAGTGAGAAGGCAAGCTGAAAGTGTCTCAGATATCGCAGCTTTGCTAAACGACACGTCGGTCTTTTCAAGATGAACGCAGAGGAAAAAGAAAATATCTTGGTATCAATAAATATGACAACATAGAAGGTACAGAAATCATGTGCGAGTCCATCTTTTATAGACTCAAAGACTAGGGCAAGGTAGACTTGCAGCCTGTTAGAAGCCATATATGCTGCTCTAAACAAACCACCTCATCATGGTCGGTGTTATGCTATGTCACAAATTTAGTCGCCTCTTGCGACATGCTCTCTGTGAGGCAGTGGTGCTATTCTTGCCATACACAAAGGCCCCGGCAGATCACTTGGAGCAATGCATTCAGTCAGGGACAAATTCACGTTAAGGCAGGAGCCCTTGCAAAACTGTCACATATTTTTTTTTTGCCATTGATATTTGATGAAACAGGTTAGCGCATTGCTAGAGCAATCAATGTTCATGACAAAGCTACAGGGTTCAACTCTCACTACCGTTTGCTCCAATTGACCCAGCTGTAAATGGGTATCTGGCTGATGGTTACAGAAGAAAAAAGGCAGCGAGAAAGGGAACTGGCTACCCAACCTCACAAAGCTATGGCTTAATAAAATGAAATCTCTAACACTTCAACCCTGACAGCAATGTCTACTACGGGACTACCTTTACCCTTTTAATATTTGATGATTTAATTAATTGATCGATATGTTCATAGTTTTGCTCCAAGTGAAGCATAGGGCTACCACTACAGTGGTTAACCGATGTGCAAGTTCATCTTAATTAATAGACCAAAGCACTAAGGCAAAGTAGACCCAAAGCAAGTGAGGCGTCATTTATGCTGGTCTTAACAAACCACCTAAACATCGCCGGTGTTATGCCATGTTACACAGTTAGTCGCCTCTTATGAAATGCTCTCTGTGGGGAAATGATGATATTCTTGTCTGTGTCATACACAAAGACTCCAACAGACCACTCGACAGCGTCAGACATGTTTATTCAGATATGACCACATGTGACTGTAAAGCCCGATCTGAGCGTGACAAACTTCACCGCACGTAGGCCACACATGAACAGCATTCATAATGTTGTTTCATACAGCTTGCTGTTCCTTGCGCCGTAGTAATCGTTCTCTGCTCAGCGGTAGACGCACCATGTGTAATGGCAGTGCGCCATCAGAGCGGTTTGGAGCAAGCAACTTCCAGACAGCAACATGAATGGCGAAATTATTCAAAGAAACTTTCATGCGCCCCACGCCGCTCGAACATAGTTTAATGTTAAACCGTGCAGTCTGTCGATTGCTGCTTCATCTATTGTAGTGTCCTCATCCAGCAGGCAGTCATTGATTGATTTCAAAATGTCACTTCTATCCATCACTAACGTGCCCATGATGGGAGCTTGTGAAGCCAAAATATCAGGTCTTTCGTTACCCTGAACCGCAGCATGAGCAGGACAGTAGATCCATGTCAACCCCTGGAAGTTTGAGGCCTCAACAGCTGCTATCCACTCGTACCTAAGCCATCCCTTCTGTACTTTCTGAAGTAGGACTTGCGCATCTGTCACGATGACTGCTCTTGTTATAGAAGTATCAGATATAAATTTTAGTGCTGAGGTCACTGCTTCCGTTTCCATTCTCATACTGGAGATTGTTGACGACATGTATGCCTGCCCTACTGTGCTCAGCAACGACCTCTCCTCTCACTCTAGCCGAGTAACCCCAGCCTGATGTCCACTTCGCACGACTGATCCGTCGGTGTAAATGACAGCACCACTGTCCTGCGTGTTCTCAGTTATCAGCTGATTTACCTCATGCTCTGCTCCCTCGTTGTTCCGTTCTCTGCATTATTTGCCTAAGGTTATGATGACTCTCTGGTACTCTATCATTCTATCACCAGTGTGGACCCATTCTTCCCCTTTGGCTATTGTCTCAGCTGGAGTGACGTGTCCGATTGTTGTCTCAGCCTGTGCCATCCATGACGCGACCGTCTCTTGATTCTTGATCCCTTCATGTCTGAGATACTATTATGCAGAGGGTGCAGCTTGTCTGTGGTGACACGCATATAGGCTTTGACTTGTGCCAGTTTATGTCTGGATGTCATGCTGACGTCGGATGCATTGGGCCGACAGGCGCAAAATAAAAACGACAGTGCAACGCACACCGCCTTGGGGATTAGAGAAATAAGGCGAACGCAAAAAAAACAACAACAAAAAAAAACAATTTCTGGATGTCACCGATAACAATCCCAACAGGTATCGCATCATCACAATCGGGGTATCTCTAGTGCAGCCCAGAACCAGACGCATACCTTCATTCTGGATACGTTCCAACCTTTCACACCGTGTTAATGATAGTGTGAGGATGCCTAGTCCATAATCGATAACAAACAACACGACCTGACGAAATAGGAAGAACAGGAGGCATTGTTTCGTGTATAGTCTCAGAATTGTTGTTTTGTATGCTGTTCTGTCACATGTTTTTTATTTTAATGTTTATTCCATTTTTGTAATCCCTAACAGGGTGCCAAATCCAAAGATTCTGCCAAACATTCTCTATGGCATTGGAAATACGCCTTTGGTTAGAATCAACCACATAACAGCCAAAGATGGGATTGAATGTGAAATATGTATGTCATTACGTGTCAGCTTGCAGTTTAACCTTCTAGTTTCCACATTTTTTAATTATGTCACAAACATTTAGAATGACTCAGTTTTTGGGTACACCAGTTGTCTTGTAAATCTATGAAATTGCCACAAAGTATTGGCAGTGTTCCTAACCAGATCGGCATATCTGTTAGTTTCCACTACAAACGTATTTATAACATCTACATAAAGAAACTAAACAGACCTAACTTAGAAGAATCCGCTGCAACAACTGAGCTTCACAATCAATAATGGAATAACCTTCCCGATACATGTGAAACAAGGAAAGAATTGTTTTAAAATTGTTTAAAGTCAATCTAGTCATCTTGTTTTAAAGACGGAAGGAAGTGACCTTGTTTTCAATTCAGCCATTTCTATAGCAGAAGCCATTGTTAACACCAAGTTGTTGTTTGTCCATCACAAGGGATGAAGACCTTTTCTCTTTTCGTTCAACCAGTTTTTTTTATTACTGGAGGAACAAAAAGATACTGACATGTGCGGTGAAGTTGAATTTAAGTGTGGAAGGGTTGTGCGGTTCGTTAACCTCAATCTCTTGTCCAAGCCCATCTGAAACCAGTGACAAGACAGGTTCGGACGACTGGATATGGACTCAGATGCAGTGGATGACCACGGCTGCTCAAGTGCGTCGCCGTGTTTTGTGTGGTCCACACCACTCAGCACATTTTTTAAAACACACTGAATGCATTGGTGAGCATACAGAGACAATACCCTAGGCAAATTTTTTTGCCTTTGGTTTAGTAAAAGTTAGCGTATTCACTTCAGATTATTTTGATTTTAGATCAGCGGGAGACCTAAATATTTTGAATAAAAAAGTGCAGAACTACAAATACCTGGGCAGGATCCTTACCCAGGATGGCAGATCAGACAGATAAATTTATATTCACTGCCAGACGTGAATGCAAATGCTTGCTTATCAACGTTCACCACTGCTGAAACACTAGAAGATTAGATTGCCCACTAATAGGCTATTCATCAACATTATATTCATGCTGGTGGGATTCCGTGGTGAAGTGGTTATGCCGTCAGCCTCGTGATCAGGTGGTGTGAGTTCGACTCCGGACTCCGCCATCTTTTTCACGGACGCTTGATGCGGAGTCCCCTGCATCTCGAAGTCGCCCCCTAGGCGTCTTGTCCTTGACTTGCCACTGGGGTCGGGCGGCTCGAGACGCGAGAGTGAGGATAAAAAGTAGCGTAGTTAATCCTTTTTAAAAATAGCGCTAGCAAATAAATTATGCCATCATCTTCTACGATGGACGGCGACCTTTGCCTATATTCATGCCAGCACACAGTTGTTGGTGTAAAAGGTGGACATTAGCAAATGCCCAAGAGAAAAAGATGACTTAACTTAACTTCTTTATACTGGTTTAGTAGACTCTGCAGAGTCTGTATACAACCAGTTTCTTTCACATTCACTTGATCAAAAAATATCTATGCATCAAATCTATTCTTGAATGCATTAATTGACCCAGGCTCCACTATTTCAAATTCAAGTGCTTTGGTTAAAAAAAAAAAAATCCCGTCACGCCATGGGGCGCATAGGAAGTACGGTGTTAGGCCCGTATTATTTTGTAACCCATGACACTTAGTGGATGATGTGGTCGTCATCACGCCGGCCTCCTTTACTCCCCGGACTGAACCGATACCCATTTAAGGCTGAGTAGACTTGGGAGCCATTGCGATGTCAAAAAACATTTCCCTCCTCAACTGGGGAATAAACCCAGGACCACTCATATGCGAAGTCAGCGGGCTAACGCCTGCGCTACGCGGCTCCCTAATGCAAATGCAACCTCCGAAGCTACCACTGTGTGCTCACAATGTATGATGGCTGCGGAAGCCCGGGGACATGGATAGAAAATGTTAGATATATTCTAAACTGTCATGATATGTAGACAACTACAGCAATGATTCTGACCCATGACAGACAGACCTGACCCATGACAGACAGACACCTAGACCTGACCCATGACAGACAGACACCTACGGTTCAACACAGCATCTCATGGCACAAGTGGATAAGACAAGATAAGACAATATTTTGGCCTCAAGAAAAGTTTATTTTTGCAATGTAAAACAATCAGTAGAATGTACAAGGTAGGATGTACAAGCACATGTATGCATTGCGGAAAACTTGTCATTGGGAAACATATATATGTGTACCTCCTGGATATTCACCTGAAAGAGACCCGAATAGAGTTACGAGAAGGCAGAATACGGCAATCCACCAACTGTACTCCATTCCCAAATAGACCTTCCAGAAATTCTTCCAACAATGGCAGGACTTCTGGGAGAAGTGTGTGGAGTCCCGATGAGAGTAGTTGGAAGTTGGAAGGTCATTAAAGTTTCAAACCTCCAATAAGTAAATGTATTTTTCCCGCCCAAAGGTCTGATTCTTTTTTGAACAGGCCTCGTATGTGCTTTGATCGAGGTTTTAGTCAAAGAGTGGTGTCTGCTTGGAATGCATTGCCAGGGGAGGTAGTGGAGGCAGGGACAGTTAATGCATTTAAGAATAAACAGGATGCGCATAGCTTTTAGAGCAAGGTGATGTAAATGTAACTGGTTGTATACAGACTCTGTAGGGTCTTCTAAACCAGTATAAAGACGTTAAGTTAAGTTAAGAATAACTGTAGTGATGGCTTTATACTCTGGCTAGACTGAAAATGGGCCAAGAAGTTGACTTTAGAAAAAATATTTAAAATTTTGTATACATCTGCCTGCTATTGGTTTCTTAGCTGTCCATGTTCTGCATCTCTCTTCCCAGTGGCCAAGTGTGAGTATTTCAGTGCTGGTGGCTCTGTCAAAGACAGAATTGGCTTCAGGATGATAGAAGATGCTGAGATTGCTGGCCAGATCAAACCAGGAGATGTGCTCATAGAACCAACATCAGGAAACACTGGTACGTTCAGAACTTGCCAGATAAGATTTTGTCCATTGTTGTGCTTAGAACTGAAATCTTCTTCTTCTTCGATCAACTGATGCTATGCTTCTAGCTCGGTAAGGTTTACGAAAGAGACTGTACATTTCAGGTCTTTGCCGTTTCGCCACAGCTTTTTGAGAATAGTCACTTCCCCGGACCAGACTGCCTCTCTTTGGTCTGCATAAGTGTGGAAGTCCTGCAGGATGTGTTCTGGTGTTTGATTGGGTGCTCCACAATCGCACATGGTGGTGTCTCTAAAACCCATTCTGTGGAGGTGGGCCTTGAGTCTGCAATGTCCTGTTCTGACTCTGAAGATTTTTGTCTGCACATCTCTGCCAAGTTTGCTATACTGTCATTTTCTGGTTTGTATTCTTTGTGGTTGTCTCACCATTCCGTTCTCATGGATCATTTTATGAGTGTCTTTGCTTTTTTATAGCTCTGTGAATGGCAATTCTGCATGTCGTCACTTTCGGTTTTTGCGAGCTGATCTACCTTTTCATTTTCAAGAATCCCACAGTCGGCCGGAATCCACTGTAGGATAAATCTGTTTTTTTTTGGACAACAATCAGTTTTTAGTATTTTATTTTGTGTAAAAGTTTATATTGTTTGAGGCTTCAGAAGGCTTGGAGTACGCTCCTGGAGTCTGTTAGAATTACCATTTTTCTTGTAGTTGTGTTTTGGCTGATAAGAATCTAAGAACTGAAATGCAGGAGCTTGCGTTCGCTTTATTTCTCTACTCCCCAAGGCGGTGTGCGTTGCACTGTGATTTATTTTGTGCCTGTCGGCCCAGTGCATCCAACTTCAGCATGCATTTTATGTAAGGGTCTGTTTCCTTCTGCATTTTCTAAGGGTTTACTTCCCCGGGGTAACAGCCGGTGCTGTTATGGGGATCGAACTCAGCACCTTCGGATTGTGAGCCGTGCCACTTAACTAACCCACGCTGTCCCCACAGAACTGAAATAAACAAATGCAGATAACTCTTGCTGTCAGCTTTCTACTTCTTCTTCGGCGTTCGCCCTGAAAAGGACAGGTGTGTTGTAGTTTACAGCAAGGCTGCAACATCAATTTCAGCACAACATTTATAGGACTGGATTTGTATTCCATCTTTGATTATTAATCTCTTGCATGGGTTAAGTCTATTTCCAAGGCCACCACTTAGAGGTGTGGGATAGGGTCTTGGTCAGTTATGGGTCACAGACCATGATGCAAGCAGCCAGCTAAGAGGCACTGACTGCTGTCAGCTGATTTACTGCTGCATCTTCGGCCGTAGTGAGCAGTCTATTCTATGCATCCTTAGTACAGGATAATATTGTTGCTGTCAAAACTGCTCAATATTAGCTCATCTCTGATAGTTGCTATCCTTGTATCCATGGATATGCTGAAGAAGGTTTACCTGGGTTCTCGTCACAAGAAGTGCAAAGTAAGTATCACCTCACAGTGATGATACCCACCTCATTGGCCAGACTGCTGTAACAGGACCTGTTTTCAGGTGTATGACTAGTTTGATGTGTGTGGGAAGAGGGGGGGGAGAGAAGGTGTGTGTCTTGGTCAGCATGTCACACCTGATTTGAACGACTTTTGCACCCTAGCATCCATAAATTAGAATGTTGTAATCAAATCTGCTCATATCTGGGGACAATGTGGGCTAGTTCTAGTGACACAGCTCAAAAGCCAAAGCTGCTGAGTTCACTCCCCACCACAGTACCGGCCGTTACCCTGGGGAAGCAAACCATTAGAAAATGCAGGAGGAAGCAGACCCTTACGTTAAATGCATATTGAAGTCGGATGCACTGGGCCGACAGGCGCAAAATTAAAGCAAAGTGCACGCACACCGCTGTGGGGAATAAAGCAATAAGGCAAAAGCAACAACAACAAATCTGCTCGTACTGGCTCATTACACTTGGCTTAATTTCACTGGCAGCAGCTGCTTGAAGTGTCTCCTCTTATCCCTGGACTTACTGAAAAAGTTGGACTTCTATCTCCTGGGTGTAGTGTAATGAAAGATGCCGAAGACGGATGTGTCGGACCGAAAGGTGCAAATATCACAGCCAAGCTGTAAAATAGTGATACAATGCATTCCGTTCTCTGGACAACATCCTGCTATTTGTAAAGCTGCTTGGTAGCGGGAGATTGAGAATGAACGCAGAAGAAGAAGAAGAAGTGTAATGAAAGAGTTCTCATGAGACTCTCCGCAATGTAAATCTTCTTCTCGTTCGCCATGCTTTTTCTTGTTACGTCTGCACGTGAAGTCCAGTTCTCTGGGTAAAGGTTGTCATAGTGAAGAATTTGCAATGGAGATAACAATGGTGATTCCCACCTCATTGTCTAGGGTGCTGTAACTCGGTCTGTTTCCATGCACATGGTGTGAACACAAGGTGGGGTCTTGGCCAGCTCATAGCTCTGAGCCGTAATGCTAGTTTCGAACCCCATAGGTCAGAAACTGGGATCGGGATCCAGATGCTGAGTAGAGCATGTGGTGCAGTGGTCAGCGACCCATAGCTGACTGCTAGCGTCAGTGCCAGTGAACCAGAGCTGCCAAGACCCTTCTACACCTCCACGCGGTGATCCTGGATAACAGGCTGCAGCAGGGAAGCCTGGCTCAAAAAATGCTTGCGGAAGTCAGATTTATCGGACGGAAAGGTGCAAATATTGCAATCATGCTGTATATTACAACACAACACATTTCGTTCTCCAGACAACATCCTGCAACTTGCAAATCCCTTTTTAGGGCTTGGTAGCGGGAGGTTGGGAACGTTCAGGGCTTGGTAGCGGGAGGTTGAGTTTGTTCAGGGCTTGGTAGCGGGAGATTGAGAACGTTCAGGGCTTGGTAGCGGGAGATTGAGAATGTTCAGGGCTTGGTAGCGGGAGATTGAGAACGTTCAGGGCTTGGTAGCGGGAGATTGAGAACGTTCAGGGCTTGGTAGCGGGAGATTGAGAACGTTCAGGGCTTGGTAGCGGGAGGTTGAGAACGTTCAGGGCTTGGTAGCGGGAGGTTGAGAACGTTCAGGGCTTGGTAGCGGGAGGTTGAGAACGTTCAGGGCTTGGTAGCGGGAGGTTGAGTTTGTTCAGGGCTTGGTAGCGGGAGGTTGAGTTTGTTCAGGGCTTGGTAGCGGGAGGTTGAGAACGTTCAGGGCTTGGTAGCGGGATATTGAGAACGTTCAGGGCTTGGTAGTGGGAGATTGAGAGGAACAGAGAAGAAGAAGATACTGGGATTAAGGTGACCGTCAGAAGCTTAAGGTGAGCCCTTTTGAGATAACTTAACTTAACGTCTTTATACTGGTTTAGAAGACCCTGCAGAGTGTTACATTTACATCACCTTGCTCTAAAAGCTATGCGCATCTAGTTTATTCTTAAATGCATTAACTGTCCCTGCCTCCACTACCTCCCCTGGCAATGCATTCCAAGCAGACACCACTCTCTGGCTAAAAAAATATTTCCTAATATCTAATCTGGACCTCTCTTTAATCAGCTTGTAGCTATGCCCTCGTGTTATTGTGGGTGGCTGTATTTTTAAAAACTTGTTATAGTCTAATTTATTGATTCCTCTGATCATCTTATAAACCTGTATTAAGTCACCACGAATTCTTCTCTCTTCGAGACACTGTAGACTGGCTTTCTGAGTCGTTCCTCATAACTGTAATTCTGGAATCCCACTATCATCTTTGTCGCTCTTTTCTGTATTCTTTCTAGCATGTTTATGCCCTCTCTATGATAAGGACTCCACACCTGTACACAGTACTCCAATCTAGGTCTAACTAAAGCTTTATACAGTTTGACGATCACTTCCTTGCTCCTATGTTTAATATTTCTTTTTATCATACCTAACATTGCATTTGCCTTTTTCACTGCTACCTTGACTTGCTCACTCACCTTACCTGTATGATCTATTATAACCCATAGGTCCCTTTCCTTATCTATCTTTCTAATATTGTTTTCTCCCATTCTGTAATTATGTTCCATATTGGATCTATCCATGTGGATGACTGTACATTTATCTACATTAAACTCCATTTGCCAGCTTACAGACCATTCTCGAATTTTATCTAAATCCTTCTTTTCTTTTTCTTCATCGTACGCAGTCAGACAGTAACCATTATTTTTTCGAAAAAAGCAGCGGTCATCCTGAGGCTGTCGACACTGCGATAGAACTTGTCTAGTGTTGCCACTGGTGATGGCTACATCTGCTCTCTCTGATCCTCGTATGTCGGGCAGTTTTGCAGCAAATGCTCAGCGGTCATTTTCCCGGTACCACACAGGCATTTGTCAGTGCCACCTATCTTCAGTTTGTTGAATAGGTTTTACCTCAGTCTGTTGTGGCCAGTGCGAAGTCTGAAGACCACGACCTACTCTCTTCTGTTCAACTGGTAATAGGCATAGTTTTTTGTGTAGCCAGTATGTTCTGTTTCCCATTTGGTCATGTATCTAGCTCTAATAAGCCGTTTTGACTCTTCGTATGTCATACTAGTATCTGGTTGTGGTAGTTTTGCACCTTCTTTTGCCAGTCTGTCTGCCTCCTCGTTGCCTTGGATGTTGCAGTTGGATGGAACCCACTGCACCACTACCCTTTTTGATGCGGACTGCTGGCATAGTTGACAGAGTACTGCTCTTAAATCATTAAGTTCAGTGTTTTTCTGGCTTTTCAGTGCTGTGACTACAACCAGTGCATCTGTAAGCAGGACTATATGGCTTTCATTCCTTTTACCTGTCACCATTTCTTCCACTGCCGCCCTCAGTGCCTCTGCCTCCGCTCTGAAATTGCTTGTGTATTTTCCAGTGGCGAATGACAGTGTTATTTTTCTGCCATTTGGTAGGTTCAGGAATGCTCTTGCCCCTCCATTCTGTGTTGTGTTTGTTACAGAACCGTCGGTGTATGCGTGGGTCCAGTCCATGCTTGGTTAGTTTTCCGTTATGTAACTCAGGGTAGTATCTCTTCTTTCTTTTTCAGTCTGGCAGTTTTTGTTTCCAATACCTGGTATATTTTCTACCACCTCTGGAAATATATGCTGCCTCCAGGTAGGTTTTCGTACAGTAGGGATGGGCTTTGGAGTTGTTAGTGCGTTCATGGGATCTTCGTGCATCTTTGCTTTGGCTATTTCTGCAAAGTTTCTCCGCTTTAGTTTCCCATTTCCAAAATTGTTTAGTCTCTGGTGCATTGGATGGTCAGTCAGTCTTCTGAGTTTCTCTGATTGCTGCTGGGCTCTGCAGTCTCTTCTGTCGGTCATGGATTGCAGTTTTGTAATCTTTTCAAGTTCTACAATTGGGGTTGACTTCATGCCTCCTGTTATAACTCTCATGGCTTGGTTTTGGAGTTTGCTAATTTTATCGAAGTTCGCCTTTGCTGCTGTTGTCCATACCGCAATGCCATACTCGAGAACTGGTCTCACTCTTCCAGTGTACAGTTTCTTTATTATCTAAATCCGACATCAATATATCCAATTCCGCTTTAGATGAGACACTACTGCATAGTTTTCTGTCATCAGCAAATTTTGCAATCATGGATCCCATATCAATGTCCAAATCATTTATATATATCAAGAACAAAATTGGTCCCAAAACTGAGCCCTGTGGCACACCACTTTTCACTTCACACCACTCAGAGTACTCCTTATTTATGCCCACCCTCTGCCTTCTTCCCGTTAACCAATTTTCAATCCATTTGGCAATTTCCCCACCTATTCCATGTGATTTTAACTTTCGAAATAATCTTTGATGAGGTACTCTATCAAAGGCCTTTGCAAAGTCTAGATAAATAACATCCACTGGCTCCCCTTTATCTATGATTTTAGTAACCTCCTCCATGAATTCTAATAGATTTGTTAAGCATGATCTCCCTCTGGTAAACCCATGCTGACTATTTCTAATTAAATTAAATTTGTCTAAATGCATTACAATGTTTTCTTTGATGTATGGCATGGCACTCTTTCCGCCAGGTGGGTTGTCACAGAACACTATATCTCGGGGAGCCGCGTAGCGCAGTGGTTAGCACGCTGGCTTCACATCTGAGGCGGTAATGGTTTTTTCAGACCACAACGGCTCCCAGGTCAACCCAGCCTTAAATTGGTACTGGTTCAGTCCGGGAAGTAAAAGCGGCGAGGGAGAGGAGATGGCTACCGCCCTCATATAGCCAAGCCTTTGAAATGTGAGATCGCTAACACTTGACACACCTACGGCAGTAATGCTATGGGTTACTTTACTTATTCAACTCAGCATGATATCATGAGGTATATTACACCTAGTTATGTGCTGTCTGGACAAGTGCATCCGCTTTCTGCTGGCTGTTTTTTGGGTGTCCCTTCCCTGGCCTTTGGTTGTCCCCAACCTTCCTACAAGACAGCAGATTTTCTTTTCTGTTAGGAAATATTTCCCTTAGATGTCCTGACCTCCTGAATTCTCAAGTTCTGTCTTTCTAGACTTTGTGTAGAGTTTTCCTCTCCCAGGTGGTCTGTGTTTCTGGACTCTTGCGCACCACCTGTCTCGCCCCTGTCCAGTGACCTGAACTTAACTTTTTATACTGGTTTAGAAGACTCTATAGTCTGTATACAACCAGTTTCTTGGATGGTGGTTTTTTATCGATGTGAAAGTTAATCTTTTTAGACTCAAACACCAGAGCTAAGTAGACCCGCAGCCCGTTAGGCACCATTTATAACTGCTCTTAACAAACCACCTGGGGTTGTTGTTTTGAACGCCCACAATGAGTAGGTTTATTCTGTTGTGCGTGAAAAGGACATTAAGTGGCAGATTGCAGTAGCTTTTTTCACATCCCGAGCGTGCTGATGAAGGTGGGCCGTGCTCCTCCAGGAGGTTGTGCTATGCTTGGCTTCATCTGCATTTTGCTCACTACTATAGGGATAACATAGATCCCTCACCTTGTTAGCCAGGCTGCGATGAAAACAGCCCATTTCCAGGGAGGGCTACGATGAAGCAAAGGTGAGGGTCTTGATCAGTATATTTTGCCTGACCCTGACTTACATGTCTGACCAGTATATTTTGTCTGACCCTGACTAACATGTCTGACCAGTATATTTTGCCTGACCCTGACTAACATGTCTGACCAGTAAGTTTTGCCTGACCCTGACTAACATGTCTGACCAGTATATTTTGCTTGACCCTGACAAACATGTATGATGAGTACGTTTTGCCTGACCCTGACTAACATTTCTGACCAGTATAATTTGCTTGACCCTGACTAACATGTCTGATCAGTATATTTTGCCTGACCCTGACTAACCTGTCTGACCAGTATATTTTGCTTGACCCTGACAAACATGTCTGATCAGTACATTTTGCCTGACCCTGACTAACATGTCTGACCAGTATATTTTGCTTGACCCTGACTAACATGTCTGACCAGTATATTTTGCCTGACCCTGACTAACATGTCTGATCAGCATATTTTGCCTGACCCTGACTAACATGTCTGACCAATGTATTTTGCCTGACCCTGACTAACATGTCTGACCAGTATATTTTGCTTGACCCTGACTAACATGTCTGACCAGTATATTTTGCCTGACCCTGACTAACATGTCTGACCAGTAAATTTTGCCTGACCCTGACTAACATGTCTGACCAGTAAGTTTTGCCTGACCCTGACTAACATGTCTGACCAGTATATTTTGCTTGACCCTGACAAACATGTATGATGAGTACGTTTTGCCTGACCCTGACTAACATTTCTGACCAGTATAATTTGCTTGACCCTGACTAACATGTCTGATCAGTATATTTTGCCTGACTAACCTGTCTGACCAGTATATTTTGCTTGACCCTGACAAACATGTCTGATCAGTACGTTTTGCCTGACCCTGACTAACATGTCTGACCAGTATGTTTTGCCTGACCCTGACTAACATGTCTGATCAGTATATTTTGCCTGACCCTGACTAACATGTCTGACCAGTATATTTTGCTTGACCCTGACAAACATGTCTGATCAGTACATTTTGCCTGACCCTGACTAACATGTCTGACCAGTATATTTTGCTTGACCCTGACTAACATGTCTGACCAGTATATTTTGCCTGACCCTGACTAACATGTCTGATCAGCATATTTTGCCTGACCCTGACTAACATGTCTGACCAGTATATTTTGCTTGACCCTGACTAACATGTCTGACCAGTATATTTTGCCTGACCCTGACTAACATGTCTGACCAGTATATTTTGCTTGAACCTGACAAACATGTCTGATCAGTACGTTTTGCCTGACCCTGACTAGCATGCTTGACCAGTATATTTTGCCTGACCCTGACTAACATGTCTGACCAGTATATTTTGCTTGACCCTGACTAACATGTCTGACCAGTATATTTTGCCTGACCCTGACTAACATGTCTGACCAGTATATTTTGCTTGAACCTGACAAACATGTCTGATCAGTACGTTTTGCCTGACCCTGACTAGCATGCCTGACCAGTATATTTTGCCTGACCCTGACTAACATTTCTGACCAGCATATTTTGCTTGACCCTGACAAACATGTTTGATCAGTACGTTTTGCCTGACCCTGACTAACATGTCTGACCAGTATGTTTTGCCTGACCAGACATTAGTCTTCCTCCCCACCACCTGGGGAAAGGTACAAATAACTTGGGTAGATTTTTAATTTTGATCGGGCAGCGGCCACTAAACCTACTCTTTTCAATTTCCAACTGTCAAGGAATTTTTAACGTGCTCAACACTGAACACGGGAGTCCAACCTTCACTACCCAGAGATCAGGGGAATTTTTACCAGAAGATCCATGTGAAAAAAATACCAGCTCCACCATGATTTGAACATGGGACCTCCATCACTCGAGGCAGACACCTTACCTCGAGACCACTGAGTCCCTGTCGAACTTGGGTGGCCCTACCAGAAACATACATTCCCGCTGGCGCAACTAACTGAGAACTGAGGTGTGCAATCTTCCCCAATTTCTATAAGGAATGGTGGCATCCTGGAGTAAGGGGGGGGGGGGGGGGGCATTACTAGTTCTAGCACCATTTTGATGCTTGTCCTTTGCCTCCTCAGGTATTGGTCTGGCCCTAGTGGCTGCTGTCAAAGGGTACAGATGCATCATCGTCATGCCAGAGAAGATGAGCATGGAAAAGGTAATAACTTGTAATAACTGGCATTGTTGTCGTTGTGGCACATGTTTTCAAACGATGCAGTTTGTTACTGTTGCATTTTTCTATACCATTTCTGCAAATGTATACTCTGGACATGCAAGTAGGTTAAACCACTTCCACAAAGGTCGCCTGAGACAAATACTCCACATCCGATAGCAAGATTGTCTCACTGATATCGAGGTACTCTCGAGGGCTGACATGCCCAGCATCCATGTACCACTAGAAAAAGCACAACTAGGATGGGCTGGACACCTCGTATGTGTGTCAGACAAACGGCTCCTAAAGAAGCTCATCCATGATTAAAACGGCCATCAGTATGCACGGATAACGTAAGTCAATCACCGGCTACTGCCACTTCACGATAAAAATGCCTTCGTCGCTTTGCGCTGACTCCCGAGTCATAAAGACTCTTTCAAACGATCTTTGAAACAATTTTGTGGATGTCCCTGAGATCGTTCTGCTTCACCCAGTTCACTATTCGGGAGCCTCCTTTGGAACCCTTTTGCTTGACATTCGAATAAGGTGGCCAGCCCATCTCAGTTGGGTTTTTTGCAAAATATGGAGACTAAAACTCATTATTGGAAATATTTCTAGTTTTTCCTCTTTATCAAGCTAGCTTATCAGTATGTACAAGGTGACCAGTTTGTTCCAGGGAGAACAGGTAATATTAAGTCAAGTGAGGAAAGTCATACAGTAGGGTACGGTGCGGCCTAGTGGTTTAGTGACACGGATCACAATCCGAAGGTGCTGGGTTTGGTCTCCAATCATAGGGCCGGTCATTAGCCCAGGGAAGCAAACACTTAGAAAATGCTGGAGGAAGCAGACCCCTACATAAAATGCATGCAGAAGTCAGATGCACTGGGCCAACAGACGCAAAATAAAAACATAGTGCAACGCACACCGCCTTGAAGATTAGAGAAATAAGTCGAAGACAAACAAACAAAACATACAGTAAAAACAGTAATTGTAGTTATCATTTCTATTTTTCCTTCCCCGATAGGTTGACGTACTTCGAGCCCTCGGAGCTGAGATAGTGCGTACGCCAACAAGTGCTGCATTTGATTCACCTGAGTCACACATCGGAGTTGCACGCAGGCTCATGGAAGAGATACCCAATTCACGTATTCTGGATCAAGTATGGAGTCTCTGTGTTAATTTTTTTCAGAATATTTTTAGTGACTGTAAAAACAATATATTTTTTTTCACTTTCTGACTGATAATGTTTGCCTAGGCTTCTAAATTATTTCCTGGTATCTAATCTCGACCTTTCTTTAATTAATTTGTGGCTGTGCCCACTTGTTCTTGTAGGTAGCTGTATTCTGAAAAGTTGTAATCTAATTTCTCTTTCTGTTAATTATCTTAAAAACCTGTATTAAATTACCCTGAATTCGTCTCTTTTCTAGAAATTGTAGACCAGTTTTTCTGAGTCTTTCCTCATAACTTCTGCAATCCCACTATCAGCTTTGTCGCTCTTCTTTGTATTCTTACCAGTATATTTATATCTTTTATAATAAGGACTCCATACCTGTACACAGTACTCCAATCTAGGTCTAACTAATACTTTGTACAGTTTGACTATCATTTCCTTTGCTCCTATGTTTACAATTTCTTTCTATCATACATCACATTGCATCCATCCTTGTTACACTGCTACCTGGACTTGCTCACTCACTTTACCTGTATGACCTATTGTTACTCCAAGGTCCTTTTCCTTTTCTTCCTGTTCTTCTTTTGCCATCTCACTTTCTACCGGGTTGTAGTCCAGTGTCGTCTCACTTTCTATCGGGTTGTAGCAGTGTCGTCTCACTTTCTAGCAGGTTGTAGCACAGTGTCGTCTCACTTTCTACCATGTTGTAGCCCAGTGTCGTCTCACTTTCTACCAGGTTGTAGCCCAGTGTCGTCTCACTTTCTAGCAGGTTGTAGCACAGTGTCGTCTCACTTTCTACCAGGTTGTAGCCCAGTGTCGTCTCACTTTCTACCAGGTTGTAGCCCAGTGTCGTGGTATGTATTTGTCTTTCCCCCCCTCTTGTGGCCCTAATGACATTTTTCCCTATTTTAAGACAGGTCTCGTTTACATTGTCCATCCACCTTTTCCTTGATCTACCTCTAGCCCTTCTTCCTGATGTTCTCCTGTAGAAGGTTCCATGAACAATATGGTCTGGTTGCATTCTATTAATGTGGCTAAACCAATCCATTCTCTGTTGCTTGATGTACTGTAGGCAGGGAATTGTTCTAACCTTCTCCCGAATCCTCATATTTGTGATTCTATCTCTTCTGGTGTTGTTAGTGACCTTTCGTAGGCACCGCATTTCCTGATCCCTATTTAATTACCATGTCTGGCACTCGTAGCACAGGGTTGGGATGAAGATACTATTTATCATCTACATTTTGCTTGGCAGGAAATATTTGGGTTTCTTAGTAGTAGAGACTGCTGGTAGGTGACAGCGTTTGCCCTCTGCACTCTCATCTCTATCTCTCTATTGAGTCTGCCATCCTCAGTAAAAACAGCTCCCAAATACCTAAATTCTTGTGGCTGCTTTATTTTTGTTTCATTCACGTGAATATCAAGTGTGGTGTTCTTTCTACCTATATTCATTGTCTCTGTTTTTGATGTGTTTGTAATCATATCGTATTTTTAATAGTTTTAGTAGAGTGATTCAAAATAGTGTTGTAGGTTTTGTTCGTTGGAGGGGATTTCCTTTTCTTTCTTTCTAATATTGTTCTCCATCTAAATGTAGATTTACTATGCTTTGAAACATTTGCTTTTTGAGGAAACCTTATTTCCATCTGTACGTCAGATTGAATAACCTTAGACTGACAATGATTGTCTTCAAAAATATTCAAGTTGATGGCATATAAAAACATACAAAATGTTGAATTGATGATATTTGGTTGTCATGCATAGAAAAATATTCAAGTTGATGGCATATAAAAACATACAAAATGTTGAATTGATGATATTTGGTTGTCATGCATAGAAAAATATTCAAGTTGATGGCATATAAAAACATACAAAATGTTGAATTGATGATATTTGGTTGTCATGCATAGAAAAATATTCAAGTTGATGGCATATAAAAACATACAAAATGTTGAATTGATGATATTTGGTTGTCATGCATAGAAAAATATTCAAGTTGATGGCATATAAAAACATACAAAATGTTGAATTGATGATATTTGGTTGTCATGCATAGAAAAATATTTAAGTTGATGGCATATAAAAACATACAAAATGTTGAATTGATGATATTTGGTTGTCATGCATAGAAAAATATTCAAGTTGATGGCATATAAAAACATACAAAATGTTGAATTGATGATATTTGGTTGTCATGCGTAGAAAAATATTCAACAATTATTTTGATCATGCTCTCGTTATTTTTATTCTTAATTTGCAATGGCGATTCAGTTAATAGGTCACAAAGGACGATTGTTTTTTTTTAAACTAAAAAAACTAAATGAGATTTGAACTTCAAAACTATTTGTTATTGCAATGCTTCCCAAACTGTGTGCTGCGACACCCTGGGGTGTTGTGGCTGGTTTACATGCTGGGTTGGTGTGAAACATTCAAATATTTTCATAACCTGGGCACTGCAACTGTTAAGTATGCTTATTTTCGGACTGGACGCGCCGTGAAAAAATTCTGGTGCGCTAAGGGTGCCGCGGGTCAAAGATGTTTGGGAACCACTGTGTCATTGCATTTTACATTGTCCCTTATTTCTCAACATAATACCCACATACACTTATCCCAGTGCTTTATCAGTGCACTAATGTTTGATTTTCAAGCTGAGAACATGCATGCCCCTCTCAACAAACATCTGAATAGATTAGACCCACTACATGAACCAAACTGCAGATTCTGCCACGAACCACGAGGAGTCAGTCGAGCACCTCCTGACTTTGTTCTCAAGGTTAGCCTATCTGCAGAACCTGCTGATCCCACCACACACAGCACACTATACACATCACTACAACAATTGAGAAGGACGTGTGTTTTTATCAAAGAGGCATTGGGCTGTCAAGAGCTGCCAGTTCACAGATAAGGGGATTACAATCATCATCGTCAGTGCACTAAATCATGCAGCATAGAAGTCTTTACTTTACTGTCTCAGCCACATTTGCACTTCATGTTCAACCTCTTCGTCATTCGCGAAACATCTCATACCAAGGTGGAATCATGCATTATGATGTAGGTTAAACTATGTGAACACTATATTTCAGTTGCCACACTATATAACCAATCGCCTAGCGTTCCCTCTACAGAGACTGCGCTGGTCGCCTGCTGATAAAGGTTTGCAATTACCCTCACAATATCACTGTTGAACTTATAATGCCTCATTGTTGACCATAGCACCGCATGCCACACTCTGTCAAACTCCTTTCGAAAGTCAATAAAGGCATGGTAGAGTGGTTGATGATACTCTGAGTACTTCTCATTCAGTAGACGAAGATTAAATATCTGCTCGATGGTACTCCTTCCCGCTCGAAAGCCCGCTTGTTCTTCGGCAATGATATTCTCCGCCTGAGGATTCAGTCTGTTAAGTAATATCCTCAAGAGAACTTTACTTGGATGACTTATCAGACTGATTGTTCGATAGTTCTGACACACATTTAGGTTTCCCGATTTAGGCAGTGGTATAATGACTGATTTTGTCCAGCAGGTGGGCCACACTCCTGTCTGCCAAATTCTATTGCAGATGTAAGTCAGGGTAGTAATTGTCGCCTCACCTCCCACTTGTAGGAGCTCTGCTGGAATATTATCCACACCGACAGCCTTCCCTCTCTTCAGCATTTTTACGGCTTCATATACTTCTTCCCTTTGTTATCGTTTGATTTTCCTCTATCAGACTCACTTCAGGAACGCTAGGTGATTGGTTCTGTACGACGGTGGGTGTGAGACAGGGTTGTATACTCTCCCCTACACTCTTCAATATCTTCTTGGAGAAAATAATGGAGACGACCTTAAAAGGACATGTTGGCACGGTTAAAATAGGTGACAGGCTTATCACAAACTTCCGCTTTGCTGATGATATTGATGTATTGGCAGGCACAGAGAGGGAACTCCAGGAGTTGATTGGTAGATTGGATAGAACGGCCCTGAGTTTTGGTATGGAAATAAATGCTGATTAAACAAAACTCATGACCAATAACGTTGCAGGGTTTCAATCTGTCATAGAGGCAAATGGGCAGGTACTTGAGGTGGTGAAATGTTTCAAATATCTTGGATCGTTGATCAGCGAAGAGGGTTCGAAGCCAGGGGTAATTGTAAGAATAGCACAAACAACAGCGGCGCTGACTAGGCTGCAACCTATTTGGCGAGACAAGCGCCTCGCCCTCGGCATAAAAGTCAAACTACTGCGCTCTTTGGTGCTGTCAATATTTCTGTATGCCTACGAGACCTGGACCATTACAGCAGATATCCAGGGCAGAATACGTGCAATGGAAATGCGGTGCTATAGAAAACTCCTAAATGTTACGTATAAAGATCGTGTCACGAATGTAGACATCCGTCAGAGAGTTGAAGACTCTATTGGTCCTTTTGAAGATCTGTTCACAGCTATCAAAAGACGAAAGATGGCCTGGTGCGGGCATGTCGCGAGGTCCATCGGAATTCCCAACTCGATACTCTTTTGATCCGTACCGGGACAGAGAGGGCGAGGACGTCCACGGAAAAGATGGGTGGACAACATCCCTGAGTGGTCAGGCCTTCATCCCGGTGAGATATGTCAGGCGGCGACAGACAGAGAGGGATGGCGTGGGATTTTCATGTCTTCATGTGTGCCCCAACAACCTGATGGATTACGGGATGAACTGAACTGAACACTATATAATGTTACAAACCTGTCAGCTCGAGTTATCTCCCCTAGCCGTCATACAGATATTTCTATTGCAATCTGAACAGGACGACTAAGTTGGATTTCATCAGCAATTTGTTAGCGTTCTTGAAAAAATGTGTCTACCTAGCCATGCACTGCATTGCACCTAGCCATGCACTGCATTGCACCTAGCCATGCACTGCATTGCATGACAAATACTTCTCACTAT
The DNA here is from genome assembly GCA_036924085.1 of Ariolimax columbianus. NCBI lineage: Eukaryota > Metazoa > Mollusca > Gastropoda > Stylommatophora > Arionidae > Ariolimax > Ariolimax columbianus. Next base: position 6,015,554 of record JAVGWX010000025.1, on the reverse strand, counting down.
AACAGGAAGTATATTCTTATGACTGTCCTTTATACATAAAACAAAGCACAACAGGACGCTGTTCTTTGTTTGTACACTCTGTGATCAGGGGCGTAATTTTGCATTTGAGCTGCGCATGTGCATGCGACACCTAGCGTCTGCTACCTACAGTAATCACAAAGCTGGATGGTGCTGCCACCTAGTGTCTGCTACCTACAGTAATCACAAAGCTGGATGGTGCTGCCACCTAGCATCTGCTACCTACAGTAATCACAAAGCTGGATGGTGCTGCCACCTAGCATCTGCTACCTACAGTAATCACAAAGCTGGATGGTGCTGCCACCTAGTGTCTGCTACCTACAGTAATCACAAAGATGGATGGTGCTGCCACCTAGCATCTGCTACCTACAGTAATCACAAAGCTGGATGGTGCTGCCACCTAGTGTCTGCTACCTACAGTAATCACAAAGCTGGATGGTGCTGCCACCTAGCATCTGCTACCTACAGTAATCACAAAGCTGGATGGTGCTGCCACCTAGCGTCTGCTACCTACAGTAATCACAAAGCTGGATGGTGCTGCCACCTAGTGTCTGCTACCGACCGGTAAAAGCAAGCTGGCTTTTATATGCCACCTAGCGTCTACCTACAGTAATCACAAAGCTGGATGGTGCTGCCACCTAGCGTCTGCTACCTACAGTAATCACAAAGCTGGATGGTGCTGCCACCTAGCGTCTGCTACCTACAGTAATCACAAAGCTGGATGGTGCTGCCACCTAGCGTCTGCTACCTACAGTAATCACAAAGCTGGATGGTGCTGCGACCTAACATCTGCTACCTACAGTAATCACAAAGCTGGATGGTGCTGCTACCTACAGTAATCACAAAGCTGGATGGTGCTGCTACCTACAGTAATCACAAAGCTGGATGGTGCTGCCACCTAGCGTCTGCTACCTACAGTAATCACAAAGCTGGATGGTGCTGCCACCTAGCGTCTGCTACCTACAGTAATCACAAAGCTGGATGGTGCTGCCACCTAGCGTCTGCTACCTACAGTAATCACAAAGCTGGATGGTGCTGCCACCTAGCGTCTGCTACCTACAGTAATCACAAAGCTGGATGGTGCTGCCACCTAGCGTCTGCTACCTACAGTAATCACAAAGCTGGATGGTGCTGCTACCTACAGTAATCACAAAGCTGGATGGTGCTGCCACCTAGCGTCTACCTACAGTAATCACAAAGCTGGATGGTGCTGCCACCTAACATCTGCTACCTACAGTAATCACAAAGCTGGATGGTGCTGCCACCTAATTAAACCTACATTTTTTAGCTATTGCACATCAGTTTGTGACCTACTTACTGAATTATCCTCGAATATTCAAGATGACTACATATAAAAGCATTCATTATTCATTATGTAGCACGTCCTTTGTAGAACGTTGATTCCGTCATAGCCCGCTTGAAAGAAATTCAATCTCTTGCCACATTTTCAGCCTGATCCAGTCATACCAAAGTATTTCTTTACATCTTGCCGCCAGCAGCTTTTTGATCTGTCTCTGCCTCTCTTGCCAAATTTCCAGCCTGCTCCAGAGTCATGTTCAAACATTCCTTGACATCTTGATGCCGTTTCCTCCTTGATCTGCCTCTGCCTCTCTTGTCAAATTTCCAGCCTGATCCAGTCATACCAAAGTATTTCTTTATATCTTGGTGCCAGCAGCTTTTTGATCTGTCTCTGCCTCTCTTGCCAAATTTCCAGCCTGCTCTAGAGTCATGTTCAAACATTCCTTGACATCTTGATGCCGTCACCTTCTTGGTCTGCCTCTGCCTCTCTTGTCTGGCACCATCCCTTCCATTACCGTTTTCTCAAGACCGTTGTGTCTTTTGATGTTGCCAAAGTATTTCAATTTTATGTTCATGTTGGAATTTATGAACCAGTTCTCCTGTATGTCCAACTCTTGTTGAATGTCTGCATTCTTCTTCTTCAATGGTCCATGGTATTCTGGGAACTTTTGCTCTAACATTTTGACTCAAAGGAATCAATTCTCTTCCTTAGGGGACGGCATGGCCTAGTGGTTAAGTGACACGGCTCACAACCAGAAGGTGCTGGGTTCGATCCCCATCTCAGCACCGGCCATTACCCCGGGGAAGCAAACCCTTAGAAAATGCAGGAGGAAGCAGACCCTTACATAAAATGCATGCTGAAGTCGGATGCACTGGGCCGACAGGCGCAAAATAAAAATGCAGTGCAATGCACACCGCCTTGGGGATTAGAGAAATAAGGCGAACGAAAAAAAAAAAAAATTCTCTTCCTTGAGCCTTGGGTAAACGTCCATGTTCACAGCGATATGCTGCCACAGGAAAAACACGGGTTTTAAAAATTGTTACCATAGTTTACTCAGGTTGTGTAGCTTCTGCATTGCCAATCTTCTTCTGATTTTCTTTCAGCAGACACAATTGTCGTTAATTCTGGAGCCTAGATACTCGACGTTTGTGACCTGCTCTTTTTCCACACACCCCCAATTTGAATTTATGTTGACTTCTTGATATTTTGGTAGTCATTAGCACTACACACGAAAATCAGATTAATTCGTACACTGATCCTGTCAATATTCCTCTATGCTTGGGAGAAATGGATAGTTACAGCTGACCTTCAACGAAGAATACAGGCCTTGGAGATGAGATGTGTCTGAAGACTTTTAAGCGTCACGTACAAAGATTGAGTTACAAACGAGGAAATACGAGATTGAATTACAACAGCAATAGGGCCTTTTGAAGACCTCTTGGCAACTGTCAAAAGAAGGAAACTCGCTTGGTACGATCACATATCGAGATCAAATGGTTTTGCAAATACAAAAGTGCAAGGCAGACGACGAAGAGGCCGTCCCTAAAAGAGATGGGAAGACAACATAAAAGAATGGACCAATCTCCGACCAGAAGAGGTACAGGCAGCGGCCGCTGACGGAGAAGGGTGGTGTAGTGTTGGGAGGATGTCTTCATGTGTGCCCAACGACCTCACCGGTTACGGGATGATCTGATCTGACCTGACCTGACCTAATCTTTGTTTTGTTTATGTTAACAAAGAGGTTTTGATCTTTGCTATATTGTTAATGACTGCAATTAACTGCTCTAACCCCTCTGTACTGTTTAATAGTATCACTGTGCAGTATACAAAGTGTAGAATTGATATTGAATTGCCATGCATAGATTAATATTCAGCAATTATTTTAACCATATTCTCTTTATTTTTATCCTTGATTTATCAGTATCGTAATGCAAGTAACCCAGTTGCACATTTTGATGGAACTGCGGAGGAAATTCTTGAAGCATGTGATGGTATGTTGTAACGAGAACGAATATCTTGTCTCATTAATTTGTACTTTTTTTTTTATTCTACTGTTAAGAATCCACAGTGTTTAGTGCATGCACAGCAACAGTCTAACTTAACTTAACTTAACTTAACTTAACTTAACTTCTTTATACTGGTTTAGAAGACTCTGCAGAGTATGTATACAACCAGTTTCATTTACATTACCTTGCTCTAAAAGCTATGCACATCCAATTTATTCTTAAATGCATTAATTGTCCCTGCCTCTACTACCTCCTGTGGCAATGCATTCCAAGTATTTACCACTCTCTTGACTACAAAAATATTTCCTAATATCTAATCTGGGCCTCTCTTTAGTTAATTTGTAGCTATGCCCTCTTGTTCTTGTGGGTAGTTCTCGTTACTCCAAGCTTTCTGCGCATGCACTTCCTCCCTGTTGTTACGATGTTACTTTTATCTTTGCTTATCAATGTCTAATTTTGGCACTGATAGCACAATGTGGGCAGGAATATCATGTTGTATATCGTTCTTTTTGTATCCATTGTCACGTGCTTACATTGTAATATCGGGGACATTTGCCCAATGATTTGACTTGCTTTATTATATCTGTTTTGGGTTTTGGTGTCGCCTTTTGCATCTGCTGAGATTACGTTACCTAGGTGCGTTAAATTTTTCACCTGTTTTACTTACTGATTTTGTATTAATATTGTGGTTTCTATTTCTGTTCTTACAATCGTCATAACTTCGGTTTTCTCTATGTTGATTTTCATACCGTAATCCGTACAGACCTCATTAAGATTGTTGATTTGTTCCTCCACTTGTTTTTTTCTCGCTGGTTTCACAAATGAAAATACTATTAGTTTCATCCCTATCCATATTACATTAATTAAAATTCTGGAGATTACCATGCAGAGAGCAGCACAGATGGCACCATAACTGGCTGCAGGTCTACATTGCTCTTCTGTTTTAGTTCATTATAGATGCCGCCAGACCACGGATTTGCCGGGAATTCACACTAGTCGACGACTTACACTTGTGTTTACGGAAACGTGGTGTTGTTATCCACTTGGGCTGGTTAATTCGTTCGTTTTGTGTGTTTTCTTCCATACAATTATCCTGGAATGGACATCGGCTATATGAATAGCATCATGCTTAACCTGTCATATTTCACGGTCTAGTTCACACGGCTGAACTTCACGAGATTGGCGCCCTTCGCCCTAGCTGAAGACAGTGTCAGCTTTGTTGTATGAAATTTAGACACAACTATAATGAACTGCCATCTGGAGAGAGATGGGCTTTGTCATGTGTGTAGCGACCCAAGATACACAGTTGTTGTATGGTGGGAGCTGGTACTACAAACTGCAATAACGGTTAACTCAACGACCTTCTAGATTATGGGACTAATGATGATGATGAAAATTCTGGCACACTGATAAAACAAAACAAATTTAATTCAGTGTGGAGTTAGCAGGTATTAGTGTTCTTCTTGTAAGAGTTTGCAAGGGCTGTCATCAAATCTCTCAATCCTTGCTTCGTAAGGTGCGGAAGTGCTGGCCATGGCATAAGTATAACACACTTCATTTAGTCACTCCTCTTTTTTTAATTTTTTTAAAAATGTTATGTGTTTGCCTCACTAGTTTCTACTGGTGGAGGCGTGCCTATTCCACCCTAGACCGTAGTCAATTTTGGCGATATTAACACGCATAAACCAGTGCTTGGATGCGTGTGTGTATCTGTTTGTATCTAGTCTGGTGTTTCCGTGATGTTCCTCGCTTTTTGATGATCCTCTCATTGTCCTTCGTAGGTATTTGGATGCTATTTTCATTTTCTTGTGTTCCTCGGTTTACCCAGTCGGGTTTCTGATGCACAATATGAACAATTGTTTTCCTGGGATCATTTTGGGAATGAGGATATTTATTTTTACTTCATACTTGATCCGGAATCCTTTAATTTATTTCCTGATTTTAAAATATATATTACTTATTTTTTTTTTTTTTTTTTTTCCTTTAAATGTCAAATCATCATCATACATTTTATAAAACATTGTGAAGATGCAATGTAGTGAGGTGTGCAACGAGGATGAATGAAATGGAATAATTGTGAAAGATGACAAACAATATGCTGGATACATCAGAATTAAGAGCTTCTACCCTGTAGGTCTTTTTATACTTGCAATCGAATGTGCAGCTGAAGTGTGTAGCCTAATCTACAATGAGCTGCCTTGCTTGACTGGGATTACAGCTTGCCAGGGTTTTAATTCATGGAAGGACAAATTAAAAATCCAGGGAGTGGTTCAAGCCTGGTGCGACCACTGCTCCATTCCACCAAGCTGTAAATGGGCACCTGATGGGGAAGGTAAAAACAGCAAGGAAGGGAACTGGCTACCACACCTCACATAGGCTGCAGCTTAGTACACAAAGAGATATCTTCATCCCCAATGGCAGTTGTTGCAATAGGACTGACTTTTCCCTTTTAATTTTCTACCCCTGTGGGAGGGGAGGAAGACTAACGTCTGGTCAGGCACAACATACTGATCAAACACATTTGTCAGGGTCAGGCAAAATATACTGGCCAAGACCTTGACCGTGACCTCGGTCTCCTCATAGCCCTCTCTGAAAACAGCCTGTTTTCATAACAGCATGGCTAACAGCGATGAGGGATTGACATGATCCCTGTAGTAGTGAGCAATACGCAGATGAAGTCAAACATAGCACAACTACCTGGAGGACCCCCGGCCAACTTCATCGACACCCTAGGCATGTGAGGAAAGCTACGACAACCCACCACTTAACATCTTTTTAGGGCCCACAAAAGAGAAATCCTACTCATTGTGGGCATTCAACAACCTCTGTGGGAGGACGTGGATCTTTTAAAACTTGCAATCGAGTGTGCGGACAACAGGTAAATGGCCAGTTGGGTCTTTGCATGATGGAGAGGTTGCACTCGTTTGGCCTTAATGTCAGCAACTATTGGAAAGGATTTTTAAAAAGTGACGGGATGAACACCCAAAATACCATGCAGATGGCAAATATTAGGTTATTATGCTTCATCTCCCTACTGGCAACAACAGTTTGAAACATCACAACGGGTACACTAAATTTAAGATAGCTAGCATCAGCTTATCAGCACAGCTGGGAATAGCTGGCAATGTGGTACGCATGTCGGATCAATGTCTACCAAAAGAGCTGCTCTATAGTGAACTCCAAAATGGCGAGAGAGCAAGCGGTGGGCAGCGGAAAAGGTACAAGGACACACTTAAGAGGCTTTTGAATACTTTAAACCAAAAAAACATTGTTCAATCCAAAAAAAAGTCCCGGTTTGACTTGAACGCTCTTCATATATTATTGTCGTAATAGTTTAGCTACATATATTGTTTTTTCAATAATTTAACCTCATCTTGTTCTTTTTCTTCTTCTGCGTTCATTCTCAATCTCCCGCCACCAAGCCCTGAACAGGCCAATGCAAGTAGCAGGATGTAGTCCGGAGAAAGGATGTGTGTTGTGTCACTACTTTACTTGGAGTTTAATGTAGATAAATATACAGTCATCCACATGGGTAGATCCAATATGGAACATAATTACAGAATGGGAGAAAACAATATTAGAAAGATAGATAAGGAAAGGGACCTAGGGGTTATAATAGATCATACAGGAAAGGTGAGTGAGCAAGTTAAGGTAGCAGTGAAAAAGGCAAATGCAATGTTAGGTATCATAAAAAGAAATATTAAACATAGGAGCAAGGAAGTGATCGTCAAACTGTATAAAGCTTTAGTTAGACCTAGATTGGAGTACTGTGTACAGGTGTGGAGTCCTTATCATAGAGGGGACATAAACATGCTGGAAAGAATACAACAAAGAGCGACAAAGATGATAGTGGGATTCCAGAATTACAGTTATGAGAAACGACTCAGAAAAACCGGCCTACAGTGTCTCTAAGAGAGAAGAATTCGTGGTGACTTAATACAGGTTTATAAGATGATCAGAAGAATGGATAAATTAGACTATAACAAGTTTTTAAAAATACAGCCACCTACAATAACACGAGGGCATAGCTACAAGCTGACTAAAGAGAGGTCCAGATTAGATATTAGAAAATATTTTTTTAGTCAGAGAGTGGTGTCTGCTTCAGGGGAGGTAGTGGAGGCGGGGACAGTTAATGCATTTAAGAATAAACTGGATGCGCATAGCTTTTAGAGCAAGGTGATGTAAATGTAACTGGTTGTATACAGACTCTGCAGGGTCTTCTAAACCAGTATAAAGACGTTAAGTTAAGTTAAGTTTACAGTTTGACTGTGATATTTGCACTTTTCGGTACGACACATCCGTCTTCCGCAGGATTTAACCTCATATATTATCTTTTACAGGCAAGCTTGATATGATTGTCTGCACAGCAGGCACTGGTGGCACAATTGCAGGCATTTCCCGCAAGATAAAGATGAAATGCCCTGATTGTAAGGTAACGGAAGAAATCTAGAGCACCAATTATTTCACTTTGTTTTCTATTGTTTGGTATATCTTGTCTTTATAATTTGAAACACATTTGTCTGTGCCATTATTGTTGCTCATTACCCAGGATCAAGTTTATCTACCTGTTTCTTTAGTTTTGATGTTTCTGCATTTAGAAGCCACTTATATACAAGGCGTCTTCAAATTAAGCCGGACCTAACTGCACCAAGTGAACATACGTCAAGTTTGCAAAGTTTCATTGTCCTCCGACTCATAGTTTCCTCGGCAGACCATTGAAAATATGGCGGGTATGATACAGAATCCATCCAGAGTTGATCAGCGAGAGGTGATTCGGTTCCTAACAGCTTAAGGATGGCGACCAGCTGACATTCATCGCAGAATGCAGGCAGTGTATGGTGGTATGCCCAGAGTGCAGTGACGTTGATTCTTAGAAACAGTAATAGAACAGCACATTGCAGGAAACCCTGTGGAATTCAAGAAAGAAGTGTATCAGTCCAATTCTTGCAACCTTCTAGAACTGTCTAAAGAAGTGTGTGAGGTCCAATTCCTGCAACCTTCTAGAACTGTCTAAAGAAGTGTGTGAGGTCCAATTCCTGCAACCTTCTAGGACTGTCTAAAGAAGTGTGTGAGGTCCAATTCCTGTAACCTTCTAGGACTGTCTAAAGAAGTGTGTGAGGTCCAATTCCTGCAACCTTCTAGAACTGTCTAAAGAAGTGTGTGAGGTCCAATTCCTGCATCCTTCTAGAACTGTCTAAAGAAGTGTGTGGGGGTCCAATTCATGCAACCTTCTAGGACTGTCTAGATGAACAACAAGTTCATGGCAACGTCTTGTTTCTTCTTCGTCGTCTGTTCTCAAACTTCCGCTACCAAGCTCTGAAAAAGGCTTTGCAAGTATCAGGATGTTGTCAGGAGAATGAATGTGTTGTGTGGTAGTCTACAGCTTGACTGCGATATTTGCACCTTTTGGTCTGACACATCCGACTTCAGCAGGCATTTTTGGGTACCGGGTAAGCCTTCCCTATTCGATCCCTAATCCTTAGGTAGTCTGCTCTGTTTTAACCTGTTATTCAAGATCACAGTGGGAACCCAGCGGTCTCAAGGTATGGTGTTCGCCTTGGGTGCTGGAGGTCACGAGTTCAAATCATGGTGGAGACCGGTTTTTTTTCACGTAGATCATCCAGTAAATATTTCCCCTGATCTCTGAGTAGTGAGATCAGACACCTGTGTGCAATGGCGCGCACGTTAAAAATACCTTAGCAGTCGGAAATCGAAAAGAGTGGGCCTAATGGCCACTGCTCGGGCAAAATTCAAGTTAAAAAATCTACTCAAATTATTCTATGGATATTCGCCCCACAGAGAATATGTCGCAAAATGGGGACTGTGTGACTATAACATCAGGTCTTGGTAATGTGGTTAGCGGAGCAGCATAGACGGTGATCAAATATTTCAGGGACTAACAGGTGCTGGGATTGACCAGGCAAGTCACCAGTGGATTTTCATCTGCCAAAAAATATGAAACAAAGGAGGTCACACCTCCCTACAACGTTTGACGACATAAGTAGACTGAATATGGATCCGAGATCACAGCGGGGAGGTGTAGAAGGGCCTTGGCAGCTCTGGTTCGCTGGCCCTAACGCTAGCAGTCAGATATGGGTCGCTGACTGCTGCATCTCATGCGCTCAATGTCTTGTTTAATCTGGTTCTAAATTATTGTGCATGTTGTGGAGGCGTCCATGGCTCCTCAACGTCTTTCTCGTTTTTTTCTATCAAGGATGACTGGGTTACAATAAGCGAACAGTTTCACATGACTTTGGTCTTGGAGATTGTCATTTCTAGCCCTGGTCTCTTTCCCCTTTTGCTGAACATCTGTAATATGCAGTTGGATTTTGCCATTGACTCTAAAGATGTTTGAGGCGTCTGCCAGCAACTTTGATTCTAAAGTCCTGCCAGTAGTAACATTCGTAGACTGAATGATGGTGTGATGCTGACCACATCACCCTTACTGTGCCATTGGTCAAGAAAATATGGGTCTAATACCATATTTCCAATATGCCACATTGGAGTGCAAACGAGATCTTTACCTTTAATTTTTTTGTTATTCATCATTTTTGCAGGTTATTGGCGTGGATCCTGATGGATCGATTTTAGCCTTGCCGGAAACTATGAATAAAAGTGACATCACGTTCTATGAGGTTGAGGGCATTGGATATGACTTTGTTCCTACAACACTAACACGAGAAGTAAGAACCTTGACATACTTATGGGAGTGGGTTCTGGAATTGTTATGTATTGTACTGTGAGTTGATCTTCATTCTCATACTAGAGGTAGTTGTTGTGTGTGTATGTTTGCAATACGTGTCTCGGCAGCAATGGCACTGTATGTCACCCTAGCAGAGAAGACCCCAACTGGCTTTCTTACACCGCAGAACCGGCCAACTGTGTCTAGAAAAGAGAAGAAATCAAGGTCACTTAATACAGGTTTATAAGATAATCAAAGGAAAGGATAGATTAGACTATATGTTTTTTTCAAAATACAACCACCTACAAGAACAAGAGGGCATAGCTACAGATTAACTTTAAAAAAAGGTCCAGATTAGATAGTAGGAGATATTTTTTTATTCAGAGAGTGGTGAATGCGTGGAATGCATTGCCACAGGAAGTAGGGGAGGCAGGGATAATTAATGCATTTAAGAATAAATTGTATGCGCAAATCGTTTAGAGCAAGGTGATGTAAATGAAACTGGTTGTATACAGACTCTGCTGAGTCTTCTAAACCAGTATAAAGAAGTGAACTATATCCTACTACTTGCAAAGACTTGTTCGGGGCTTGGTAGCGGGGAGAACATTCAGGGCTTGGTAGCGGGGAGAACGTTCAGGGCTTGGTAGCGGGGAGAACGTTCAGGGCTTGGTAGTGGGAGATTGAGAACGTTCAGGGCTTGGTAGCGGGAGATTGAGAATGTTCAGGACTTGGTAGCGGGAGATTGAGAACGTTCAGGACTTGGTAGCGGGAGATTGAGAATGAACACAGAAGAAGGAGACCCTCTCTAAGCACTTCTGGCCAGAATTTGACACAATGTTTAACCAGAATTTGACACAATGTTTAACCAGAATTTGACACAATGTTTAACCAGAATTTGACACAATGTTTAACCAGAATTTAACACAATGTTTAACCAGAATTTGACACAAAGTTTAACCAGAATTTGACACAATATTTAACCAGAATTTGACACAATATTTAACCAGAATTTGACACAATATTTAACCAGAATTTGACACAATCTTTAACCAGAATTTGACACAATGTTTAACCAGAATTTGACACAATCTTTAACCAGAATTTGACACAATGTTTAGCTTCAGTCCATTTTAAATAATATAGAAGAAAACCTTCTTTTTTTTTTTACATGTTGTTTCCGAATGCCCATAATGTGTAAATTTATTCTTTTGTACACCCTGAAAAGTAATCTTTATCACATCCAAAGTGTGCTAATGAAGGTGGACCAGGGTCCTCCAGGTGGTTGTGCTATGCTTGGCTTCATCTGCATGTTGCTCACTACTACAGGGATCACGTCGAACCGTCACCCGGTTGCCATGAAAACATGGTGTTTCCAGGGAGGACTGCTAGGAAGTCAAGGTGAGGGCCTTGGCCAGTATATTTTGTCTGACCAGACATTAATGTTCCGCTTCTTTTTACATTTGAAATATTATAGCAAGCATGGACTGGACCCACGCATACACCGATGGTTCTGTAACAAACACAACACAGAACGGAGGGGCAGGAGCATTCCTGAACCTACCAAATGGCAGAAAAATAACACTGTCAGTGGCAACTGGAAAATACTCAAGCAATTTCAGAGCTGAGGCAGAGGCACTGAGGGCTGCAGTAGAAGAAATGGTGACATGCAAAAGAAATGAAAGCCATATAGTCATGTATACAGATGCCCTGGCCGTAGTCACAGCACTAAAAAGCCAGAAAAATACTCAACTTAATGATTTAAGAGCAGTACTCTGTCAACTATGCTAGCAGTCCGCACCAAAAAGATTAGTGGTACAGTGGGTTCCGTACCACTGTAACATCCAAGGCAATGAGGAGGCAGACAGACTGGCAAAAGAAGGTGCAAGACTACCACAACCAGATACTAGTATGACATACGAAGAGTCAAAAAGGCTTATTAGAGCTAGATACATGACCAAATGGGAAACATAACATACTGGCTACACAAAAAACAATGCCTATTACCAGTTGAACAGAAGAGAGCAGGTCGTGGTCTTCAGACTTCGCACAAGCCACAATAGACTGAGGTACCACCTATTCAATAAACTGAAGATAGGTGGCACTGACGAATGCCCGTGCGGTACCGGGAAAATGACCGCTGGACATTTGCTGCAAAACTGCCCGACATACGAGGATCAGAGAAAATACATGTGGCCATCACCAGTGGCAACACTAGACAAGCTCTATGGCAGTGTCGACAGCCTCAGGATGACCGCTGCTTTTTTCGAAAAAATAATGGTTACTGTCTGACTGCGTACGAAGAAGAAGAAGAAGAAATACTATAGAAGGAAGAATTTGGTATGTTACATTTGAAATACTATAAAAGGAAGAATTTGGTATGTTACATTTGAAATACTATAAAAGGAAGAATTTGGTATGTTACATTTGAAATACTATAGAAGAAAGAACTGTTTTATTTTCCACATTTTAAAGTGAGGAATAGAAAACCTAGAAATGGATTTTGGGGTCCACAAAAGGTCAGGAAAAGTTTGATCCAAATAAGATCCACAAAAGATCCATGAAAGATTCACAAAAGGTCCACAAAAAGGCTCACAAAAGGTCCACTGGATTTCATTTCTTTCATACATTGTAGCTGTTTTATAGATTCTTTTAGGTCCCAACTGTCATGTCATCATGATTTCTTCTTTTCTGAAATTCATCCTGAATAGGGCTTTGTGTCTTAGTTTACAGCAAGACTGGAATAGTTTTGCCTGTCGGTCCAACACATCTTTTGGTACCGAGATTGCTTTCCCATCTTTTATCCCTATTCTCTGAATGGGTTCAGTCTCAGGATTGCCACTTAAAGGTGGAATAGGGTTTTGGTCAGATATACGTCAGGCAGCGCATGAGCTGCAGTCGTCAGCGACCCATAGTTGACTGCAAGCGTCAGGGCCAGAGCTGCCAAGACCCTTCAACACCTCCATCAGATGATCCTAGATAACAGGCTGCAGCAGGGCAGACTGGCTAAGGAGAAGGAACGAAAGAGGGAAGACTAACCCGGTACTACAAAAGGCCTGCTGAAATAGAATGTGTTCGACCAAAAGGTGCAAATATCGTAGTCAAGTTGTAAACTATGACACAATGCATTCCGTTCTCTGGACTACATTCTGCTACTTTTAGGGCTTAGTAGCAGGAGATTAAGAATGAACGAAACCAAGCCAAAATATGAGTCAATGACTGTGATGCAAGCAACCAGCTATAAGTCACTGGCTTCTTGTCAGCTCATTCATTGCTGCGTCTGCAACACCTCATCACGATTAAACCATTCAAAGGTTGTATGTTTGGGAACAAACAACTTTTTTGAGGTGTTTAGTTGTGAGAATCCTCTTATATCTATCTTTCTCTTCTTTGAGCAAGATGCTTTGTTCTGTAAATATAATTTTCTTGTGTGTAGAGACATAAATTAATAAAGAACTTGTTGGTGTAATTGTTGTTATTGTGTGTATGTTAGTTTCTGAAATGCAAGAAGGTGATAGTGGTGAAAAATAGCACAAACATATAGACCCACCTGGTAGCAGCGTCCCTTTAAGAAAAAAAAATTTCACAAGTTCCACAGATGACAGATAATCAATGTTTACAAGATCAGCATATCTGTTAGTTTCCACTACAAACTATTTATTGCATCTACGAACTATTTATTGCATCTACAAACTATTTATTGCATCTTCAAACTATTTATTGCATCTACAAACTATTTATTGCATCTAAAGTAAAGTATCCCATAGCATTACTGCCGTAGGGGTGTGAGGTGTTAGCGATCTCACATTTCAAAGACTCGGCTATATGAGGGCGGTAGCCATCTCCTCTCCCTCGCCGCTTTTACTTCCCGGACTGAACCGGTACCCATTTAAGGCTGGGTCGACCCGGGAGCCATTGCGGTCTGAAAAAAACATTACCGCCTTAACTGGGGAATGAACCCAGGACCACTCAGATGCGAAGCCAGCGCGCTAACCACTACGCTACGCGGCTCCCTTATTGCATCTACAAACTATTTATTGCATTTACAAACTAAACAGATCTACCTTTGAAAAATCTGTTGCAAAAACTTAACTTAACGTCTTTATACTGGTTTAGAAGGCTCTGCAGAGTCTTTATACAACCAGTTTCATTTATATTTCCTTGCTCTAACAGCTATGTGCATCCAATCTATTCTTAAATGCATTAATTGTCCCTGCCTCCACTACTTCCTGTGGCAATGCATTCCAAGCATTCACTACTCTCTGACTAAACAAAATATTTCCTAATATCTAATATTAACCTTTCTTTAGTTAATTTGTAGATATGCCCTCTTGTTCTTGAAGGTGGTTGTATTTTGAAAAACTTGTTATAGTCTAATTTATCCATTCCTTTGATTATCTTATAAACCTGTATTGTCACCTCGAATTATTCTCTTTTCTAGACACTGTAGGCCGGTTTTTCTGTCTTTCCTCATAACTGTAATTCTGGAATCCCACTATCATCTTTGTCGCTCTTCTTTGTATTCTTTCCAGCATGTTTATATCTTCACTACTAAACTTTCCCATTCTCAATACAGGGTGAAATCTTCAAATCCAAGTAAAAAAACATAGGAAATCATTTCCCAATGTCTAAAACAAATTTCAAAATTTCCATTGTTTTTAATCTGACAGGACTGAAGTGGAACTCTCTGCAATTGAAAGAGCAGTATTTTCAACCTATTTCTATGGTAACCCAGTTGTCTATCTATGATTAAAACTCTTTACCATTATTTATTTTTTTTGCGTTCGTCTTATTTCTCTATTCCCCAAGGCGGTGCCGTGTTGCGTTGCACTGCGGTTTTTATTTTGTGCCTGTCTGCCCAGTGCTACCGACTTTGGCATTCATTTTATGTAAAGGTCTGCTTCCTCCTGCTTTTTCTAAGGGTTTGCTTCCCCAGGGTAACGGCCGGTGCTGTGATGGGGATCGAACCCAGCACCTTCGGATTGTGAGCCGTGTCACTTAACCACTAGCATACGCTGTCCCATATATTCTTTTAAGATATGTCAGAATGTATTCTTGCTAGATATGTCAATATATATTCTTGTTAAATATGTCAGTATATATTCTCGTTAGATAATTCAGTATATATTCTTGCTAGAGATATGTCAGTGTAAATTCTTGTTAATGTCAGTATATATTCTTGTTAATGTCAGTATACATTTCTTGTTTCTTCCTCAGTATATTGACAAGTGGTACAAAAGTAATGACAAAGCGTCGTTCACTATGTCTCGTAGGCTCATACGAGAGGAAGGCTTGCTTTGTGGTAATATTAATTTTTTTTTGCGGTCGCCTTATTTATCTATTCCCCA
Organism: Ariolimax columbianus; assembly: GCA_036924085.1. Classification (NCBI taxonomy): domain Eukaryota; kingdom Metazoa; phylum Mollusca; class Gastropoda; order Stylommatophora; family Arionidae; genus Ariolimax; species Ariolimax columbianus. The sequence continues at coordinate 6,000,203 of JAVGWX010000025.1, read as the reverse complement.
AAGGCGGTGTGCGTTGCGCTACGGTTTTTATTTTGCGCCTGTTGGCCCAGTGCATCTGATTTCAGCATGCATTTTATGTAAGGGTCTGCTTCCTCCTGCATTTTCTAAGGGTTTGCTTCCCCGGGGTAACGGCCGGTGCTGTAATGGGGATTGAACCCAGCACTGGGATCAAGACGCTGAGCAGCGCATGAGCTGCAGTGGTCAGCAACCTATAGCTGACTGCTAGCGTCAGGGCCAGCGAACCATAGCTGCCAAGACCCTTCTACACCTCCACGCGGTGATCCTGGATAACAGGCTGCAGCAGGGCAGACTGGCTAAGGAGAAGGGATCGAAGAGGGAATGCTAACCCGGTACTCAAAAAATGCTTACTGAAGTCGGATGTGTTGGACCGAAAGGTGCAAATATCGCAGCCAAGCTGTAAACTACGACACAACGCATTCAGTTCTCTGGACTACATTCTGCTACTTACCCTTTCAGGGTTTAGTAGTGGGAGATTGAGAACAAACGAAGAAGAAGAAGAACCCAGCACTTTCCGGTTGTGAGCCGTGCCACTTAACCACTAGGCCACACCGTCCCCTCATCCATCGTTTGATGTTACCCTCCCACATGTAGCGCAGCCTGCCTCATGTGCCTTCAATCTTTCCCCTCTAGTTAGGTTTTTACAAGAGGGTCATGTCTTTTAATGTGGCCAAAATATCTGATTTGTCTGCTCCTATGCCTTTCCACAGTTCTTCTCTTTTCACCCCTAGATTCTTCAGGACCTCTACATTTGTTAGTCTAATGTACATCCACATCTCCATGGACTCTATTCTATCTTCTAACTGCAAAGCAACCAAGCATTTAAACTTAATCCAAAGACTTGCTAGTACACATTTGGGAGCTGATTGTCAAACTCTTCGGCAACTATACCTTGGTTACGCACGACCGGTAATGGACAGCCTTCCCATACAGACCACTGTGAGTACAATTAACATCTCATCTATTGACCGGGTGCAGAAAAAAGCTCTCAGACTAATTTGTGGGGGAATGAGATCAATACCTACAGCCGCGTGCGAGATAGAGGCCAACATAGAACCGCTAGATATCAGGAGAAAGAGGGCACTGACTAAATCGTTAGAAAGATACAAGAGACAAGAAAATGGCCATCCAATTTGGGTGCAAATAGACACTTGGAAGCAAAAGAGAAGACTGAAGCAATTGTCCCCACTGGATGTAGTAGAAGAGGAAAGCCATATTCACCATCTACCAGAGGAGAGATAATCAGAAAATCGATTTTTTGGACCACCCTCTTGAGAAAATCTTTGCCTGCCAGTCATAAAAATACACCTGACAGAAAAGGCAGCCACCAAGAAGACTACACCTGAAGACATGTGCCTTGAAGACAGTCTCTAGCTACCCAAAATTAGCAGTTCTGGTCTATATGGATGAATCAGCATTCAAATCTACCTCTTTTGCAGAGTATGGTATCCATACTTTGCAACTGTCAAAAGAAGGAAACTCGCTTGGTATGGTCACATATTGAGATCAAATGGTCTTGCAAATACAATCCTCCACGGAAAGGTGCAAGGCAGACGACGAAAAGGCCGGCCCAAAAAGAGGTGGGAGGACAACATAAAAGAATGGACCAATCGCCGACCAGAAGAGGCATAGGCAGTGACCGCTGACAGAGAAGGGTGGTGAGGTGTTGTGAGGATATCTTCATGCGTGCCTCAACTACCTTACCGGTTACGGGATGACCTGACCTGATATCCATATGAAATAACCCAGTTTGGGTCCCTTTACGTGTTTTGGGATTCATGCAGCTTGTTCACCATGTATCAGCCTTCTCCATGTATTCTGTGGCCTTCCTTCGCTTTTTTTTCCTTGTGGGTCCCATGGCAGGATTGCCTGGGGATACTGACTTTGGACTTTCACAGTGTGAGGTCTATCCAGCACCATTTCCCTAGCAAGATTTCCTGCTCCACCTGTCTTTGTCCTGTTATCTCCCACAGGCTGGGGGAAGGAAGACTAACATCTGGTCAGGCAAAATATACTGATCAGACATGTTAGTCAAGGTCAGGTAAAATATACTGATCAGACATGTTAGTCAAGGTCAGGCAAAATATACTGATCAGACATGTTAGTCAAGGTCAGGTAAAATATACTGATCAGACATGTTAGTCAGGGTCAGGCCCAATATACTGATCAGACATGTTAGTCAGGGTCAGGCAAAATATACTGATCAGACATGTTAGTCAAGGTCAGGTAAAATATACTGATCAGACATGTTAGTCAAGGTCAGGCAAAATACACTGATCAGACATGTTAGTCAGGGTCAGGCAAAATATACTGATCAGACATGTTAGTTAAGGTCAGGCAAAATATACTGATCAGACATGTTAGTCAGGGTCGGGCAAAATATACTGGCCAAGACCCTCACTTTAGCTTTCTCGTAGCCCTTTGTGGAAATGTACTGTTTTCATGGCAGCCTGGCTAACAAGGTGAGCGATCGACGTGATCCTTGTAGTAGTGAGTGACGCATAGATGAAGCCAAGCATAGCACAACCGCCTGGAGGACACTGGTTCACCTTTATCAGCACACTCACGATGTGAGGAAAGCTACTGCAACCCGCCACTTTACGTCCTTTTCAGGGCGCACAATAGAGTAACCTACTCATTGTGGGCATTCGCAAACAACAACTCCCACAGACTTTCATTTGTAATTCTGTCCAACCACCGCAGGCACAGTATCTTTCTCAGGGGATTAGTGACAAAGCCTTGCAATCTCTTAATTTTGAGAATGTATCATCGGCCATATCATCTCTTGATTTCAGTTTCACATTTACCATCATCAGTTATTACCTGGCCACGATATGAGAAACTTGCCACCTGTTCCAGTGCCCCTCCATTTACTCTGATGTATAATTTGACTTGACATATAATTTGACTTGATGTATAATTTGACTTGATGTATAATTTCTTCTTCTTCTTTGTGTTCGGTTTTTTTCGTATGCTCGTTTTATACCACCAAATGGGCTGCATCCATGAAGTGACACGTCAGTCGCAGGTCCTCAGTGGTTTCCCATAGTTTGTCTTGTATGTTTCTCTCCTCGGGCCAGGTCTTCGCACGGGAGTCTTGGTGCAGTGGACATGTTTGCAGGATGTGTTCTGGAGTCTGGGGTCCTCTCTGACATGTGCATTGTGCAGTCTGTGCTGCTTTCATTTTATGCATGTGTGCATTTAGTCTGCACTGACCTGTTCTGAAGCGAAAAATTGTGGTACACTGTTTCCTATTCAGTCTATTGATTGGGTCAAGTGGGTATTTACTGTTTGTTCTCTCTATCCACTATTGTTTATATTTTTTTTAAATGTTTGCCTTGACTTCTGGCAGTGATACTGGGTGGGTGAATTGTTCTCTTTGTCTTCCCTCCCTGGCTAGCCTGTCCGCCCATTCATTCCCAGGTATGCCGCAGTGAGCTGGAATCCACTGGAGGGTAATTTTACTGTGGTCTGAGAGTTTGTTTAGCTGGCATATCAGTTCCCTTTCCATACTATTTCGTGGTTCTCTTTGTGTGGCCTGCAAAATTTCCATGCAGTCGCACAAAAACACTATTCTGTTATCCTTTAACCCCTTTTCATCCAATAGTTTGACTGCTTCAATTATTGCCTGTTGCTCTGTTCTTAGATTTGTCGAGGGCTCCCTGGCAGCACTTGCTTTTTCTATAACGGTTCCATCCTGTAGAAGTATGACGAGTCCCGCCCCTCCCTTTCCTCAATGCTTCCTCTGATGATCCATCTGTGTAGACGTGCGTCCACATGGGTTGAGGATAGGCGTCTCCAATATGCTTTAGGGTTTTTTCTCTCAATGCATGGTCTGATTCTTCCACCTTTCCATCGATACCTGGTATTTTCGCTTCCACCGTCAAGTTGGGCTGTTGGTCTGTATTTTCATATACTTGTATCATTTCCCATGGCGTTGGACATTTTGATATGATGTTACTGTTCCTGGCTGTAAGGGCCTTTGATAGATGATTGAAGCTTGTTCTTTTTATGCAGTTTTTTTGTTAATTCATTGACTTTTCCCTGCATTGGATGTTTATTAATACGCTTGTATTTTTTCTGTCAGGTTTAGTATTTTTCCTTCTCTGTGCTCACCGAAGCTCTGGAGGCCTGCTACCGCTTCGAGTTCTCTAATTGGGATGCTTCGCAGACCTCCGGTAATAATTCTGAGTCCGGTATTCTGTGCCTTGTCTAGTTTCTGTAGGTTGGTCTTTGCCACTGTTTTATAGGCACCCATGCCATATTCCAGTGTTGGCTGTACGTATCCAGTGTAGACCTGTCTGACTGTGTTTGCATCTGCACCCCAATTTGTCCCTGCCAGTTTTTCCATCAGCCTTAGTCTGAGTGTGGCCTACTTTTGAGTATCCTCTATGTGTGGGCCCCATGTTAATCTTTTGTCATATCTCATTCCTAGGTATGTATGATTGTTTTCCCTAGGAAGTAGGCTATTTTCTAAATATAGATTGACCTGCTCTGGCTTTGTAGAGAGCGAGAAGAGTGTTGAGAGGGTCTTACTTTTGTTTATTGTGACACCCCATGAGTCTGCCCATTTCTTTACTGCATTAATTGCTTCCTGCATTCTTGCTTTTGCGGTTCCAATGTTTTCTGCCTGGGTTCATATGGCCAGGTCATCCGCATGGAGTGCTTTGTGGATGTGTGGTCTGAACTGTTTTGGCAGATCATTAATGAAGAGGATAAACAAGGTAGGGGATAGTGATCCTCCCTGAAGAACCCACTCATGCAGTTTGACCATTTTGCTCCTGTGTTCTTCCAGCATGTATAATTTGGCTTGATGTATAATTTGACTTGATGTATAATTTGACTCGATGTACAATTTGACTTTGCCTTTGTACCGCTATATATATATATATATCACTGATTATGTCTGCAGGGGGCAGCAGTGGGTCGGCCATGTCCTGCGCTCTCCAGGCAGCCAAAGACTTTGGCTTAAAGAAAGGGCAGCGATGTGTGGTGATCCTACCAGATTCAATCAGAAACTACATGTGAGTTTTAAAGTTGCCTTTTCGTCTTCTTCTTCTTCTTCGGTGTTTGTTCTCAATCTCCTGCTACCAAGTCCTGTACAGGTCTTCGCAAGTAGCAGGATGTAGTCCAGAGAACAGAATGTGTTGTGTTGCTAGTTTACAGCTTGGCTGCGATATTTGCACCTTTCGGTCCGACACATCCGTCTTCGGCGGCAAGGTTGCCTTAATTTTTTAATCAAATCTTTCTAAATGGAGTCCAATCAGCAGCTGGTCTAAAGAAAGATAAAAGTAAAACACATGGCCTCAGAAACCCTAACTGCTCAAAGCTGGAAGAGGAAACTATCGAGGGTGTCAACTTCTATTTCTACCTAGGCCAAGAGATAAATGCCAACCACGAAATTGAAAACGAAATCTCTAGATGACAAAAAGCAGCTTGTTATTGCTTCAGTTCCATTAACCTAGTTCACCAAGAGATGAAAGATACCATGGCAAATTCTGGAATGGTCTGAGAGCTGAGAGATGGAGTTTAATGTAGATAAATGTACAGTCATCCACATGGGTAGATCCAATATGGAACATAATTATAGAATGGGAGAGAACAATATTAGAAAGATAGATAAGGAAAGGGACCTAGGGGTTATAATAGATCATACAGGAAAGGTGAGTGAGCAAGTTAAGGTAGCAGTGAAAAAGGCAAATGTTAGGTATGATAAAAAGAAATATTATACACAGGAGCAAGGAAGTGATAGTCAAACTGTGTAAAACGTTAGTTAGATTCGGTAGAACCACATTTCGTCGGGCGTTCAGTTAGAGCAAGGTATCGATCCTGGTTACATCAGAATTCTCGCCAACAGTTATACGAGCTGCACTACCACATTTTGTCCCTTCCAACGTCCAATTGTGGTCCAAATTCAAAAGGGGGTTGCCAGGGCAATCCTATCTCACCGAACCTTTTCTCAGCATGTTTGGAATCAGTCATTAGTCGATGCAACTGGGACACCTTTTCCATCCTTAATGACGGTGTCCTCCTCAATGACCTTTGATTTGCCAATGTCATAATGGTCGTGACAGAGTCCGCAGCAGAAATCAACCAAATGGTGCAGCTACTCGATGGAGAGGGCAAGAAAGTGGTCCTCTTACATCTTCCTTTGCTTGCACCAAGATGTATTCATTAGATTTGTTATTCTATAGATATAATTTTGTTGCATGTAGAGACGTAAATTAATAAAGAACTTGTTGGAGTTATTGTTGTTTTTGTGTGTATATTAGTTTCTGAGATACAAAAAGATGAAGGTGATAGTGGTGAAAAATAGCACAAACACATAGACTCACCCGGTAGTCACTTGTGTGACATATTGAGCCGATGTACGTGACCCAATAGTCTGCAGTAATCTGTCCTCAGACGAAAGATGGTGGTCTGTTAGTGTCTGTGGAGCTGGTGGATTGGGTCAGGTCTATTGCTGACTTCCATGTCTTTTTTTACTTTTTGAGTTGTACTGAATGTGGATGATAGTTTTTGCCTCTCTGTAGGAAACTGTGGGATACGTTGTTCCATCTTGCCACCTGCTTTAGACAGGTCTTGTTTCCTAAGACAGAGTGAGTGCGGTGTACTGTGTTTTTCACCTAATGGTTCAATGCATTCAATGCAGGCTCTACTGTCTGAACTGAGCAACCAGCGCAAGATTGTCATGCAGTGGATACCTTCTCATTGTGGAGTACCAGGAAACGAGAGAGCAGATCGACTGGCAAAGGAGGGTGCTGCAGACTAGCAATCAGATGTGCCAGTTACATACCAACAGAAGATAAGGATGATCAAATCAATCAGAAAGCCACCAACAGTAACACCAGACGATTACCAAAACATGAACAGACAAGAGCAAACTGTTGTGTTGCGCCTTAGAACAGGACACAACCGACTCAGCAGCCATGTGTACACAAAAATGAAGATTGGCAACTCAGCCATGTGTACATGCGTACAGGCGCCCCAGACAGCAGAGCACATACTACAAGACTGCCCCGAATATGATATACGGAGAAAATCTCACTGGCCCATAGAAACAACACTGGAAGAGAAACTTTATGGACCTGTATGTGAACTACAAAAGACAGTGAAGTTTATACAAGAGACAACATTGCACATATAGACAATATTTTAAAGCGAACGAAAGAAGAAGAATTCAATGCATGCGTACCTTGGTTAGAAAAAAAAAACATTTGCAGGAGGACTCAATGTTTACTGTAATGGCTATATCTGTCACATGTGTGTGATTCAAACCCGGGCATTTGCCGTTAAGCCTTCGTTTTTCAATTTCTAGCTGCTAAGGTATTTTTAACGTGCTCGACACTAAACACGGGAGTCCACCCTCACAACCCAGAGATCAGGGGAATTTTTAGCAGAAAATCCACATAAATATATCACGGCTTCCACCGTAATTCGAACCCGCGACCTCCAGCACTCGAAGCGGGCACCCTACCTCGAGACCACTGAGCACCCTCAGAGGCACCGCTTGGAGACGAAATAAGGTTTTGGTCAGTTGTGATTCATTGACCCTACACAAGCAGCCATCTTTGAGTCCTGGCTGCTTATTCACTGTGCTGCATCTTTGGCTTCCGTTTTCTTAGTGATAAATATATTTTGGATATTCTACCCAGGTCAAAGTTTTTAAGTGATGACTGGATGAGTCAGAGGGACTTCCTGGAACTTGAGAGAATAATTGACCCCTCTAAAGAATGGTGAGTTATGTTATGTTATGTCATATTATGTTATATTATATTGTTATTTTGTGTTACATTATGTTCAGGTCAGGTCATCCCGTAACCAGTGAGGTCGTTGAAACACATGAAGACATCCTCACAACCCCAGACCATCCCTCACTACCCCAGACCATCCCTCACTGTAAGCAGTTGCTGCCTGTGCCTCCTCTGGATCGAGATTGGTCCATTCTTTTATGTTGTCCTCCCACCTCTTCGTCGTCTGCCTTGCACCTTTCCGTGGAGGATCGTATTTGCAAGACCATTTGATCTCGATATGTGACCGTACCAAGCGAGCCTATTTCTTTTTACAGTTGCCAAGAGGTCTTAAAAAGGCCCTATTGCTGTTGTAATTCTATCTAATATTTCCTAATTTGTAACTCGATTTTGTTCGTGATGTTTAGAAATCTTCGGAAACATCTCATCTCCACGGCCTGTATTCTCCGTTGCAGGTCAGCTGTAATTGTTCATGCCTCACAAGCATAGAGGAATATTGACAGGACCAATTTACGCATTAATCTGATTTTCGTGCATATTTCTAACCATTTATCTTGCCAGATTTTGTTAATAAATTAAGCCTTGCAAGCGCTCCTATTGTATGTGCTATTCTGGCCATACACTACGTTATAAATACATTATCCGTTACCAAACTTAATTTTGGGTCTTGGTCAATTCTGGTTTGCTTGTCCTGATGCAAGCAGCCAGCTATGAGTAATTTGCTGCTGTCAGCTCATTTACTGCTGCATCTTTGTCCTGATGCTTTGTTATAACCTTTACCATACCAGATTTACGTCTTCCCTGCAGCTGCTTTATTTTTCAACACGTTACGTCACGACATGGTTGTTGATATTGCGAAACTCTAATCTGTTTTTTATTTTGTTTTTTTTTTGGTTGTGTGTTTTGTTGTTGTGTGTATGTTAGCTTCTGAGATACGCGAAAATGAAGGTGAAAAATAGTACAAACATATAGAATTCCGTCACAATCATTGTCACTTTGTTAGAAAAAAACAAAAAAACACTTTCCATCATTACTTTCAGTGTTTACCGTAATATGTCACTCTAATTTTAAACATAATTATTGTATCTACATAAACAAACTAAATAGATCTACCTCAGAAAAGTCAGTTGCAGAAACTTGAGTTGCACCCATTCTCAATAATACGTGAATCTTCAAATGAAACCGAAAAGCAGAAAAAATCCTTTCCAAAAGTCCAAAACACAAATTTAATAATGGCCATTGTTTTTATCTAACTGAATGGGGCAGATCTCAGAATTCTCTACAATCAAAAGAGCAGTATGTTCAGCTGTTTCTATGGCATAACCCAGTAGTTTGTATACACTAAAGCAATGACCCTAGAGCTAGCATCATTCTTCGACAATGGTACAGAACTAATTGGTTGCAATTTCACGTCCGTGGTACGGTAAAGGTTATTAAGAGGTTTTGATCAGCCAGGTGGTAGAACACTCACTTCTCATCATAAACCAGGAAACATTTCCCTATAAATATCCTTTGCAGAAAGTTCTTTGGTCCCTAAAAATCATACAACAGCACAAAGATCTTTGATTGTGCACTCTGTTGGCATGGACACCATTTTGTATCTGAGCTGCGCATGTGCATCTGCTACCTACAGTAGCCCAGGTAGCAGTTCAAAAGGCAAATGCAACGTTAGGTATGATAAAAAGAAATATTAAACATAGGAGCAAGGAAGTGATTGTCAAACTGTATAGCATTAGTTAGACCTAGATTGGAGTATTGTGTACAGGTGTGGAGTCCTTATCGTAGAGGGGATATAAACATGCTGGAAAGGATACAAAGAAGAGTGACAAAGCTGATAGTGGGATTCTAGAATTAGTAATGAGGAAAAACTCAGAAAAACTGACCTAAAGTGTTTAGAAAAGAGAAGAATTTGAGGTGACAATACAGGTTTATAAGATAATCAACGGAACGAATAAATTAAACTATAACAAGTTTCTTTTCAAAATACAACCACTTGCAAGAACAAGAGGGCATAGCTACAAATTAACTAAAGAAAGGTCCAGATTAGATATTAAGAAATATTTTTTTAATCAGAGAGTGATGAATAGTTGGAATGCATTACCACAGGAAGTAGTGGAGGCAGGAACAATTAATGCATTTAAGAATAGATTGGATGCGCATAGCTTTTTAGAGCAAGTAAATGTAAATGAAACTGGTTGTATATAGACTCTACAGAGTCTACTAAACCAGTAAAACGACGTTAAGTTAATTAATCACAATGTTGGATTTATTTCCACCTAATGACACATTTAGAAACTACCAACTATATTGTTTTAGCTGTCTCATATCAGTTTGTGACCTACTTACTGACTTAATCATCATCATGTTGTAGCAAATCCTTTGCAGATGTCGCTCACATGACAGCCTGTTTTTAAGAAACTCTGCCTTCCTCCAGTTTTCTGGCCTGCTTCAAGGTCAAATCCAGTGTCTCCTTGATGTCCTGAGTCCATCGTCTTCTTCGTTGGCCCCTGCCTCTCTTCCCAGTGACCATGCCCTCCATAACCACTCTCTCCAGTTCGTTGTGTCGTTTAACATGTCCAAAAAACCTAAGTTTTCTTGTCATTTATGGGCCAATTCTCTTCCACATCCAGGTCTTGCCGGATGGATTTGTTTCTTTCTTTCTTTGTCCATGGGATTTTCAGGACTCTTCTGTAGCACTGTGTTTCAAAAGCACGGATCTTCACCCTTATTGCTTTTGTAATCATCCATGTTTCACATCCGTAGGTTACCACAGGAAAAATGCATGTCTTAGATCTTTAATTTTAGTTCCTTGTTTGTATTATGCCATAGGTCCTGCATACTCCTTATCTTCTGCATTGCCGTAGTTAGTCGTCTTCTTACTTCCTTTGTGCAGTCTCCATACTTACTGACTTACCCTTGTATATTTCCCTAGGTGGTGGAGCTTGAACGTAAGTGCTCTGAATTTACTAGCACCCTTGACCGTGATGCCGAATGTGACAATCCAGGACACGCTTGACCTACTTAACAAGGAAGGCTTCGATCAGGTCCCTGTGGTGGATGAAATGGGGTAACTTCAATGACTTGTTCGCTTACATGGCATTGTGGGAGGGTGCATTATTCTTTCCTGTGTTATCCTTCTAGCCCTTGTTAATCCACAATCCATTTTTTTTAACACTCCCCTCCGCTATGTTCACTTTTATCCACTTTTGAGGGCAGGAATACTAACGTCTGATCAGGAAAAATATACTGAACATACATGTTAGTCAGGATCAGGCAAAACATACTGGACAAGACCCTCACCTCGGCTTCTTCATAGCCCTTCCTGGAAGCGGGCTGTTCTCATGGCAGCCTGGCAAACAAAGTGAGTGATCGACGTGATGTCCGTAGTAGTAAGCAACATGCAGATGAAGCCAAGCATAGACCTCGCTCCAAGCAATTTTCACCTGTTTGTCTGGGAGATCAGCATTTCAGCACTGATGACGAAGTGAAACATGCTGTCCTGGATTGGTTCAGACATACTGACAAATCTTTCTATGCTTTTTAACCCTACCAGACCTAAGGTCCTGAACCCAACTGTCCCCCATTCCTGGGTTCCAGAGCATTAAAGAGAAAAAACCAACATGATATAGAAAAATGTTAGTTACATGCAAACAAGTGGTTAGAATAAGATGTAACTTGGAGACATTGTAGAAAATCGATTTTCCTTTCTTCTAGCGTCAGTATTCCACCTTTGTGTGCCAATCCACCCAGCAAAAGGCAAAGAATCTGTCTCGAGTCATAAAACATTTAGAAATCCGGGAGTAAACACAACAAAGAGCCCTCATTTGTCCAATAATCCTGATAGCTGGGCTTTATACATGAGTATTCCATATAGATCCTCAGTCCAAGAAAAGCCTTCATCTCATCACTCGAGCTCTCACTGTCTGTTTCACTTGAACAGAGTCTGAATCAACCAAATTATTGATCACCTGTTGGACTGTCATAAGCCTAGACTTACTTTGCTTTCCCGTTGAAGTGCTTGGTTCATCAGCCGTTCGTTTCATTGTCAATTTTCCGAATTTGTTCACGTTAAACCCCACAAAATCAATTCAAACATGGGGGCAGCCATTTACAATGACTAATCACGAAGATTGACCACGATTGGTTGGTTATTTTTAGATTCTGACGCATTTTATGACGTACTATCCAAATTACCGAAAATTAGGTCCAGCGGTTTAGCAACAGTTAAGGAAATTACCGAAAAATGGGGACAGCGGTCTGGTAGGGTTAAGCACTACTTAAATGCTGGGATAAGTGAATAAACGTTGTAGAAGAATATTTTTAAAAATAAATGGCATTTTGACTACTTGAAAAAAAAAGGCATTACAAAAAAATAGTTCCGGTTTGACTTAGTGTAGATGTAATAAATACATTTTTAGTTGAAAATAATAGATATGCAGACTTATCAGTGTTTTGTGGCAATTTCAATGATTAACCAGTCAACTGGTATACCCAAGAATGAGTTAGTCTAAATGTTTGTGACGTTATAAAAATAATATGGAAACTAGAATGGTAAACAGTGAAACATAACCCACGTTTGGCGGGTTTTTTAGTCAGCATTTATGTTATAGTATAACTTTGGCTTTTCACAATACTCTTTTTGCAAAAGTTCTGATAACATTTTATGTAATTTTTGCTTGTTGCAGACAGATCTTGGGAATGGTTACAGTTGGCAATATGATGTCTAAAATTGTGAAAAACAAAATCAGGCGTAGTGACCCTGTTTCAATGGTTATGTACAAACAATTCAAACAGGTTGGACAATTTGTGTGTGGTTTTTTTTTAAGTAAATTACTTCAGTTATGCCATCCATTCCTAGTGATATGTTTCTATGGCTGTTCTTTATAGCTCTCTGTTTCTTCAGTCAATATATCAGGTTCCAGATGATCCTTTTTTCTTAAGATAAATATTGATTATCGCTTGGAGTGTGTTAGGTTTAAAAGTTCTTGCTAGTACTTGTAGCAGAGTCCAGGTTTTCACTGGGGTTATTCTATCTAGAATGTTACCACAGTCATCCACATCATTCATGACCACACACAGCAAATAAAATAGCACACAGCAGGTGGCATATTTATTACATCATACGCATACAACAACTATTAAAGTACAACAACTATTAAAGTACAACAAATATTAAAGAACAACAAATATTAAAGTACAACAAATATTAAAGAACAACAAATATTAAAGTACAACAAATATTAAAGTACAACAAATATTAAAGAACAACAAATATTAAAGTACAACAAATATTAAAGTACAACAAATATTAAAGAACAACAAATATTAAAGTACACCAAATATTAAAGTACAACAAATATTAAAGTACAACAAATATTAAAGTACAACAAATATTAAAGTACAACAAATATTAAAGTGAGTGCAATGTGATTACAAACAACACAAGAAATACCATCTTATCTAAATAGATACTTGGAGTTTATAAGCATAAGCTATTAAATGTTGCTCCAGACTACCCCAACCCAGTTCTAGCCGCACACTTCCCTCCCCTTATCATCTGCACCCTCGACACACTCTCAAAAACTCGTCCTCATGATCGAATTCTGTGCAGTCACTCACACTCAGATCTCCTCAGGCGGGTGATCTTGACATAATACATTCAATCTATTCAACGTATACTCACGTGTGATCACACACTCAATCGGTCTGCAAATACACACACTCTGGAACATACATCATTCCCTCGGTGTCCTTCACACACCACACACACATCCAGATCTCCCCTAGGCGATCTGTACACTCGCCTAACTCTTCAGAACATACATCGTTCATAAGGTGTCCTGCACATACAACACATATTCAGATTACCTCTAGACACAGGGCACCCAACACACACCTTATAGAGCGACTGGCCAAGACTCAAAGGTGTATGTTGAGCCATCCCTGTTCTATCTCACTAACATTTGTAAAACAGCCTATCAATCACTCTTCTATTAAGTCAGTGATCATTATTTTTTTTGCATTCACCTTATTTCTCTTATCCCCAAGGCGGTGTGCGTTGCACTGTGGTTTTTATTTTGCGCCTTTCGGCCCAGTGCATCCGACTTTAGCATGCATTTTATGTAAGGGTCTGCTTCCTCGTGCATTTTCTAAGGGTTTGCTTCCCCGGGGTAACGGCCGGTGCTGTGATGGGGATCGAACCCAGCACCTTCCGGTTGTGAGCCGTGGCCCTTAACCACTAGGCCATGCCGTCCCCAGTCGGTGATCTAAAAAGACTCCTAGCTAAATTCTGTCACTCCCTCTCCATGGCCAGTCTGCTTGAGTTAAACTTTGTCTAGTATTATATAGTTTCAAGCAGTATCAGAGCTGTCCAATCAACCTCTGGGGAATGTCTTGACCCAGGCCTCCTCTAGTTTGGATCTGCCTCCATTCAGCGACCATTGGAACGCATCATTCAGAACTCCTGTCACTCAAAATGTCGCATCAAGCTCTGCTGCCTCTGTCTGTCACTAATCCCCAACTACCCAAATCAGAACGCCAGTGGTCAGCACCTAGCCTCTACCTGAACTAGACACATTTTTCTTCCCCCAAGCCCCTGATTTCCTTTGATGACTTAGTATCGAGACAGTGAGTGACCTTGACGTAGTATCGAGACCGTGAGTGACCTTGGCGCACATTCCGGTATCTTTGTTCTCAGAGTCGCCGACCACATCACCCTTACCCTAAATGCTCATGCTAAGGCAGGAACTGTTACATACTCTTTCCATTGTTGTAGTCCTTTGTGCTTGTTAAATATTGGGGATCCCTTTTTGTTGTTAATGACTGAAATAGGATTGAAACTCTCATCTCTTGTCCAATGCTGTGATATTCTTATAGAAATCTTTTGACTGTTTTTTTGCTTATGGATGATAGTTGTTTTCCATTGGATTTTTATTACTTGTTTGGTATTTTGTCGAACTATTTGATAAGTACTTTAATCTTCCTGACGTTATCCATGTTTTGTAGAGTTTGGTTATATATAGTCTGTATTGATTCTTTAAGTTGAGCATTCAAATAAATTACTTGTTTTCTTTATTTGGCTTGTCTTAGGTCTTCTGTTCTACATTTCTTGTTGAGTGCTTTTGTCATGGCTTTTTAAAAAAATGATAAAATCACTTTTATATTTTCAGTTTCTCTGTTTAATGTCTGAAAGTCTTTGTCATTTCATAGTATACTTATTTTTTAATGTCTCTTTGTCTTTTTTTATTTGCACATATACCAATGTGAGGATGTCTTCATGTGTGCTCCAACGACCTCACCAGTTACGGCATAACCTGACCTGACACCGATCTATGAGTGTCGTGGGTTTAACCTTTACCACTCTATGTACAAAATTGGCGTAATATTCCATGCAGCTCCATTATTTTTCAGCATGTCACGTTTTTAACAATGTTTGTAGGGACTTCTAGATTGCAACCTTTTTATTTGGCGGTATATTGATATGATTTGTTTGTGAGTAAAGAAATAAAGAAATAATGAATTTGTTGGTGTTATTGTTTTTGTTGTGTGTGTGCTAGTTTCTGAGATACAACAAGATGAAGGTGACAATTTTGAAATATGGCACAAACATAAACCCACCCGCCTTCGGAGTCGCTTGGCTGGAAAAAAAAATTGTTGACAACGGATTATCGATGTTTACCGAAATGGTCGTATCTGTCTCATTCAACTATGCACGTAATTATTGTAACTACATAAACAATCTATCTCATAAAATTCTGTTCCAGAAACTTGACTCCCCCATTCTCAACAATGGGTGAATCTTCAAATCGAAACGAAAAACATAAGGAATAATTTCCAAATGCCTTAACCTAATGTCAAAATTGTTGGTTTCTAACTGTACATTATGAAAGTCAGAAGTCTCTACAATTAAAAAGTAGTATTGTTCAGACTATTTATATGTAGCCGTACGTTTTTAATTTGATTAGAACAGCTGTGGCTATTAAGTCGGACACGGGCGACCTACGCTATGCGATTTTCTCTGTGGTCATCACTTTGGGGCGACGCACGCGCCGTAAAGGTTAAAGGCTTAAACGCCTTTGATGTCTTTGTAACAACAGTATATTTCTATTGGCTTGCTAATCCAGTGACAGCAGTGTCTCTGTCCTTTTCGTCAGGGATGTATGTGGCTAAAACCTGTACGTCGCATTATTTCCAATACATAGAGAAGGTAAATAGTTATATTTCTGGTATTTTTAAAAATTTCTCTATGCACTATCTACAGATCCGTATGGACACATCATTGGGACAACTGTCACGGATGTTGGACACAGATCATTTTGTGTTGGTTGTTCATAACCAACGTCAGTGTGAGTTATTAAGTGTGTCACTGTCATTGATGTTATTATCTTAACTCATTCACTCCCAAATATTTTGGATCTCTGAAGAAAAAAGATAAATTAGACTATAGTAAGTTTTTCAAAGTACAGCCGTCTACATGAACAATAAAAGCACAGCTACAAATTAATTATAAAAATAATATTTTTTTTTGTCAGAGATTGTTGAATGTTGGGAATGCATTGCCACAGAAAATAGTGGAGGCAGGGTCAATTAATGCATTCAAGAATAGATTGAATGCACATAGGTATTTTTAGATCAAGTGAATGTAAAAGGAACTGGTTGTATACAGACTCTGCAGAGTCTTCTAAACAAGTATAAAGATGTTAAGTTAAGTTAAACAAATTTAACTAAAATTATGATTGATCTAAAGACGTAAAATTATCTATAATAAGAAGGATTCAAAATAAAAATTTGTATTAGTATGAGGCGTTAGATATCATTAATGTGAAGTGACAAATATAATTTGTTGCAATCACCACACCATGTCTATTTCTGTGTTAATCCCTAAATAGAATTTCCACAGTCCTTTTCTTCTGTATCCCAATCAAAGTCTGAATTGAGGGATGGCGTAGGCTAGTGGTTAAGTGACACGGCTTACAACCCAAAGGTGCTGGGTTTGCTCTTCATCACAGCACCAGCCGTTACCCCGGGGAAACAAACCCTTAGAAAAGGCAGGAAGAAGCAGACCCTTACATAAAATGCATGTCGAAGTCGGATGCACTGGGCCAACAGGCGCAAAATAAAAACATAGTGCAACGCACATTGCCTTGGGGAATAGAGAAATGAAGAAACGCAAATTAACAAACAAAGAGACTGGAGGTTATTAACATGTATGCTTCACTCCGCTCAGCAACGACCTGTCCTCTCACTCTAGCTGAAAAGCTGCCAGCCTGATGTCTTTCTGCGCAGCACCGGTATCAAGAGAAAAGGGGGAACAAATCAGATGATAATTTTCTTAACAATTTCCCAAGGTTCACAATGGCTTGGACACATATCAATTTTACTTTCTGTTGAAAGTGATCTTTACTACACTGTAGACATACTGTATTTTAATATTGTTGTTTGTTTTTTTTTTGTAGATGGCATGGAGGGAAAAGTTTCAAACAAGCAAATGATTTTTGGAATAGCAACTCGCATTGATCTCCTGAACTTTATCACGTCCAATGATGCAGTTGAACGTTGATTCCACAAATTTGATTGGGCAAGACCATTTCCTTGAAATATGACATCTTCACTAATTTTGATAATGCCAACTTTTTTATTTTATTGTTGGTTTAAAGTAATACTATAATATTCATATGTATATAAAAAAGTGTTATTTTCTTGTTGAATTACGAAACAAACTATAAAAATGTGCCTTACTCTATAAATATTCTTACTTAACCTCTTTCAGTCCATCCAAATTTTATAAATTTGTGTTTTACAGTCCAAGGCAAGTGTAGCAACTCTGTCTGTATGACAAATGGTTTTTTCCAAAATAATATTCATGAACTTTATCTCATTATTATTACTGTACAACTTGGCGCTGAAATGCACAAACAAGATAAAGTAAAAAGAAGAAGAAGATTATTACTGTTTTCACTTTCAACATCTAGTGAAGTCTGGTTTTCTTCTGGTTCTCTGTAGGAACATTTATCTCTATTATTCGGGTACATCTTCTTTGCGTGCTTTCAAACATCAACTTAAATATATCTAGAGAAGTGTCTGATTAGTGTAGTGGTAGTGCACTGGCTGTTTACGACAAAGGCATGAGGAGGATGTTACAAGATACGTAGATTTATTAAGAATCTTAATACATTTGTTTGTAACATGTAACAAGTCGACGTATCAGCTACAAATTAACTAAAAAAAGGTCCAGATTAGATACTAGGGAATATTTGTTTTAGTCAGAGAGTGGTGAATGCTTGTAATGCATTGCCATCGGAAATAGTTGAGGCGGGATCAATGAATGCATTCAAGAATAAATTGAATGCGCATAGTTATTTTTAGATCAAGTGAAATAAAAGAAACTGGTTGTATACAGACTCTGGAGAGTCTTCTAAACCAGTAAAAAGAAGTTTAGTTGAGCATCGGGTTTGCTGTATTTTAGGATAAATAATATGCTTATATATCTGCTTGTCGCTAGACATCAAAGAGCATATTGTCATGAAAGAGTAAACAAAAAATGGAGTTGATAATCAGATCTAGGGACATAGGTTTACAAAGAGAGAAACAACTACATGATTCTTCTTCTTCTTCTTCTGCGTACGCAGTCAGACAGTAACCATTATTTTTTCGAAAAAAGCGGCGGCAACCTGAGGCTCTCGCCACTGCCATAGAGCTTGTCTTGCAGTTCCACTGGTAATGGCCACATCTGCTCTCTCTGATCCTCGTATGTCGGGCAGTTCTGCAGCAGATGTTCAGCGGTCATTTTACGAGTACCGCACGGGCATTCGTCGGTACACCCTATCTTCAATTTGTTGAATAGGTGGTACCTCAGTCTGTTGTGGCCAGTGCGAAGTCTGAAGACAACGACCTGCTCTCTTCGGTTCAACTGGTAATAGGCATCGTTTTTGGTGTAACCAGTATGTTCGGTTTCCCATTTGGTCATGTATCTGGCTTTGATAAGCCGTTTTGACTCTTCGTACGTCATACTGGTATCTGTTTGTGGTAGTCTTGCACCTTCTTTTGCCAGTCTGTCTGCCTCCTCGTTGCCTTGGATGTTGCAGTGTGACGGAACCCACTGTACCACTACCCTTTTTGGTGCGGACTGCTGGCACAGTTTGCAGAGTGCTGCTCTTAAGTCATTGAGCTCAGTGTTTTTCTGGCTTTTTAGCGCTGTGACTACGGTGAGAGCATCTGTCAGCAGGACTATATGGCTCTCATTTTCACTGTGTGTCACCATTTCTTCCACTGCCGCCCTCAGTGCCTCTGCCTCCGCTCTGAAATTGCTTGTGTACTTACCAGTAGCGAATGACAGTGTTATTTTTCTGCCATTTGGTAGGTTCAGGAATGCACCTGCCCCTCCGTTCTGTGTAGTGTTTGTTACAGAACCGTCGGTGTATGCATGGGTCCAGTCCATGCTTGGGTAGCTTTTCTTTATGAAGCTTAGGGTAGTATCTCTCCTTTCTTTTTCAGTCTGGCAGTTTTTGTTTGCAATACCTGGTATATTTTCTACCACCTCTGGAAATATATCCTGCCTCCAGGTAGGTTTTCGTACAGTAGTGATGGGTTTTGGTGTTGTTAGTGCGTTTATGGGATCTTCGTGCATCTTTGCTTTGGCTATTTCTGCAAAGTTTCTCCGCTTTAGTTTCCCATTTCCCAAATTGTTTAGTCTCTGGTGCATTGGATGGTCAGTCAGTCTTCGGAGTTTCTCTGACTGCAGCTGGGCTCTGCAGTCTCTTCTATCGGTCATGGATTGCAGTTTTGTAATCTTTTCAAGTTCTACAATTGGCGTTGACTTCATGCCACCTCTTATAATTCTCATGGCTTGGTTTTGAAGTTTGTTAACTTTATCGAAGTTCGCCTTCGCTGCTGTTGTCCATGCCGCAATGCCATACTCGAGAACTGGTCTCACTCTTCCAGTGTACAGTTTCTTTAGTATGCCTTCGTCTGCTCCCCAGCTTGTGCCAGCAAGTTTCCTCATGATTGCCATTCTTTCTCTGGCTTTCATTCGGTTTCTCTCAATCTGACTTTTCCATGTCATGCGCCGATCAAATGTGACTCCCAGATAGGTTGAGTTGTCGTTTGGCTGCAGGATTTTGCCATTTAGACTTAATTTGGTACTTTGGGGTTTTAATGAAAGCAAGAATATTGTGCATGTGGTTTTCTCCTCATTTATTTTGACCAGCCATGAGTTCGCTCACTCTTCCAGCGATGTTAGGGCCGTCTGCATCCGATTTCTTGCTATGGTGAGATTCTTTTCAGAGGTCCACATAGCCAGATCGTCTGCAAACATTGAGCTATGGACTCTTCTTGGTATATTCTCTGTAATATCGTTTATATATACCAGGAAGAGTGTGGGTGACAAAACTCCCCCTTGGGGTACTCCCTGCTCGAGTGTCACCTTTTTGCTCATCTGCCCTTGTACTTGGACTCTGGCCGTTCTTTGTTTGAGGTAGTGGTTGATCCACTTGTACATCTTCCCACAGACATCACTTCTTCTTAGCTTGACTCTAAGTCCATTTTTCCAGACTTTGTCAAATGCCTTTTCCAGATCCACCCAAACAGCTACTGTGTGTTTCTGTGCCTGGTAGGCATCTTCTATCTCCTGGGCTATGAGGATGACCTGTTCCTCAGTGGATCTGTGCTGTCTAAAGCCGGCTTGCTGTGGAATTAGTATTCGTTTTTCTTCCAGATGCCACATCAGTCTGGTGTTTATCATCCGTTCCATCAGCTTGCCGACACAGCTCAGTAGGCTTATGGGCCTGTATCCATTTGGATCTGTTTTGTCCTTTCCTGTTTTTGGTACTGGTACCAGTATTGCATCTTTCCATGCCTGTGGTACAATTCCCCTTTTCCAGCTTTGGTTCAGGACCGACAGCAGTTTCTTCTTCGCTGTTTGGCCCAGCCCCATCAGCATTTCGTTTGTTATCCTGTTTTTTCCGGGAGATTTCCTTTTCTTTAGTGTTCTCATAGCCTCTTCCATTTCGCGCATTGTTAGTTTGGCCATCATGTGCTCTTCAGGAGCCGTATTCATGTTTTCGTGTCCCTTTAGCTCTTTGCTAATGTCTGTATGCTTATCTGCAGGGACCTCGATGTGGTTTGCTCTGGCATAGTGATCGACAAAGGCGTTTGCGGCTTTCTTACCTGTGATCAAGTTCTCGCCCTGCTTGATAGTAATTTGTTTATTTGACGGGGTTTCGTCGTTCATGGCTCTGACTAGCTTCCATAGCTTGTTCCCGTCTTTGTCCAGGTTTAGACTTTCCGTTTTATTTTTCCAGCTTTCTCTTGCTGTTTGCTTGAGAGTGTGTTTGTACTTCGCCGCGGCGGCTTTGAGGGCGATGTTTGCCTCCATGGATTTTTCTCGCTCTGCCATGTTCCTAGCATTTGTTACTGCATCTTCCACTTTCTGCAACTCATCATTCCAGTAGGGCTTATAGTTTTTCCTAGCTCCTCTTGGGATGGTTTCAGTGGCGGCTTGCATTATTGCCTTGCTTAGGCTCTCTACCATGGGCTTCATCTACATGATTCAAACCTCAATGTTGGATGAGCGCATCGCAACCAATGAACAATATACAGACTCCACGAGTTTGTAATTAGATATCGTTTGAGCTGAGATATGCATTCAAACAGTGTGTACAACCAGCGAGCTATAGGAACCATGAGTATCATTGCCATTTGCTGAAGAAGATTTAGCACCTATCCATATGCCTAGAGTGCTATAATGTCATTTCTGCGTAACATAAATATTTTTTTGTTATATCCTTACTGTGTGTTTAGCTATGTTTCTACATATTTTGATAGTATTTAAACTTTTGTTACAAATGAGTCAGTCCATGGCTTTTTGTGGTTTTCTTTTATTGTCAGATGCTGCCATTTTATTTTTTTGTTATATATTTGTACAAAATAAAATGTATGGAAATTTTATTTTCATGAAATATCAAAAATGAATTTATTGGCAATATGTAAGATGTGATTCAGAAAGACTAATCATTACACATATCTGGCCTGCCGCATTGTGCAGCTCCGAAAAAAGGTCACTAAACAAAAATATGAAAAAACATTAGAAGCTTTTGAGATGTGGTGCTATTGCAGAACGCAAGAGCGAGCTGGACAGAAAAAAGGTCAAATGAACAAGTGCTTAAAGATATAGGATCACAGAGATAACTAAAGATGAGTATACAGAAAGGTAGATTGGCTTGGCTTGGTTATAACATGAGACATGAAGGTTTACTATTGAAAAAACTGGAAGGCAGTGGAACTGCAAGACAAGCTCTATGGCAGTGGCGACAGCCTCAGGATGACCGCCGCTTTTTTCGAAAAAATAATGGTTACTGTCTGACTGCGTACGAAGAAGAAAAAGAAGAAGAAGAAGAAAGAACTGGAAGGCAATATTCAGGGGAAAAGAAGAAGGGTGGGTCCAAGAAACAATGACATCTCACACGCTTGCAGGGACATAGGGGTACAGACATACTGAGCTGAAGGGATCTGCTGGGAACAGAGGACAGGAGTGTGACAGGGTTAGAAGACATCACCAGTCTCTGGACTGACTAACAGAGGACAGGAGTGTGACAGGGTTAGAAGACATCACCAGTCTCTGGACTGACTAACAGAGGACAGGAGTGTGACAGGGTTAGAAGACATCACCAGTCTCTGGACTGACTAACAGAGGACAGGAGTGTGACAGGGTTAGAAGACATCAACACCAGTCTCTGGACTTCTTCTTCTTCATCGTACGCAGTCAGACATCAACCTTAATTTTTTCGAAAAAAGCAGCCGTCATCCTGAGGCTGTCGCCACTGCCATAGAGCTTGTCTAGTGTTGCCACTGGTGATGGCCACATCTGCTCTCTCTGATCCTCGTATGTGGGCAGTTTTGCAGCAAATGTTCAGTGGTCATTTTCCCAGTACCACACGAGCATTCGTCAGTGCCATCTATCTTCAATTTGTTGAATAGGTGTTACCTAAGTCTATTGTGGCCAGTGCGGAGTCTGAAGACCACGACCTGCTCTCTTCTGTTCAACTGGTAATAGGCATCGTTTTTGGTGTATCCAGTGTGTTCGGTTTCCCATTTGGTCATGTATCTAGCTCTAATAAGCCGTTTTGACTCTTCGTATGTCATACTAGTTTCTGGTTGTGGTAGTCTTGCACCTTCTTTTGCCAGCCTGTCTGCCTCCTCGTTGCCTTGGATGTTGCAGTGGGATGGAACCCACTGTACCACTACCCTTTTTGGTGCGGACTGCTGGCATAGTTGACAGAGAACTGCTCTTAAATCATTAAGCTCAGTATTTTTCTGGCTTTTCAGTGCTGTGACTACGGCCAGGGCATCTGTAAGCAGGACTATATGGCTTTCATTCCTTAGTCTCTGGACTGACTAACAGAGGACAGTGGCATGACAGAATCAGAAGACTTCAACACCAGTCTCTGGACTGACTAACCTGATAAGGATGTAAGAAAGCAGAATTATTATTCTTTTTCTCTGTACGGTTTCTGACATGAACTTGAATATGTCTAATGAAAGCAATGGTGTCAGCTCGAGGCTATTAATATTTCCGCAGAGCTTGTCTAGGAATAGTATCGGTGATGGCCGCACATACTTTCTCTGTTCCCCGTGTATTGGACACCGTTGTAGCAGATGCTCAGTAGTTATTTTGTCAGTGCCGCAGACACATTCATCTGTATGTCCTATCTTTAGTTTGTTTAATTATCTCGATTTTTTCTGGTCTGTGCAAAGTCTAAAGACTTGCTCACCTTTGTTGAGGTGTTAACATGCTTCATTTGGTTGTTGACCTGTGTGCCCTGCTTCAAACTTGTTCCTATAGAGGAATTATTCAATATGTAAGAGAGCGGAGTTAGTGTTATACAGGTATTTGGATGGAAACCACAGAAGAAAGGAGGAAGAGGTAGGGGCAACGAAAGAGCTGATGCAGTGGCAGGATGAGCTGTTGTCAACGATGTGGTGATGACAAGAGACAGGGTTGAGTTGATAAGGGCAGTAATGGATACTCTACAGAATTATGAAGATGCAGAGGGTCGCAAAAATGCATATGTGCAGAGGATGATGGGTTTGGGAGTGACTAGGTGAGAGGGGAGAAAGTGTGTTCTGTCTGGAAAGATTCAAAGAACATGAAATCAACACCTGACTGGGACTCTGAGTAAATATGCGCTTGGCTGGCTGCTTGGACGGAGAACGGAGCACTTATGGGAATGTCCCCTGTGTGATGATGTTGGTTCCGAGAATCAAGAATCACGGAAGAGGTAGACCATTGTAATATGATTCTGGGGGAGGGGGAAGCCAGCATCAGGGTCACGTTAAACATAATGACCAAAACTTCCATCACACATTCATGACATGAGCTGGAAAAAGGCTATGTTTTAGCAGCCTGGTCAATGAAGTGGAGACTGACCCTGTGATCCCCTTAGTGGCGAGCCTACTGAGAAGTCTTATATTGTACTACAGCAAGGAGGATCAAGGCCAACCTACTTCAGAATATAAGTTTGTTCATATTCTGCCATATATTTCTCTTTTTTTTTTGGCGTTGCCTTGACCATTCTTCTTCTGACTTCTCTTTAGCAGTCTCCATTGTTGCTAAAGATGGAAACGAGATGTTCAGTATCTGTGACATTTTCTTCTTCTTCTTCTTCTGCGTACACAGTCAGACAGTAACCATTATTTTTTCGAAAAAAGCGGCGGTCATCCTGAGGCTCTCGCCACTGCCATAGAGCTTGTCTTGCAGTTCCACTGGTAATGGCCACATCTGCTCTCTCTGATCCTCGTATGTCGGGCAGTTCTGCAGCAGATGTTCAGTGGTCATTTTACCAGTACCGCACGGGCATTCGTCGGTACACCCTATCTTCAATTTGTTGAATAGGTGGTACCTCAGTCTGTTGTGGCCAGTGCGAAGTCTGAAGACAACGACCTGCTCTCTTCGGTTCAACTGGTGATAGGCATCGTTTTTGGTGTAACCAGTATGTTCGGTTTCCCATTTGGTCATGTATCTGGCTTTGATAAGCCGTTTTGACTCTTCGTACGTCTGTGACATTTTCAATTTATTCCTTTCCTAAGGAAATTTTCTTGTCTATTTTGTTTTGTTTTATGTTTTTAGCTGTGATTCATAATCTTTATTTTACTGATGTTAACCTTTACAAGACCACACAAAAAATGTATGCAATTTCAGCTATTTTTCAGCACATCACAATTTACTATGGCTGTTGACTTTGAAAGCCTGTAACCTTTTTATTATTTGGTCTATAGATATGATTATACTGCGTGTAGAGACATAACAAACTTGTTGGTGTTATTGCTTTTCTTGTATGTGTATTAGTTTCTGAGATAAAAGAAGATGAAGGTGAAGATTTATAAAACAAAGCACAAACATTTAGACTTGTCCATTAGGGGACATTGCTCCTCAATGAAATCCTTTGAAAAATTCTTAAAAGATTTTGTTCTTAGCTATATGGTTTGGCTTGGCTCATTCTCAATCTCCCGCTACCAAACCCTGAAAAGGGCTTAAGTAACAGAATCTAGTCTAGAGAACGGAATGCGTTGTGTCGTAGTTTACAGTTTGACTGCGATATTTGCACTTTTCGGTCCAACTCATCTGATTTCAACAAGCATTTTTTGAGTACCTGGTTAGCATTCCCTCTTCAATCCCTTCTCCTTAGCCAGTCTGCTCTGCTGCAGCCTGTTATCCAGGATCATTGCGTGGAGATGTAGAAGGGTCTTGGCAGCTCTGGTTCGCAGGTTGACGCTAGCAGTCAGCTATGGGTCGCTGACCACTGCAGCGTATGCGCTGTTCAGCATCTTGATCCCGCTATATGGTTTAACAGACAGGATCATATGTTAAAGTTCCTGCATGCTTTTTCATCAATGTGCCAACATATTTGCGTTATTGTATTTCATTTATACTAATTGCAAACTTGTCAAACTGTTCGTAATTTTTGACATTTCTCGTTATGGTTTCTGCTGTTTCGTTACCTACTACCAAAGACAAATTTTCAAGGGTGAATAACTCAGTTGAGTTCAGGCAGCTTCAAGAATGTAATAATAAAAATAATAATGTTCGCTTAGACGTCAAAGGCCGTTGTGACGATCGACCACTACAAAATCCAACTATAAAGGATTGTTCATGAGTAGTGTATCGACCCAAATCCCTACAAACTCCGCAGGTGGAGCCCAGTATTCTGAAGTCTTGGGATGAGGGCAGAGAGGAGTGTGTGCTGAACCAATGTTTGTGTCGGCTTTCCTAGTCTGTCCATGTCTCACTCCCTGTTTCTTCGTGTGTCGGTGTGTGTGTTTCTTAACCCCCCCCCCAAATGAACAAGTAGTTAATAAAGTTCCTTGAGATATGGATGTGCAAAAGATTTAGTTCTTACAGCCGAAAGTTTTCCTTTCCTATTTTCTTGTTGTTACTCCCATGATTATCGTGATGCATCTTTTCTTTATGGAGAACCCAGTGGTCTCGAGGTAAAGTGTTCGCCTCGGGTGCTGGAGGTCGCGGGTTCAAATCACAGTGGAGACCAGGTTTTTTTGCACGTGGATCATCTGGTAAAGTATTTCCCTTGATCTCTGAGTAGTGAGATCAGACACCCGGTGCAGTGGTGCGCACGTTAAAAATACCTTAGCAGTCGGAAATTGAAAAGAGTAGGCATAACGGCCGGTGCTTATTATTATTCAAATTATTCTAGGGATATTTGCCTCACAGAGAATGTCGCAAAAAGGGGACTGTGTGGCTATAAATTCAGGTCTTGGTTATGTGGTTATCGGAGTGGCTTAAGGGATCAAGATGCTGAGCAGCGCATGAGCTGCAGTGGTCAGTGACCCATAGCTGACTGCTAGCGTCAGGGCTAGCGAACCAGAGCTGCCAAGACCCTTCTACACCTCAACGCGGTGATCCTGGATAACAGGCTGCAGCAGGGCAGACTGGCTAAGGAGAAGGGATCGAAGAGGGAATGCTAACCCGGTACTAAAAAAATGCTTGCTGAAGTCAGATGTGTTGGACCAAAAGGTGCAAATATCACAGCCAAGCTGTAAACTACAACACAACGCATTCCGTTCTCTGGACTACATTCTGCTACTTACCCTTTCAGGGTTTGGTAGTGGGAGATTGAGAACGAACGAAGAAGAAGAAGGAGCGGCTTAGATGGTGAATGACAAGCTGTGGGTCTACCTTGCTCTAATTTACGCTTAAATCTCCACCAGTCTCAAAAATAAGCGATCGTATATTCCAGGGGCTAACAGATACTGGGATTAACCTGGCAAGTCACCAGTGGATGTTCACCTGCCAAAAAATATGAAACAAAGGAGGTCACACCATCCACGACGTCTAACAACATAAGTGGACTGAAGATATATCTTTTTTCTACTTTGTATATTGTCTCTTGAAAATCATTATAAAACATGTATATTTCTTCTACCTCTGCTGCTGGTGTTGGTCCGTAATCATGCTTTGTTGTAATGTTTCTTTTTTTCTCTATGATCTGATAGATACATAGATGATTAAAGCAAATTGCAAAATAATTGTGTATTTCTTAGTTCTTAATTTGTAGACGACCTGTACTTTTACAGGGATGGATGCCCCTGTGCAAGTCCCGGCTCTTGTATGAGCTGAATGTAGCCAGGAGAAAGATTCCCTGCTTAGCGTGCTAGACTCGAGAAACTTATTACTCTGCTGTGTTGGGACAAGTGCCGCGGAGGGTGGTTAACCAATGTGTGAGTCCATCTTAATAGACTCAAACACTGATAATAGTTTGTCCATCACAAGTGATGAAGACCACTCTCTTTGTTCAGCCGTGTGGACAGTCGTATCTCTTGCTGTGTCCGCTGAAAGGGGTGACTTGCGCGGAGATTTGGATTAAAGTGAGGAAGAAACTGCGCCTTTTGTCAACCTCACTCACAGAGCCTAAGCTACCTTTTGTCAGTGGCAAGACATTCATCGAGACAACTGGAGATAGCATAGGATGCAGATTTTGCCTCAGGGTTACCACTCAAACACTAGACCAAATTGAACTCACAGCCTGCTATCTGTGCAACTATTAACAAACCACCTAACCATGGTTGGTGTTATGCCATGTCACACAGTTAGCTGCTTCTTAAGACATGCTCTCTGTGGGACAGTGGTGAAATTCTTAACCTTGTCGTAGTACACAAAACACCTAGCATTTTTGTATTTACATGAAACAAACAACAAATAAAAAGTAATTTTAGAATCTCGACTCTCCGAGTGGATCCTCGGGCCCCTTACTTTGGAGGAAAAGGACCACTCCACTTCCAAGCATGTCGTAAAACAAGTTGCTATGGAAGCCACCACTGAAATATGCTTTTCGTACAGGCTTCCTGAAGGAAACTAACTGTAGTGGGGGTCCTAAACTTTGGTTAGAGTGATAAAAGGTAAAGATGAAGATTTGGTTAATGGTTCCCCCATAGAACTCTTTGTAGGCAACTAGTTGTGTGTGCTCTCCAGGCTTGGGACCACTGCTGTTCACCAGCTTCTGCTCTTGGACTGCCTTTCTATTATGTGGTTTATTGCATGAATAATGTTCGTCCATCACATTTGATAAAGACCACTCTCTTTGTTCAGCCGTGTGGACAGTCTTTTCTCTTGCTCTGTCCATAATGTTCGTCCATCACATTTGATAAAGACCACTCTCTTTGTTCAGCCGTGTGGACAGTCTTTTCTCTTGCTCTGTCCATAATGTTCATCCATCACATTTGATAAAGACCACTCTTTGTTCAGCCGTGTGAACAGTCTTTTCTCTTGCTCTGTCCATAATGTTCGTCCATCACATTTGATAAAGACCACTCTCTTTGTTCAGCCGTGTGAACAGTCTTTTCTCTTGCTCTGTCCATAATGTTCGTCCATCACATTTGATAAAGACCACTCTCTTTGTTCAGCCGTGTGGACAGTCTTTTCTCTTGCTCTGTCCATAATGTTCGTCCATCACATTTGATAAAGACCACTCTTTGTTCAGCCGTGTGGACAGTCTTTTCTCTTACTCTGTCCATAATGTTCGTCCATCACAAGTGATGAAGAGCAATCTCTTTGTTCAGCCGTGTGGACAGTCTTTTCTCTTGTTGTGTCCGCTGAAATGGGTGACTTATGCTGTGATTTGTATTAAAGCGGGAAAGAAACTGCGTCTTTTGTCAATCTCACTTTCTGGTCCTGAGTTACCTTTGGCCAGTGGCAAGATTTTATCAAGACGACTGGAGATAGCACAAGGTGCAGATTTTTCCTCGGGGTTTACTCTCGAAGCCTTTCCTGTAAACAGGTATCCCGCAAGACATTTGCCCAGAATTGAACATCTGAGGTCAGTTATTTTGTCTTTTCGCAAAGTGTGTTTATCTGTGCTTTGGCGGCCTGACGTTCATAAGTAATGGAGGTGTCTCTGCTAGTGATTCCACGCCATCCCTTGTGGTCATGTGCGAGGCATTCCCATGAGTTTGCATCGATGTTGAAACGTGTCAGAGATACTTTGAGGAAGTCTTTGAAGCGCTTCTTTTGGCCACAGACTAGATACAGACCCTCTTTCAGCTTACTATTCATTAGTTGTTCTCTGGACCTAGAGAATTCAAACAACTGAGTTGACTTTGAGACCATAAACCACTGTTTGTAGGACTGGAACCAACCAATCGCTGGAGAGCTGGATATCAGCTGCCCTGATGGAGGTAACAATTGTACTTCATTTGAGATCTTGGACATTAAAACTGATGAGAATATGTCCAGGATTCACCCAAGGTTCTGCGCTCTCATTGGTGCTGTTCGACATCTACACTTATAAATGTGGCCAACGTTAACAATGGGATATTGGTATATATGACTGGTTCAGATATGAATGAGATGGTTAGAGATATACAGGAGATCTTGCAGGCAATCTCACAGTGGTATGGGGAATCCAGTTCCAAAATTAACGCTAACAAGGCCTGCTCTTTGCTTTGAACAACTATAGTGAAGGCTGATCTAAAGTGCATTACTTTCATTGGAGGTTTCATTGACAGGTTCAACAGGTTGAAAAGTTGAGTAGTGCCTGGGATGAAAAATGGTACCCCTGCTGCCCTTCAAGCTTTTTTGTAAAAAGTGACTAATGAGGGCTGTGCATTGGTATAGCAACTTTATAAAGTTAAAAGAAGCATCGCCATTATAGTCATCATCAAGTGTCCCGCTAGTTAGCGTGGCGATCATGGATTTCCACTTCCTCTTATCACACATGGGGTTTATCAGCTCCGCCGTTGATTGTCTCCCATGCCATTCCATCAAGACGTCCAATATTTTCTCTCATGGCCCCTCTTCCCTGCCCATTGTCACTGTGTGTTCCAACCCACCTATTCTCGTGACATGCCAGAAAGAGGATGGCTGCCTTGTCCTGATTTTTGGCATAAGCTGTCTCTGTGCCACATTGTTAACTTCCCTTACAGTCCATGGAACTTTTAAAATTCTTTTGTAAAACCACATTTCCGTTGCCTCCAATGATCCCTGTGCTTGCCTACTGATTGTCCATGATTCACTGTCGTATGTCAGTACTAGTTCCACTTACATCTAAGAACTTGCTTCCTTAATTCTAGTGATAGGGTTCTGTTGCACAAGTTTTCGCTCATACTCTTGAAGATTTATTATTTTATTATTTACTTATTTGATAAACGCATCTCCCGTCAGATCTTATGTGGGTGCCCAAGTATTGAAATGTGTTTACTTATCTTAGTTCCGTCTTGCTCACCTTTATACATAATTGTGGAGATTTGTGTTCCTTAGTTATAATCAGTCATTGCAAGAACTCGGAAACAGACTTTAGTTGAAACCTATACGTTACATAGGAGTAAATAGGTGTCAGGTCATCCCGTTACCGGTGAGGTCGTTGGGGCACACATGAAGACATCCTTACAACACCACGCCACCCTTCTCTGTCAGCTGCCTGCGCCTCTTCTGGTCGGAGATTGGTCCATTCTTTTATGTTGTCTTCCCACCTCTTTTTGGGCCTGCCTCTTCGCCGTCTGCCTTGCACTTTTCCATGCAGGATAGTATTTGCAAGACCATTTGATCTCTATATGTGACAGTACCAAACGAGTTTCCTTCTTTGACAGTTGCCAAGAGGTCTTCAAAAGACCCTATTGCTGTTGTAATTATATCTCTTATTTCCTCATTTGTAACTCGATCTTTGTATGTGACGTTTAAAAGGTCTTCGGAAATATCTCATCTCTAAAGCATGTATCCTTCGCTCAAGGTCACCTGTAACTGTCCATGTCTCACAAGCATAGAGGAATATTGACAGGACCAGTGTACGCATAAATCTGATATTCATGCATAGTGCTAACCGTTTATCTTGCCAGGCTTTATTTAAGCCGTGCAAGCACCGCTATTGTCTGTGCTATTCTGGCCAACACCTCACATTTTGATCCTTTATCACTGACAATCAAACCTAGATATTTAAAACGGTAAACCACTTCGAGTTCCTGGCCATTGGCTTTTATCCTGCTGTTGAAGCCCTCGGCTTTGCGTTTGTGCTCGGCAACGCAACCCAGCGATGTCGGGGTCGGTTAGCTATTCTTCTGATGGATAAACAGTGAAATGAGTAGCCTGCCTGCCGATAAAATGAACACACAAGTCAACCTGACCTCCGAGATGTGCACATTGGGAAACTATGGTCGCGAGGATGTAACTGTAGGCAAACGAGGCAATGGCTCGCCTAGGGAGATGGGATCCTCCAGGTCAGATGCAGATGTTGGCCCGCACCGGCTTGTAGAGGAGATGGGCTCCGCCAATAGACAACCGCCTAAGATTCACCCATGAATACACAATCACTATCAATTATACCGGCTCGGTCGCAGCCCGGGTTAACAGTGATCGCGCCTGACGTCCCACACCGGGTCAGAGGTGATAAGTCATTAAGTGTGTACTGGTGGAACCATAAAGATGTGAATAGGTGTATAGTTGTAAATTCTTGGGAGAAGCCATGCGTTCAAATGGGCCACCTACAGTGGCGGCCAATTCTTCACATTGGAGTGAATAGGTGTATAGTTATAAATTCTTGGGAGAAACGATGCGTTCAATTTGGGCGCCCCTCCTCCCCCCCCCCCCCCCCCCCCCCCTTCAGTGCGTGTCGGCATGGCACCCAGTGATGATGGCTGTCACGATAACCTTACGTCGACTTCCGGTTGTTATAATCACGTCTGCTGCCTTGATAAATCTCAGTTCCGTATCTTCATGTTTGTTGTGGAGCTTGCACATTTTGGATACTTTATAGCTCCTGTTCTTGATTAATTTGTGAAATGTCCAATCCTGCTGCAGAAGCAAAGCCCGTGCACGATGTTCAAGGAGACGGACGGTGGATGAGTCTGGTAAAATTCTATGAATTTTTAATCTTTGTTTACCTTCGTAGTTATTTATTGGGGAGAGAAGACAACTACAAACTCATGATAAAGGTCCGATCAGTAAAAAGTATTACATACTGGTCAGTCAAGCACATGCTGGTCAGGCTAGTTAGTTAGTGTCGGGTGTAACATGCTGGTCAGGCTAGTTAGCCAGTGTCGGGTGTAACGTGCTGTACACAGGATAGTTAGTCAGTGTCGAGAATAACATGCTGGACAGGCTAGTTTAGTAGTTAGTTAAGTTAGTCAGGGTCGGACGTAACATGCTGGACAGGCTAGTTAGTCAGGCTCGGACGTAACATGCTGGACAGGCTAGTTAGTCAGGGTCGGGAGTAACATGCTGGACAGGCTGTGTTTGTCAGGGTAGGGCATAACATGCTGGTCGGACTGTGTTCGTCAGAGTTGGACAAAACAGGCTGTGTTACTGTTAGTAAGGGTCGGATAAAACAGGTTAGTCAAGGTTGGGCAAAACATGCTGGTCGGACTGTGTTAGTCAGGGCCGGGCAAAACATGCTGGTCGGACTGTGTTAGTCAGGGCCGAACAAAACATGCTGGTCGGACTGTGTTAGTCAGGGCCGGGCAGAACATGCTGGTCGGACTGTGTTAGTCAGGGCCAGGCAAAACATGCTGGTCGGACTGTGTTAGTCAGGGTCAGGCAAAAATGCTGGTCGGACTGTGTTAGTCAGGGCCGGGCAAAACATGACGGTTGGACTGTGTTAGTCAGGGTCGGGCAAAACATGCTGGTCAGACTTTGTTAGTCAGGGCCAGGCAAAACATGCTGGTGAGACTATGTTAGGGTCAGGGGAAACATGCTGATTAGGCTATGTTAGTCAGGGTCGGGCAAAACATGCTGGTCAGACTATGTTAGGGTCAGGGGAAACGTACTGATTAGGCTATGTTAGTCATGGTCGGGCAAAACATGCTGGTCAGACTATGTTAGTCAGGGTCGGGCAAAACATGCTGGTCAGACTATGTTAGTGTCAGGGGAAACATGCTGATTAGGCTATGTTAGTCAGGGCCAGGCGAAACATGCTGATCAGACTATGCTAGGGTCATGTGAAACGTACTGATCAGACTATGTTAGGGTCAGGGGAAACGTACTGATCAGACTATGTTAGGGTCAGGGGAAACGTGCTGGTCAGACTATGTTAGGGTCAGGTGAAACGTACTGATCAGACTATGTTAGGGTCAGGTGAAACGTACTGATCAGACTATGTTAGGGTCAGGTGAAACGTACTGATCAGACTATGTTAGGATCAGGTGAAACGTACTGATCAGACTATGTTAGGGTCAGGTGAAACGTACTGATCAGACTATGTTAGGGTCAGGTGAAACGTACTGATCAGACTATGTTAGGGTCAGGGGAAACGTGCTGGTCAGACTATGTTAGGGTCAGGGGAAACGTGCTGATCAGACTATGTTAGGGTCAGGGGAAACGTACTGGTCAGACTATGTTAGGGTCAGGGGAAACGTGCTGATCAGACTATGTTAGGGTCAGGACCTATTTCCCTACTGAGAAGCTCATTCTGGAGACAGGCTTGTTTCATAGCAGTCTGGCTAACGAGGTGGGGATCGGCACAGTTATCCCCATAGTGATGAACTTACTGTGGATCTTCACATTGCACTATTTACTACAGCCAGGAGTAGAAGAGCCCAGGTCACCTTTTCTGCTTAGAAAATGAGGGGAGCCACTGTAACCCGCCACCGAAGAAAGTCGTCAAGAATACATAACTCCATTACAAGTGACATTAGCAAAAACAACCTTTATAATTGATCAGTTATCGTATAACATACTTTTTTAAAATCTATCATTACTGTCAATCATATTCGGGATTTATATGTTAGAATAATACTAAATATATGAGGTTTCTCATGTAAGGATTGGAAGCACTGCTTGCCTCCCCTTATCATGCAAATCAATACCGTTCTTTCCTATGTTAAGGCTTTTAGATTTTTGAAATTGCAAAATAATACATTTGGCACATTTAGTTGTGTTTAATGGTATTCCTACACTACGGCCTGCTGGTCAGGCAAAATATACTGATCAGACATGTTAGTCAGGTTCAGGCAAAACATACTGGACAAGACACTCACCTTGGCTTCCTCATAACCCTTCTGGAAACGAGCTGTATTTATGGCAGCCTGGCTAACAAGGTGATCGGTTGGCATGATCCCTGTAGTACTGAGCAACACACAGATGAAGCCAAGCATAGCACAACCGTCTGGAGAACGCTGTCTACCTTCATCAGCACGTTCGGGATGTGAGGAAAGCTGTGACAACCCACCACTTAACGTCATTTTTAGGGCGCACAAAAGAATAATCCTACTCATTGTAGGCATTCAACAATGACCAACAGCTGTAGCATACAAGTCACTATATTTGACACTACGACTGGACCTTGCCTTTAAACGTGGTTGCGGAAGGAAAGAGGTTGGAAGGCGTAGCCCAGAAGCTTCTGCTTTCACAATTCATATATTTCAAGTTGTGACTGATTGGGGGGGGGGGGGGGGGGGGGATGGTGGTATGCATGTTAAAGGCAATAGAACCAGTTTTTGATCTAATGGCTTCCCAACCTTCAGCCTTTCTTATATTTGTCTGCCATTAATGAAAAGACCTGTGTCTACTTGTCTTGCTTCTGGTGCTCCAGAGCAGAGGTAATAGGTGAAAGTCAGTCCCATGGCAGCAATTGCTGTTGGGGATGAAGATAACTCTTCATGTACTGAGCAACAGCCTATGTGAGGTGTGATGGCCAGTTCCCTTCCTTAGTGTTTATACCTTCCCCGGGGAACTGAAATGCTAGTCTAATCAGGCACAAAATACTGACCAGGACGTCACGTCAGGGTCAATACACAGACCTAGACCACAATCTCTCTTCCATGTAGCGTTCCCTGGAAACAGGCTGTTTTTAAGATCTTGTAATGCTATCAACTGGTTTCCTTAATCTATCCAATGCCACCTGTTCCACAGTTCCACATTAGTGATCTTATTATAATTCCTCTATTCTGGGCAGGCATCGATTTATAAAAATCTGCACCTTTGTTGCTTTCTTTTTTATGATCCTTTGCATTCCAGAGTCACACAACAGAACCACCGTACGTTCGTTGAAGTTGAGATTTTTATTTTCATGTTTGGTTTAATGTCTTTTGATTTCCATAAAGTTGTCAACAAACCCCTTACCTTTTATATCTGTATTCTGACATTTGTATCCGTGCCTCCATTATGTCTATATTAATGGAAGACTAACATACCAAATAGGACCAGCTTAATACAGAATGCAAATCTTGGTACTATTCCAACCTTTGAGCGCAATGAAAATCTCTTCCTAGAAAAAGCGAGAGCAGATGCATTATAATGTAGAAAACTGGACTAGAGTTAGTGAGAAATTGTACATCCCCACTCGAGCTGAGCTTTTGCTACCTGATTTTCATCTCGAGACATCAGAGTGAACTTATGATGAGGTGTAACTAGAACGCAGTGTAAATGTGCACAAAAGTTTATATTGGAGCTTCATGTATTTGCTCTATGTACTTATACTTGTCAAAAATATAAATAAAGGCTGAGGTGACATTTTATTAGCCAATATTAACAGTTGTAACAGAAAGTCTAGCCTTGGACTACAACAATGATGTTAATATAATGAATAGGACATCTGTTTATTAAGATAATATTAATTCAAGAGTTTACAGAACTGATGTTAATATAATGAATAGGACATCTGTTTATTAAGATAATATTAATTCAAGAGTTTACAGAACTGATGTTAATATAATGAATAGGACATCTGTTTATTAAGATAATATTAATTCAAGAGTTTACAGAACTGATGTTAATATAATGAATAGGACATCTGTTTATTAAGATAATATTAATTCAAGAGTTTACAGAACTGATGTTAATATAATGAATAGGACATCTGTTTATTAAGATAATATTAATTCAAGAGTTTACGGAACTGATGTTAATATAATTTTTAGGATACTCTTTTTCTTCAAGAGTTTACCAAATTTATGTTAAAATGCTGGATACGTTAT
This sequence comes from Ariolimax columbianus, assembly GCA_036924085.1. Taxonomy (NCBI): domain Eukaryota; kingdom Metazoa; phylum Mollusca; class Gastropoda; order Stylommatophora; family Arionidae; genus Ariolimax; species Ariolimax columbianus. The sequence continues at coordinate 5,964,027 of JAVGWX010000025.1, read as the reverse complement.
TTGTACCTTTCCCCAGGTCATTTGTTAAGAGCAGCTATAGACGGCGCCTAACTGGCTGCGGGTCTACTTAGCTCTAGTGTTTGAGTATTTTATGATGGATATGCATAACGGTTAAACCACCCTCCAAAAAACTGGTTGTATACAGACTCTGGAAAGTCTTCTAAACCAGTATAAAGATGTTAAGTCAAGTTTTATGACCAAACACAATCTTCTTCCATTTCTTCGATGTCTGTACTAAAAAGTATGTTGTGATGCTGTGTTTTAGTTTTTAGCAAGACTGCCTCTTTTGGCCAGACACATCCGGTTTTAGCTGGCTCTTATGGTTTCCTATTTTCTTAGCCAGAGTACACTAGTGCAGCCTGTTTCCAGAGCTATCGCTTGGAAGCAGGATAGGGTTATGGTATACTTATGGCAGAAAGGCAACTACCAACAAAGATAGTTGTCTTCACAGACTGCAGATATCTAATAGAGGCAATACAGAAAACAAACAGAACTAGGAAAACTCTAGAGATCCTCAACGATATAGCGCTCCAATGGATACCCTCCCACTGCGGAATTACAGGAATAAAGAGAACTGTCACTCTAACAAAAGATGGCAGTAAAAAAGCAACAATTTAATCATCAAGTACCATACAGAGAGATCAAGAACACCATCAGAAATCAGTACAAACACCAATGGAGAGAAGACATGAACATAAGCAGTAGACCAGACCCAATTCACCATCTCAAAAGAAAACTGGTCACTGCAGACTACTAGAACATCTATACCAACTAAAGATCTTACACACATATGAGTGCCAATGTGGAACAGGAGGCCAGAATCCTGAACATATTCTACAAGAATGCTCACTCTATAGGGAAATGAAATGCCTGACCTGAGGGCGCGGAGCTGAATTAAAAGCTGTGGGGCAACCCTCCGACCTGGTGAAGACCACATACTTCATCATGGTGACTGGCCTGCAGATATAGCATGACCAAAGATCCTGAACGCAAGGAAGAAGAAGAACGGTTTTGGTCAGCTTTCGTCCACTGACCGTGATGTAACCAGCCAGCTACGAGTCACTAGCTGCTGTCAGCTCATTCACTGTGCTGCTTTATCGGCCTTTCACAATTTGGCCATCAGAAGTTGCACTGTATTTGCAGACCCAAAGTCTGGGACCGTTCATCAAACATACTTATTTTTACATCTGAAAGTGGATATGGAACAGAAGAGCCAAGTCATTTGCAGTCCAAATCATCAAGTTGCTTGTTATTATATTATTTAAAAATTTTTATATTATACTATTATCATTATTATAATATTGTATTATTTTCAAAATTAGCGCCGCCTAAGAAACTAAGAATTGTCGTGTCAGAGATATAAAGAGAAACAAGTCAAGCCACCCTATGTTTGGACATCAGGTGCAGCGCACAAGATTAAAGAAGACTAAAATCGAGATGAAGTTTCACAGTCAACCCAACCCCTACTGACTAGTTCTGGAAAATGCTGCATCGAAAGATGGAAACAGCTGATGCAGGTCCCCTAGATCGAGTTAAGGGAGGAACCTTTCTCTGGACATTTCCTGCCTTACACAACATGGAAATCACTAATTAGACTTTGAGCTGACGTATCATAATGCAGGAAAAACCTTAAAAGATGTGGATACAGGGATGATGAAACATACGAATATAGAGCAACACAAGACCAAGACCAACTCACGTTATGCCCAAACCTCCTGGAAACTTCTTCTTCGTACGCTGTCAGACGTCAACTTGAATTTGTTCAAAGAAAGCAGCTGTCATTGGTGATGACCACATGTGCTTTCTCTGGTCCTCGTATGTTGGGCAATTTTGCAGCAGATGTTCAGCGGTCATTTTCCCTGTACCACAGGTGCATTCGTCAGTGCCACCTATCTTCAGTTTATTGAATAGATGGTACCTCAGTCTGTTGTGGCCTGTGCGGAGTCCGAAGACCATGACCTGCTCTCTTCTGTTTAACTGGTAGTAGGCATCATTTTTTGTGTAGCCAGTATGTTCTGTTTCCCATTTGGCCATGTATCTGGCCCTAATAAACCTTTTGGACTCTTCGTAGGTCACACTAGAATCTGATTGTGGTAGTCTTGCACCTTCTTTTGCCAGTCTGTCTGCCTTCTCGTTGCCTTGGACGCTACAGTGGATTGGAACCCACTGTACCACTACTCTTTTTGGTGCAGACTGCTTGCATAGTTGACAGAATACTGCTCTTAAATCATTAAGTTCAATATTTTTCTGGCTTTTTAGTGCTGTAACCACGGCCAGAGCATCTGTAAACAGGACTATCTGGCTTTCATTGCTTTCGCCTGTCAGCATTGCTTTTACTCCAGCCTTCAGTGCCTCTGCCTCTGCTCTGACATTTGTTGAGAATTTTTCAGTTGCTACTGACAGTGTTATTTTTCTACAATTTGTTAGGCTCAGGAATACCCCTCCCCCTCCAATCTGTGTTGTGTTTGTTACAGAACCGAGGGTGTATGCATGGGTCCAGTCCATGCTTGGGTAGTTTTCCGCTATGCACCTCAGGGTTATGTCTCTTCTTTTTTTTTCATTCTGGCTGTTCTTGTTTCTTGTTACCTGGTATATTTTCTACCACCTCCGGAATGATATGCTACTTTCATGTGGATTTGCGTACAGTAGGGATGGGCTTTGGTATTGTTATGGTGTTCATAGGGTCTTCGCTCATTTTTGCTTTGGTCATTTCTGCAAAGTTTCTCCGCTTTAGTTTCCCATTTCCAAATCTATTTAGTCTCTGATGCATTGGATGGTCTGTCAGTCTTCTCTCTGCTTGCTGCTGGGCTCTGCAGTCTCTTCTGTCGGTCATGGATTGCAGATTTGAAATCTTTTCAAGTTCTACAATTGGCGTTGACTTCATGCCTCCTGTTATAACTCTCATGGCTTGGTTTTGAAGTTTGCTAATTTTATCGAAGTTCGCCTTTGCTGCTATTGCCCATGCCGCAATGCCATACTCGAGAACTGGTCCTACAGTGTCTTTAGTATACTTTCGTCTGCTCCCCAGCTTGTGCCAGCAAGTTTCCTCTTGATTGCCATTCTTTGTCTGGTTCTCATTCGGTTTCTCTCGATCTGACTTTTCCATGTCATGAGCCCATCAAATGTGACGCCCAAGTAGTTTGGGTTGTTGTTTGGCCGCAGATATTTTCCGTTAATACTTATTTTGGTGTTCTGTGGTTTATTTGAAAGCGAGAATATCGTACATGTTGTTTTTTCTTCATTTATTTTGACCAGCCATGATTTTGCCCACTCCTCCAGCGATGTTAGGGCCTGCTGCATCCGATTGTTTGCTACGGTGAGATTTTTTTCAGAGGTCCACATAGCCAGATCGTCTGCAAACATGGAGCTGTGGACTCTTCTATGTATATTCTCTGTGATGTTGTTTATATACACCATAAAAAGTGTGGGTGACAGTCGTCCCCCTTGGGGTACTCCTTGCTCTAGTGTCACCTTTTTGCTCATCTGCCCTTGTACTTGAACTCTGGCTGTTCTGTTTTCGAGGTAGTGGCTGATCCATCTGTAAATTTGTCCAGATACTTCACTTCTTCGTAGCTTGACTTTAAGTCATTCTTTCCACACCTTGTCAAATGCCTTCTCTAGATCCACCCAAACTGCTACTGTATGCTTTTCTCTTGGCAAGCATCCTCTATTTCCTGGGCTATGAGAGTGATCTGGTCCTCAGTGGATCTGTGCTGTCTAAATCCTGCTTGCTGTGGAATTAATATGTGTTTTTCTTCCAGGTGCCACATCAGTCTGGTGTTTATCATACGCTCCATCAGTTTACCTACACAGCTCAGTAGACTGATAGTCCTGTATCCATTTGGATCTGTTCTATCTTTTTCTTTCTTTGGTACGGGTATAAGTACAGCATCTTTCCATGCCTGTGGTACAATTCCCCTTTTCCAGCTTTGGTTCAGGACTGACAGTAACTTCCTCTTTGCTGTTTGGCCCAACCTCATCAGCATTTCGTTTGTTACCCCATCTTTTTCGGGAGATTTCTTTTTCTTTAAAGTTCTCATGGCCTCATTCATTTCATTCATCGTTCGTTTTGCCATCATGTACTCCTCTGGTGCAATCTTGATGTTGTCGTGGCCCTTTTGTTCTTCACTAACGTCTGTATGCCTGTCCGTAGGAACATCAATACGATCTCTTGTGGTTATCGTAAAGGCACGACAAACTGCGTTAGATGCCTTCCCACCTTTCTACCCTGCGGGTTACATGTTTATGGAAAGGCTTCGGTGGTAACCCTGAGGCAAAATCTGCATCCTATGCTATCTTCAGTCGTCTCGATGAATGTCTTGCCACTGACAAAAGGTAGCTTAGGCTCTGTGAGTGAGGTTGACAAAAGGCGCAGTTTCTTCCTCACTTTAATCCAAATCTCTGCGCAAGTCACCCATTTCAGCGGACACAGCAAGAGATACGACTGTCCACACGGCTGAACAAAGAGAGTGGTCTTCATCACTTGTGATGGACAAACTATCACAGGAACATCAATGTGGTTTGCTCTGGCATAATGTTCTATAAAGGTGTTTGCTGCTTTTTTTTCGGTAAGCATGTTGTCACCCTGCTTGATTGTAATTTGTTTATTTGATGGTGCCCGTTAACTTGCAGTAGGGACAATCTGCTGAGAAGCAATGACAGGGCAATCCATGCTGCTGAATACTGAAAGAATAATGTGTGACGTAGTACCTGGGACGCGGAAAGTAAGTATTGTCAGAATAAAATTATTTTTTTTTTGCGTTTGACTTATTTCTCGAATCCCCAAGACAGTGTGCGTTGCATTGTGATTTTTATTTTGCGCCTGTCGGCCCAATGCATCCGACTTCAGCATGCATTTTATGTAAGGGCCTGCTTCCTCCTGCATTTTCTAAGGGTTTGCTTCCCCGGAGTAACGGCCGGTGATGTGATGGGGATCGAACCCAGCACCTTCAGAATGAAATTATAATTATTATGATAATATATTGTTATCATTATATTATTATTATATTATTTCAGCGTACGAAGAAGTTATTATATTATTTCAGCGTACAAAGAAGTTATTATATTATTTCAGCGTACGAAGAAGTTATTATATTATTTCAGCGTACGAAGAAGTTATTATATTATTTCAGCGTATGAAGAAGTTATTATATTATTTCAGCGTACGAAGAAGAAATTATATTATTTCAGCGTATGAAGAAGTTATTATATTATTTCAGCGTACGAAGAAGTTATTATATTATTTCAGCGTATGAAGAAGTTATTATATTATTTCAGCGTACGAAGAAGAAATTATATTATTTCAGCGTATGAAGAAGAAATTATATTATTTCAGCGTATGAAGAAGTTATTATATTATTTCAGCGTACGAAGAAGTTATTATATTATTAATACGTTTATATAATGTGTTATCTTACAGCACAATGCCTTCCTGCATGATGCAAAAGAAAAGGAGCCAGAGGTTGTGTTGATAGGGGACTCACTAATTGCTAACTTGTCTCAGTCTCAGGCGAGTGTTTCATTCTCTACATTGTTGTAATTTTTCCTGCATTTTGCCAGGTCACGCCCTATTCATCTGTGTTTTTTTAAACAAGCTTTTGGTTATATTGTGTTGTGATGCCACGAGACATTGGAAGTTACTGGATAGATCACACATTAATGAATCCTTCTATTAGCAGCATAATAGTGGGGACTGAGTGATCTCGAGATAAGATGTCTGCCTCGGGTCCTGGAGGTCGCGGGTTCAAATCACAGTGGAGACCATGATTTATTCATGCGAACGATCTGGTATTTCCCTGGATCTCTGGGTAGTAGAGATCGAACGATCATGCGCAGTGTCGCGCACGATAAATATCTCTCAGCAGGTGGAAATAGAAAAGAGTAGGCTTAACGGGCGCTGCGCGGGCAAAATTCAATGTTACAAATTTACCCAGTCTATTACGGGATCCTCGCCGGTGCTACGGGGTCGGTCCATTGTGCGGAGATTCTCCAAACATGTGGAGAATAACAGAGCACTTATGGGTTAAACCGTGTACAATGACGTTGATTCTTCGAACTAAACTATCTATTTGATAGCATTACAAGACAGTTTTGGATTTTGGGTTCCCACAACAAGAGGGCTAGATGCAGACCATGGTATATATAGAAAGTGAGCTTAAATCGAACATTAAGAAAACAGGAACGTTGTGGAATGAGCTGGCACTGTTGGCCCCAAGTGGTCCGCCAGGGTCTTTGTGTATGACAAGGACAAGAATAGCACCACTGCTCGACAGAGAGCATGTCGTGAGAGGCGACTAACTGTGTGACATAGCATAACACCGGCCATGGTTAGGTGGTTTGTTAAGAGCAGCTTAGATGGCGCCTAACAGGCTGCAGGTCTACTTTGCTCTAGTGTTTGAGTCTATTGAGATGGACTCGCACATCAGTTAACCACCCTCCGTAAGCGCTTGTCCCAACACAGCGGAGTAATAAGCTGCTCGAGCCTTGCTAGTTAAGCAGGGAATCATCCTCCCAGCTACATCCACCTCTGTAGAAGTACAGGTCGACTAAGTCTAAGGATATTGGCTCATGATAGGACAGTTTGATGGAGTTTGTTGAAGGCCTATGCTCCTCTGAAAGTTATATTATATATATTTCTGTGTCCAATCACTATGTTATACAACATGCATCCAGTATCCAGCGACATGGATTGCCTTGTCATCTGCCTCCAGCATCTCGCGCCTATTGCATGTTTCCTGGAGGTTGGGGCAGGTGGTCTGGGTCCTGTATTGCGCCACAATCACACGTGTCATCATCTGTGTATCCCCATCGCTTCATATTCCTCTTGCACCGTGATAACCAGTCTAGAGTCTGTTCAGCGATTTCCAATGTTGTGTATGGTAGATGATGTCTGGGGCAGGTTCCTCCCGAAGTTCCATCTCTGTGGTCTGCATCAAATCGTGCCATTTCTGGATATGTCGACTTGCAGGATTTGTCTGTATGGGCTGTGTTGATTTTAATGGGAAAAAAACAAGGTTGAGTTTAATCAAAAATTTTTAATGGGTATGGCCAGATACCGCACCGAGACGAGAACACAAACAAAACCTACGTTACGACCAATAGGCCTTCATCAGGGACAACAAATAACAACAATACTGAACTAGCAAATCAATATATAAGGAAGAAATGGTTTACTTATCTGATAGTAGACCCAGTCTGTCTAAGCAACTGGTTGGGTCAGATGCTTGACTGAAAATGAAGGGGAGCGGTTAAATAAGGTGGCCAGGAGAGCTCAAGAAGTGAGGAGGAATGCGCTGGATAAGCCAGTGCTGGCCAAATATGGAAACGACCAAATAGTGATCCAAGTGGGAGAACAAAAAGAAGGTGATATAAGTCGGGAGGGGGTGAGATTAATATAGGAGGGGGGAGAGAACTGATAGAAGAAGGGGGGGGGGGGGGGGGACCAGTATGAGGTTTTAAGAAAAGGTAAAGAAGATATTAATGCCATGCAGTTGGAGGCAACCTTTGCTGGAGATAAGTCTATTCTCAAGGGCGAATCGATGACGATCGTCAGAGAAGCAAGAAACTAGATCAGCCTTACCCTGATGCTCAGGACCATTGAAGTGGCTAGCAATTGGGGAACCAGTGCGGTTGCGGATATCATTGAGGTGTTGGCAAAAACACTCACACAGTTCCATACCAGTTTCCCCAATGTATGTCATACCACACTGACGGCAGATGATAGAATAGATGAGGTTACGGGAATTGCATGTGAATCCCTCTTTGATGAAGTGTTGATTTCAGGAAGCTGTGTCTGGATTTGGGTCGTGTGCTCTGTACCTGATGTCCAAACATTGGGTGCCTTGGGTCGTGTGCTCTGTACCTGATGTCCAAACATTGGGTGCCTTGGGTCGTGTGCTCTGTACCTGATGTCCAAACATTGGGTGCCTTGGGGCGTGTGCTCTGTACCTGATGTCCAAACATTGGGTGCCTTGGGTCGTGTGCTCTGTACCTGATGTCCAAACATTGGGTGCCTTGGGTCGTGTGCTCTGTACCTGATGTCCAAATGCCTTGGGTCGTGTGCTCTGTACCTGATGTCCAAACATCGGGTGCCTTGGGTCGTGTGCTCTGTACCTGATGTCCAAACATTGGGTGCCTTGGGTCATGTGCTCTGTACCTGATGTCCAAACATTGGGTGCCTTGGGTCTTGTGCTTTGTACCTGATGTCCAAACATTGGGTGCCTTGGGTCGTGTGCTCTGTTCCTGATGTCCAAACATTGGGTGCCTTGGGTCGTGTGCTCTGTTCCTGCTGTCCAAACATCGGGTGCCTTGAGTCGTGTGCTCTGTACCTGATGTCCAAACATTGGGTGCCTTGGGTCGTGTGCTCTGTACCTGATGTCCAAACATTGGGTGCCTTGGGTCTTGTGCTTTGTACCTGATGTCCAAACATTGGGTGCCTTGGGTCATGTGCTCTGTACCTGATGTCCAAACATTGGGTGCCTTGGGTCGTGTGCTCTGTTCCTGCTGTCCAAACATTGGGTGCCTTGGGTCGTGTGCTCTGTACCTGATGTCCAAACATTGGGTGCCTTGGGGTGTGTGCTCTGTACCTGATGTCCAAACATTGGGTGCCTTGGGTCGTGTGCTCTGTACCTGATGTCCAAACATTGGGTGCCTTGGGTCGTGCTCCTGTTTTTCTCATTCAATTTCTGCTGTGACATTCCTTTGAATCTCGTGTGGTGCTACACCAACTATGGGTTATATAATATTAATGGAGGTTGGATTTAAACACCCTGATACTATCCAATCCACCTCATTTAATGCTGTATCAACTAGTTTCGCATGGGCAGAGTTTTTCAAGACTGGCGCACCGAATTCAGCTACGGAAAAACCTGTTAGTTCTGTCATAAATCAAGAGATGTAAACTATGCAGCTGGCCCTGACATAAGCCTTCCCAATCTTTTACCCTAATACAATTTTCTCAAACCATTTACAGTTGTGGCAGCGAATGTTTGAGCCTCTTCATTGTCTCAACTTTGGTATTGGAGGTGACAGAACTCAACATGTTCTTTGGAGAATCAAAAATGGAGAGCTGGACCAAATTCAGCCTAAGGTACGTGTTAGAATTCTTTGTTCTCATGTCAGCAATGCTTAGAACTTATATATCTGTGATAATCTATAAACTCTTTCCAGTTTTGGTTAATTTTGCTGATTTGTTTCTTGCAGTCCTGGGCACAAGCTATAACTAGTCAATTAGTTTGTTCTCCAAATATAATTCATTAATATTAGACAAATTGAACTAAAATTCACGGGTGATTCCAGAAATGATTTTCGGATACGAAGCGTGGAACCCGCGCAAAACAGATGATGAGAAGTTCAGAGTCACTCAGAGAGCAATAGAACGATTAGTACTAGAAATTTTGATACGGGATAAGATCCGGGACTAAGAAATTTGACATCAAACTTTGTTTCATGACGTTGTGGAAACAGCAATATTACACACACATCATTAGGCTGGACATGTGGGATGCATGCTCGACAACAGATGGACACGTAGAACAACATTTTGGTGGCCATATGCTTGTACACATCCACAAGGTCGCCCACCTCTGCAAAGGCAATATGGGCTAACCAAAGAACTTGGCCTCGCATTGGTACAGCGTTGCAAAAGATCTGGACACGTACAGAATATTGTTGGCTTCCTCGCATACGGCACATTTGCCAGACTGACGCCAGGAAAATGTGAACTGAAATTATTATTTGAAAAGTTTAGTCACATAATTAAACAATCTATTACATGAAGTATTCATAATAAAAATAGATAGAGATTTCCTTTGGCAGCTTCCATTGTTGCTTATAATGTAGTAGAATGTATGGTTGACATGCGAATAAGCTTGACCACTTCCATTTTGGCTGCCTAAGGAAACTGCTGAACATAAAATGGCAAGGTAGTCAAACTGTATAAAGCATTAGTTAGACTTAGATTGGAGTACTGTGTGGAGTCCTTATTGTAGATGAGATATAAACATACTGGAAAGGATACAAAGAAGAGTGACAAAGCTGATAGTGGGATTCCAGAATTACAGTAATGAGGAAAGACTCAGAAAAATCGTCCTACAGTGTTTAGAAAAGAGAAGAATTTGAGGTGATTTAATACAGGTTTGTAAGATAATCAAAGGAAAGGATAAATTAGACTATAACAAGTTTTTTCAAAATACAACCTTCTACAAGAACAAGAGGGCATAGCTACAAATTAACTAAAGAAAGGTCCAGATTAGATATTAGGAAATACTTTTTTAGTCAGAGAGTGGGGAATGCTTGGAGTGCATTTCCACAGGAAATAGTTGAGGCAGGAACAATTAATGCAGTTAAGAATAGATTGGATGCGCATAGCTTTTAGAACAAGGAAATGTAAATGAAACTGGTTGTATACAGGCTCTGCAGAGTCTTCTAAACCAGTATAAAGATGTTGAGTTAAGTTAAGATTGGATCACAGATGTAGAAGTTCTTTTGCGGACTGGCATGACAAGCATCCACACAACTCTGTGCAAATTGCAGCTTAGATGGACTGGCCAAGTTGTCTGCATGCCAGATGAGCGACTTCCAAAGAAAATATTGTATGGTGAGCTTGAATCAGGCAAGCGAGCTCGTGGTGGCCAAATAAAACTTACAAAGACACTCTGAAAGCTTCACTGAAGAACTGCGATATTGACCCTGATAACCGGAAGAATATTGCTGCTGATCGCTCTGCCTGGCGTAGTAAAATCTCTTCTGGCATGACACATATGGAGCAGACAAGAACTAAGGAAGCTGCACTAAGACATGCCACACATAAGGCAAGAGACGAGTTGCCTCCGTCTGATGGTCAGACAGTGTTTCTCTGCGTTCAGTGTGACAGACGTTTTCGGGCTTGTATTGGTTTGATCAGCCACCTACGAACCCATTGGACAGATGACAATATGGTCCTCTTCAGAAACGATGGAAAAACAACGAACAAAATGGAGCAGAGATATTAAAAACTTTTGACGTCTCAGATTACTTCTTTTCGTACGGAAACTGTGTTTATTTTTTGCTTTATCAGTGGTCTTTATCTTGATTTTATTGATGCCAAGGTAGAGATTTTGTTTTTCGTTATATCATTTAATTCTTTCCAGTACAGGCTTATTTAGTCGAATTATGTCTTTCAGTCCATGACAAGTCACCAATCTGTACGTGAAATATTAGTTAAAATGTATTAATATTGAAAAAATTTAACTAAAATTGCGATCTAAAGATTTTCAAGCGTGTAATTAAACTGTTTTTGACCTGACGTATTCATGATAAAAATAGATATGAGAATGAAGTGGTAAATATTATTAATGTGGAAGAGAAAACATCATCCAATAATTGTTTTTCTTATTCATGCTGCCGAGGGTATTTCTGTGATAACCTTTACCAGGCTGCTTACTAAAATGGACGTAATTTCCCTTATAGCAGCATTAATTTTCAGCACGTCATATTTTACTATGGTTGACTTTGAGAGCCCAAAACCTTTCTATTAGTTGATCTATTGATATTATTTTGTTTGTCAAAGCTGACAGCACAGGACAGAAAATTACACCTCCCAATGACATCTAACGGCACAACTGGATACAAAAAAGATAATGATGATGAATAAATGCACACGTTCATCTCTTTCGTCTCGTCTTTCCCATAACTCTAAGAGGACGTAGGGTCATCACATCTCACTACTGTTTCATGAACAATTCATCTCCACTTCTGTCAGTCCATCACCATAACCTCGATTTCCTTCAAGGTTTCACCTGTTCACTTTCGAACAGCATTGAGGGCTGCAGTAGAAGCAATGCTCACAGGCGAAAGCAATGAAAGCCAAATAGTCCTGTTTATAGATGCCCTGGCCATAGTTACAGCACTAAAAAGCCAGAAAAATACTGAACTTAATGATTTAAGAGCAGTACTCTGTCAACTATGCCAGCAGTCCGCACCAAAAAGAGTAGTGGTACAGTGGGTTCCATCCCACTGTAACATCCAAGGCAACGAGGAGGCAGACAGACTGGCAAAAGAAGGGGCAAGACTACCACAACCAGATACTAGTGTGACATACGGAGAGTCAAAAAGGCTTATTAGAGCTAGATACATGACCAAATGGGAAACAGAACATACTGGCTACACAAAAAACGATGCCTATTACCAGTTGAACAGAAGAGAGCAGGTCATGGTCTTCAGACTTCGCACTGGCCACAATAGACTGAGGTACCACCTATTCAATAAATTGAAGATAGGTGGCACTGACGAATGCACGTGCGGTACTGGGAAAATGACAGCTGAACATCTGCTGCAAAACTGCCCGACATACGAGGATCAGAGAGAGCAGATGTGGCCATCACCAGTGGCAACACTAGACAAGCTCTATGGCAGTGTCGACAGCCTCAGTATGGCTGCTGCTTTTTTCTAAAAAATTAAGGTTGACGTCTGACAGCGTACGAAGAAGAAGAAGAAGAACAGCATTTGTCCCAGCATCTCTTGGAGCGACCTCTCTTTCTCTTTCCAGGAACTGTGCCTTTGAGTATCTTGTTTGGTAGCTCACTCTACCTCATTACATCTCTGTATCATTGGAGCTTGCAGTGTTATTATTTCTGGTAGAAGGTCTCGGCAAGGTTCGACAGAATGTATGTAAATGTGTTGCATATTTTGACATTTGTGACGTGGCCCTTGTATGTTATTCCAAGGATCCATCTGAAGCATCATCTTCATCACCTGATTATTATGTTCTAATTCGGCTTTCAACGTCCATATCTCACACATTTAGAGGTACACTATAAATTAAACTATAACAATTTCTTTTTAAATACAGCCACCCACAATAACAAGAGGGCATAGCTACAAGCTGACTAAAGAGAGGTCCCGATTAGATATTAGGAAATATTTTTTTAGTCAGAGTGTGGTGACTGCATGGAATGCATTGCCAGAGGAGGTAGTGGAGGCAGGGACAGTTAATGCATTTAAAAATAAATTCTAGAGCAAGGTGATGTAAATGTAACCGGTTGTATACAGACTCTGCAGGGTCTTCTAAACCAGTATAAAGACGTTAAGTTAGTTACACAACAAGGATTAGTGTTTGCATTAGTTTGACATTCATTTTATGTGACGTGACGAGTTATTTGTAAGCATGTATGAATCATTTTGGAAAGACAAGAACATCTCGAATAAAACTATATCTTCTTCGTCATACGCCGTCAGACGTCGACTTGAATTTGTTCAAAGAAAGCGGTCATCCTGGGGATGTCGACACTTCCATAGAGCTGTCTAGTGATGGCCACATATGCTTTCACTGGTCTTCGTGTGTCGGTCAATTTTGCAACAGATGTTCAGGGGTCATTTTCCAATAACCACAGGTAGCACCTACATTCAATTTATTGAATAGATAATACCTCAGTCTGGTGTGGCCTGTGTGGAGTAAAGACTACCACCTGCTCTCTTCTGAACCTCACTCTGTTGTGGCCTGTACAGAGTCTGAAGACCACCCCTGCTGTCTTCTGTACCTCAGTCTGTTGTGGCCTGTGCAGAGTCTTAAAACCACCCCTGCTCTCTTCTGTACCTCAGTCTGTTGTGGCCTGTACGGAGTCTGAAGACCACCCCTGCTCTCATCTGTTCAACTGGTAATAAGCATCATTTCTTGTGTAGCCAGTATGCTCTGTTTCCCATTTGTTTCTATATCAGGCCCTAATAAAGCTTTCATGGGTCACACTAGAATCTGGTTGTGGTAACCTTCCACCTTCTTTCTCCAGTCTGTCTTCCTCCTTGTTGCCTTGGATGCTGCAGTGGGATGGAACCCACTGTACCACAACTCTTCTGGGTTTGGACTGGTACTGGCATAGTTGACATAGCACTGATCTTAGGTCATTTAGATACTCAGAAATATTAATATATATAATACATAAACCAATGAGCATACGCAGTAATACATACTCCTACATGTGCATATATATCGAGTGAAACACATGCTTGCTCCTTTTTAATTTAGCAGCATATAACGTATGTATGTTTTCAGGTGGTTGTGTTACTAGTTGGAACCAATAACCACGACGACACAGCAGACCAAGTCACTGAGGGGATACTAACCATATACAAGGAACTCCGCGATAGGCAGCCGTCAACTAATATTATCGTTGTGGTATGATCTTTTATTAGAACTCGTTACAGTTCAGCCTGATTTGGTTGTTGAATGCCTACAATGAGTAAGATTACTTTTCTGTGCTCCAAAAATAGGGCGTTTAGTGGCAGAGGAGAAGGAAGGCTAACATCTGGTCAGGCAAAATATACTGGCCAGACATGTTAGTCAGGGTCAGGCAAAATATACTGGCCAAGCTCCTCACCTTAGCTACCTCTTAGCCCTCCCTGGAAACGGGCTGTTTTCATGGCAGCCTGGCTAACAAGGTGAGGTACCGACATGATCCCCGTAGTAGTGAGCGATACGCAGATGAAGTCGAGCATTGCACAACCGCCTGGAGGACTCTGGTCCACCTTCATCAGCAAATTCGGGATCTGATGAAAGCCACTGCAACCCACCACTTAACGTCCTTTTCCGGGCGCCCAAAATAGTAAACCTCATTATGGGCATTCCAAACAACAACAAATAGTGGATTGCTGTAGCTTCCCTGTCATATCAAGAGTTGACCGGGGTCCTCCAGGCAGTTGTGCTATGTTTGGCTTTATCTGCGTGTTGCTTACTACTTGGGGAATCACATTGATCCCCCACATGCTTAGTCAAGCTGCTGTGAAAACAGTCCATTTCCAGGGAGACCTATGTGGCAGCGAAGTGGGGAGCCTTGGTCAGTATATTTTACCTGACTCTGACTAACATGTCCAATCAGTGTGTTTTGCCTGACCAGACGTTAGTCTCCTCTCTCCGCATGTCAAATTGTCTTTTTTCAAAATAAAATAAATTAATATTAAACAATTTTATCAAAAGACATAAATTAAATTATCTATGACATGAAGTACTCATAATAAAAATATGTATAAGTATGCTGTGTTAAATATCATCATTGTGTAGGGAGAAACACAGCATATCAGACGGATTGAATATCCACGAGTGAAGTCAATACACAGTGTAGAAAACGATCCGCGAGTTACTGTACGCGAAGTCGTGATTGCTACTGATATAAGCAAAAGTTCTGTGAACATTATCATCAGGGATCACCTGAATTTTTATAAAGTTTCCTGTCGTTGGGTGCCAAAACCAACTTAATTTTGTCCAAAAATGTGTCCTCCAACAAGACAAAGCGAGACCTCATATGTTCGCCAAAACTATGGCAGTTATTGACTAATTGCATTGGTTTTACAGTCCCGTCTTGACTCCGAGGGAGTTTCACCATTTTGTCTCTCTGAAAGAGCATCTCACAGGACCAAAAGTTTCACACGAATGAATAGCTCAGCCAACAGAATTCTATGCTGTCAGAACACAGAAGCTCGTAGCTAGATAGGACAAACATGTTGCAGTGGCAGGCGTCTACATCCAATAATAGTACAGGTCGTTTAAATTCTTCTGTCATAGTTGTCTAGAAATAACATCAGATCCGGACTTACAGGATGACCCTTGTAGCTTGATCAGACATCGAAGAAGAAGCACAATTTGGTAGATAGTTATTTCTGCTTTATTTTAATGTCAGCTCTGTGGGTAACAGATCTCTGTGGAGACTGGGGCTGGGGACTTTTTCTATGGAGCCAAAATGTGGCTGAAGAAGTATTGACGAGGGTAGGGAAAGCTAGGATCAAGATTTTGACTCCACTTCATTATTTGAGCGGCCGGGAATGGTATGCCAGGTTATCACATTTAGAATGATAGAGTGACAGACAAGTAGAGATCAGTCAATGGAATTCGAGACGGGAAGAGCCAAGATATGATTGATGGATGACCGGTCAGTTCGGAGGGAACACTCAGCCGCCATCTTGGTTTAACGAGGTCTGGAGTGGGTTTTTAAAAGAGAGAGGACGTTGGATATCCAGCATTCGAGAGCAGATCTAGAAGGCTGTCACATTATGCTCTAGGGGTCATTGCATTTGTGCCTTTTGAAGTGTAATGATGGTTCTTTTATGATCAATGAGAGATGTGAACGTATCTGTAGTCTTCACAGGGATCAGCGTGATATGCGAGGATGAGAGATAAGTGAACGTATGCATGCATAGATAACGGGACGAAATATATCTGTAGTCTTCACAGGGATCAGCCTGATATGTGAGGATGAGAGATAAGTGAACGTATGCATGCATAGATAACGGGACGAAATATATCTGTAGTCTTCACAGGGATCAGCGTGATATGTGAGGAGGAGAGATAAGAGAACGTATGCATGCATAGATAACGGGACGAAATATATCTGTAGTCTTCACAGTGAATCGATCTGATATGTGAGGATGAGAGATAAGAGAACGCATGCATGCATAGATAACGGGACGAAATATATCTGTAGTCTTCACAGTGAATCGATCTGATATGTGAGGATGAGAGATAAGAGAACGTATGCATGCATAGATAACGGGACGAAATATATCTATAGTCTTCACAGTGAATCGATCTGATATGTGAGGATGAGAGATAAGAGAACGCATGCATGCATAGATAACGGGACGAAATATATCTGTAGTCTTCACAGTGAATCGTTCTGATATGTGAGGAGGAGAGATAAGAGAACGTATGCATGCATAGATAACGGGACGAAATATATCTGTAGTCTTCACAGTGAATCGATCTATGTGAGGATGAGAGATAAGAGAACGCATGCATGCATAGATAACGGGACGAAATATATCTGTAGTCTTCACAGTGAATCGTTCTGATATGTGAGGAGGAGAGATAAGAGAACGTATGCATGCATAGATAACGGGACGAAATATATCTGTAGTCTTCACAGTGAATCGATCTATGTGAGGATGAGAGATAAGAGAACGCATGCATGCGTAGATAACGGGACGAAATATATCTGTAGTCTTCACAGTGAATCGATCTATGTGAGGATGAGAGATAAGAGAACGCATGCATGCGTAGATAACGGGACGAAATATATCTGTAGTCTTCACAGTGAATCGATCTATGTGAGGATGAGAGATAAGAGAACGCATGCATTCATAGATAACGGGACGAAATATATCTGTAGTCTTCACAGTGAATCGATCTATGTGAGGATGAGAGATAAGAGAACGCATGCATGCATAGATAACGGGACGAAATATATCTGTAGTCTTCACAGTGAATCGTTCTGATATGTGAGGAGGAGAGATAAGAGAACGTATGCATGCATAGATAACGGGACGAAATATATCTGTAGTCTTCACAGTGAATCATTCTATGTGAGGATGAGAGATAAGAGAACGCATGCATGCATAGATAACGGGACGAAATATATCTGTAGTCTTCACAGTGAATCGATCTGATATGTGAGGATGAGAGATAAGAGAACGTATGCATGCATAGATAACGGGACGAAATATATCTGTAGTCTTCACAGTGAATCGATCTATGTGAGGAGGAGAGATAAGAGAACGTATGCATGCATAGATAACGGGACGAAATATATCTGTAGTCTTCACAGTGAATCGTTCTGATATGTGAGGAGGAGAGATAAGAGAACGTATGCATGCATAGATAACGGGACGAAATATATCTGTAGTCTTCACAGTGAATCGTTCTGATATGTGAGGAGGAGAGATAAGAGAACGTATGCATGCATAGATAACGGGACGAAATATATCTGTAGTCTTCACAGTGAATCGTTCTATGTGAGGATGAGAGATAAGAGAACGCATGCATGCATAGATAACGGGACGAAATTTATCTGTAGTCTTCACAGTGAATCGTTCTGATATGTGAGGAGGAGAGATAAGAGAACGTATGCATGCATAGATAACGGGACGAAATATATCTGTAGTCTTCACAGTGAATCGATCTGATATGTGAGGAGGAGAGATAAGAGAACGTATGCATGCATAGATAACGGGACGAAATATATCTGTAGTCTTCACAGTGAATCGATCTGATATGTGAGGAGGAGAAATAAGTGAACGTATCTGCCAAATGGCACACAAAATTCCATAAAAGATAGTAGTTAAGTAGCTAGAACAAGATTCGTATAGAGTTTCATATATGTATATATTAGGATAGGCTATAGAACTGGGTTTTATAGTTTCAGGGATTTCATCTAGCTCATGATGATATTCCCTGAGTTAGAAAAATTCATATTTGTTTTGTAAGTAAGGTTATGTTTTTATCTTTTTGGTAATAAATGAATATCTTGTTTGATGTTTAACGGAAGTTTTAGTGTTTTACTATGGTGAAGTCTTAACATCAAGTATTAGATCTTGTAACTCTTACACACAATCTTAAGGATATCTCTAGACATGCTACTTGTGTTCACATCTGCTTTCTGTTTACATCTGCTTTCTGCTCACGTCTACTTTCTATTCATGTCTGCTTTCTATTCACATCTGCTTTCTGTTCATGTCTGCTTTCTGTTCATGTCTGCTTTCTGTTCATGTCTGCTTTCTGCTCACGTCTGCTTTCTATTCATGTCTGCTTTCTGTTCATTTCTGGCAGGGATTATTACCAAGAGGTGAAAAGCTTAACGATTTGCGCACCAAACACGCAGTGGTCAACAAGCGACTGGCTGAGGAGCTGCAAGATGAACCCCTGACCACATTCCTGAAGATAGACGACAAAGAGTTTTTGTCCAGTGACGGCGTTATCACACGGGATATCATGCATGACTTTCTCCACCTGACACCTGACGTTGGCTACCAGAAACTTTGTGACCCACTTCTGGAAGAGATCCAAAATCTGTTAGGCACGTTCATTAAAGTTGGAAGCACTTCTTATGAGACATCTTCTATGGCTGGGGATCTGGCTGGAAATTGACAATTATTTACTGCATAGTCGACAAACACAAAGAGAATTATATTATCGTTCCCAGACAACAGAAAAGAAAAGGCAATCTAGATTATTTATCGTTCACAATCAGACAGCCACACCATTAATTTTAACCTATCCGAATCGAGGGCCATTTTTATCGTGGCACACAGGTCGTCGGTGGTTGCCTTACGTTATCCGTGCATAGCGACGGCCGTTTTAATCAAACTTGAAAACAAACGGCTACACAGTAATAATCTAAACAATACTAATCTTTTTATTGTAGAGAGTTCCTTCTTTTGTAATGTATGGTCAGATACCAGCAATGGCGATCGTGGAATTAGTTTTAGGCGTTTGAATATTATTTCTGATGTTTTTTGCTTGGATTTGAAGATTTGCCAATTGTTCAGAATGGGGGAGACAAGTTTCTGCAACTGATTTTTCTGAGGTAGATCTGTTTAGATTGTTTATAGCCAAAGTGATGGATTTAGCCATTATGGCAAAGTTCAGCAGTCTGAGATTTTTTTTTTTCAACCAAGTGATGCTGAAAGTGGGAGTCTAAGTGTGTTGTTTCTTTCAACACTATCACCTTAATTTTTTTTGATATCTTGGAAACTAACACACACACACAATAATAACACCAACAAATTTTTTTATTCATTTATTTCTCTACTCACAAACAAATCATATCAATAGACCATCAAATAAAAATGTTACAGGCTCTCAAAGTAGCAACCATAGTTAAACGACTTGACGTCCTGAAAGAAAATGTGGATAACGGGGAAATTGTGTCCATTTTGTATGTAGAGTGATAAAGGTTAACAAAGTGATGTCTGAGGCGGCCATCAGGAGGCCACTCCATTGACTTAAACAAAGTGATGTCTGGGGCTGCCATCAGGAGGCCACTCCATTGACTTTAACAGAGTGATGTCTGGGGCTGCCATCGGGAGGCCACTTCATTGACTTAAACAAAGTGATGTCTGGGGCTGCCATCGGGAGGCCACTCCATTGACTTAAACAAAGTGATGTCTGGGGCTGCCATCGGGAGGCCACTTCATTGACTTAAACAAAGTGATGTCTGGGGCTACCATCGGGAGGCCACTTCATTGACTTAAACAAAGTGATGTCTGGGGCTGCCATCGGGAGGCCACTCCATTGACTTAAACAAAGTGATGTCTGGGGCTGCCATCGGGAGGCCACTCCATTGACTTAAACAAAGTGATGTCTGGGGCTACCATCGGGAGGCCACTTCATTGACTTAAACAAAGTGATGTCTGGGGCTGCCATCGGGAGGCCACTTCATTGACTTAAACAAAGTGATGTCTGGGGCTGCCATCGGAGGCCACTTCATTGACTTACATAAAGTTATGTCTGGGACTGCCACAAGACATCCACTTCATTGACTTACATAAAGTTATGTCTGGGGCTGCCACAAGACATCCACTTCATTGACTTACATAAAGTTATGTCTGGGGCTGCCATCGGGAGGCCACTTCATTGACTTAAACAAAGTTATGTCTGGGGATGCCACAAGACATCCACTCCATTGACTTTAACAAAGTGATGTCTGGGGCTGCCTTTGTGAGGTGAATTGCGTTACACTGTTCTTTGCCAGGTTCCCAGTGTAGCTGTTGTCCACATACATTTTCTTTGGGGCTGCTTCCCTAGTCATTTGCTGTCCCCTGCCTACATTCAAGGAGGCAGTTGTTTATTATTAGAGTTGTCTTTCCTAGAAAAACTGTCTTACTGGACTACCCAAGCCCTTTCTGCCTGAAGTCTGACCAGGCGGTCGAGACTTAGGGCATCTTACAAGAGGGGCTCATTGTAGTCTGACCAGGCGGTCGAGACTTAGGGCATCATACAAGAGGGGCTCATTGTAGTCTGACCAGGCGGTCAAGACTTAGGGCATCTTACAGGGGGGGGGGTTCCCCAGGGAGGATCACTATCCCCTACCTTGTTTATCCTCTTCATTATCCTCTCCAGCCACCCTACTCACCTGACCTGACCCCAGCCACTCTACTCACCTGACCTGACCCCAGCCACTCTACTCACCTGACCTGACCCCAGCCACCCTACTCACCTGACCTGACCCCAGCCACTCTATTCACATGAATTGGCCGCAGCGACCCTACTCACCTGACCTGACCCCAGCCACCTTACTCACCTGACCTTTTTAAGAGATGTAAGCCTAAAAATGTACTTTTTAAAAGTTATGGAACATTTTGAACAGACCTCTTATACCTTTCCTTGCACTTGTTGTCACTGCTTTGTTTTTTTACTAACATAGAAGTCTCCATTTGTTTCATTGCAGTACTTCATAAGGGCACACTTCATTGGATTTGTTAAAAGTCCACAAAAACACCAATAGACATATCTCGTTAAAAGCTGTTTTGAGTTTAAACATTCCAATTATACATCAGTTTTTATGTGTGTCCAACAGCTGTTCATGCAGCAATGAGGATTCTTATCAGCCAAAACACAACTACAATGAAAACGGTCATTCTAACAGACTTCAGGAGCGTACTCCAAGCCATCTCAGGAGAGACCGGCACAAAGAATACAAGCCAGAAATCACAGCATAGACAAATGTGGCAGAGACGGGCAGACAAAGATCTTTAGACTCAGAACGGGACATTGCAGACTCAAGCCCCACATCAACCCAGAATGGGTCTTAGAGATACTGCCACGTGCGATTATGAATCACCCAAGCAAACACCAGAACATATCCTGCAGAACTGATCTAATTGTTCATACTAAAGAGAGACAGATTGGTTCGGGGAAGCAAACATGCTCAGATGTAGGGGACCGGTGAAGACCTGAAACACAGTCTCCTTCGTGAACCTCACTGGGCTATAAGTAAAGCATCATTTGATCGAATGAGAAGCTGTACCTATTTTCTGTTAGACTAGTGCTACCCTAATTGGAAAGAATACCACTAATCTTTCAAAGGCAACTAAAGAGGGTGTAGCATGGGGCTACCAACAACCTCTATCATGTAAATACTATAACTTTTTTTTTTTTTTACGTTCGCCTTATTTATCTATTCCCTAATGCGGTGTGCGTTGCACTGTGGTTTTTATTTTGCGCCTGTCAGCCCAGTGTATCTGACTTCAGCATGCATTTTATGTAAGGGTCTGCTTCCTCCTACATTTTCTAAGGGTTTGCTTCCCCAGGGTAACGGCCGGTGCTGTGATGGGGATCGAACCCGGCACCTTCTGATTGTGAGCCGTGTCACTTAACCACTAGACCATGCCATCCTCCCCATTGCTTTATGAAACAATTATAAAAATATATATGGCTCAGTCGTCGCATTGGGATAAATACAAATCAACATTACGGCCACAAGGCCTTCATTAAGGGCAAAGAATTAACGAAATCATGCGTCCAAAACTGCACAGCAAATACTACAGATCTGCCCTAAATATGATATACATAGGCAAACCCACTGGCCCAGAGAAACAATGCTGGAAGAGAAACTATCGACCTATAACTGAGCGTTTACACTGAGCAGTGGATGAGCTGCAGAGGGCAGCGAAACACAGAGCTGACTGCTAGCGTCAGAGCCAGCGAACCAGAGCTGTCAAGACCCTTCTACACCTCCACGCGGTGATCCTGGATAACAAGCTGCAACAGGGCAGACTGGCTAAGTAAAAGGGATCAAAGAGGGAAGGCTAAACCGGTCCCCAAAATGCCTGCTGAAGTCGGATGTGTCGGGCCGAAAGGTGCAGAAATCGCAGTCAAGTTGTAAACTACGACACAACGCATTCCGTTCTCCTGACAACATCCTGCTACTGGTAGCGGAAGATTGAGAACGAACGAAGAATAAGAGCTATACAATACAGGGAAGTTTATACAAGAGATAACATTGCAGATTTAGATATATTTTCAAGCGAACGGAAGAAGAATCATTGGCCTCCTACTTACGTGGTCATGAGTATATCAATCCACAAAAGTGAACTGCTACATTGAGTTTGTTCAAAGAAATTGCCCAAAACAAACAGAGCAAGACTAACGTCTGGTCAGGCACAACATACTGATCAGACATGTAAGTCGGGGTCAGGCAGAATATACTGGCCAAGACACTCAACTCTGCTTCCTCGTAGCTTCTCTGGAAACATGCTGTTATCATGGCAGCCTGGCAAGCGAGGTGAGGGATCTATGTGATCCCTGTAGCAGCGAGTGACCCGCAGATGAAGCCAAGCATAGCACAACCGCCTGGAGGACCACGATCCACCTTCATCAGCACAATCGTGATGTAAGAAAAGCTACTGCAACCCGCTACTTAACGTCCTTTTCAATAGTAAACCTACTCATTGTGCGCATTCAAAACATCAAGTCCAAAACAATGAAAATCAACAGAATAGAGAAGACACTAAATGTTCAGGTGAAAAGCGCAGAATTAAAGTACTTGGGTAGCGTGTTTACACAAGATAGAATGATGGATTGAGAGGTGAGTCAAGACGACAAATATGGTTTATTATCAACTTTCACCATTGTTAAGACAAACACATTCCAGCTGAGACAAAAAGAAGGTAGATTAATAGTATTTTTTATACCAACTCTCTGCAACGAGTGTCAGACTTGGACTCTCACCAAGGCTCAAGAAAGAAAAATCATGGTATGCGAAATGAGGTGTTTGAGAAAAGTGGTTGGGCTCACAAGGCTGGACAGAGTATGAAACGAAGAAATGAGAAAGAAAGGGTGTGACATCGAACGTGGATTACACAAAAATGAAAAAAATTAAGTGGTTCGAACAACCAAATCTTCCAACTGTACGGATCTACAACACCGGACAAGAGGTTACAGAGCATGAGGGAGACCAAGAAAAGGATGGATAGATGGTGTTAGTGAGATACTGAAGAAATACAGAAAGACAATAGTATTGGCGACACATCTGGTACATGGAAGAAAGCTACACCTCTCCATGTCGTCTAATGATAAATCTGGCACACGAAAGAATACTACACCTTCCTGTGACATCAAACGACAAATCTGGCACACGAAAGAAAACTATACCTTCCTGCGACATCAAACGACAAATCTGGCACACGAAAGAAAACTACACCTTCCTGTGACATCAAACGACAAATCTGGCACACGAAAGAAAACTATACCTTCCTGCGACATCAAACGACAAATCTGGCACACGAAAGAAAACTATACCTTCCTGCGACATCAAACGACAAATCTGGCACACGAAAGAAAACTTAACCTTCCTGCGACATCAAACGACAAATCTGGCACACGAAAGAAAACTTAACCTTCCTGCGACATCAAACGACAAATCTGGCACACGAAAGAAAACTACACCTTCCTGTGACATTAAACAACAAATCTGGCACACGAAAGAAAACTACACCTTCCTGTGACATTAAACAACAAATCTGGCACACGAAAGAAAACTACACCTTCCTGCGACATCAAACGACAAATCTGGCACACGAAAGAAAACTACACCTTCCTGCGACATCAAACGACAAATCTGGCACACGAAAGAAAACTACACCTTCCTGCGACATCAAACGACAAATCTGGCACACGAAAGAAAACTACACCTTCCTGCGACATCAAACGACAAATCTGGCACACGAAAGAAAACTACACCTTCCTGCGACATCAAACGACAAATCTGGCACACGAAAGAAAACTACACCTTCCTGCGACATCAAACGACAAATCTGGCACACGAAAGAAAACTATACCTCTCCTCTGTGTCTAACGACAAATGTGTTGTTGTTGAATGCCCTCAAGGAGTAGGTTTACTCTTTTGTGCGTGGCGGGTTTGCAGTAGCTTTCATCACATCCCAAGCATGCCGATGAAGGTGGACCACGGTCCTCCAGGCGGTTGTGCTATGCTTGGCTTCATCAGCATGTCATTCACTACTACAAGGATCACATTGATCCCTCACCCAATTAGCCAGGCTGCATGAAAACAGCCGTTTCCAGGGAGGGCTACTAAGAAGCCATACTTGGCCAGTATGTTTTGCCTGACTCCGACTAACATGTCTGATCAGTATGTTGTGCGTGACCAGTCGTTAGTCTTCCTCCTCAACGACATAAGTGAATAGAAGTAGAAGATGTCGAACAATCATGGATACATGTCAACAACGGCCGAGTTCATCACAAGAACTCTTCTGACTGAAAACATCAAATATACGATCACACAAAGAATACTGTTCTTATGTGACCTTGTAACGTTTTGTTCTTCCGTCATTGTGTTCTTTATATTTTCTAGTTTTGATATCATTCCTTCCTGATATTTATACATGTGTTATCTACCAAACTGTTTTATTTTTGGGTTGTGAGTAGTAATTATGTATACTGTACGTATTATACTTTTTCTGTCCGATTTCCTGTGTTATGCTTTTCAATTTCTTTTGACAGCTTTGGTCAACTGAGTGGGTTGCAAGATAAAGAGAATAAGGCCACTGTTTCTTTCCTTGTATGTTGTAAGAAGGGAATCAAGAAGATTGTGCATGGAACTAGCAGCCTCTTGGAATCCTGGTTTTCAAAACAGGCATGTTTAATGTCTGTTGCCAGGCAGCCAAAGCCTTCAGCTATGCGTAGTAGGTATTTTAGAACTTCCTGGTGCTTACTAGGCCTGGGGGAAGGTACCAATAATTTTGGTAAATTTTTCACTATAATTTGTTTATTTTGTCGGGCAGCGGCCTTAAGTCTACTCTTTTCGATTTCTAACTGCCAAGAGATTTTTAAGGTGCTCGACACTGAAAATGGGAATCCGATCTCACTATTCAGAGATCGGGGAATTTTTCCTGCCGAAGACGGGTGTGTCGAACCAAAAGGTGCAAATATTGCAGTCAATCTGTAAACAAGTGACACAACGCATTCCATTCTCCGGACTACATCCTGTTACTTGCAAAGCCATGTTCAGGGCTTGGTAGCAAAAAATTGAGAACGAACGCAGAAGAAGAGAATTTTTTCCAGAATATCCACGTCAATAAATCCCGGTCTCTACCGTGATTCGAACCTCCGGCACCTGAGGCGGACACCTTACCTCAAGACCACGGAGCCTCCCCAATTAGCAGCCACATCAGGTACAAACCATTGCAGAATCCACCACCAAAAGAACATGAAAACTGCTTTGGTACAGGCAGTGGTCCTATGCTCCGGCTGCAGTTAAAAGGGATAAAAAGACAAAGTTGATGTGCGAGGCGTGTTCAAATGCAATCGGACCTAACTGCACCAAGATGCGCATGATGTCACTTCTGATGTAAACAGCACATACCAACCATCAAGTTTGCAAAATTTCATTATCCTCCGACTCTTAGTTTCCTCACCAGACTGTTGAAAACATGGCGGGTGTGATACGGAATCCGTCCATAGTTTGCAGAATGCAGGCAGTGTATGGTGACAAAATTGTGGCAAACGTTAGCTCAAGCAACGGTCCACACGAAGTGCTGAATCAATTTTGGCGATGGCATCTTTTGACACATTAATATGCGCCTGACCTGGTCTCGGAAGATCTTTTATTTACTCATGTCCTTCTTTAAACATCGTTGTCAAGTTCTTCACTGTTATCTTCTACACACTTTTGTCACCATACACTACCTGCATTCTGCGATGAATGTCAACTGGTCAACATCCTTCAGCTGTTAGAAACTGAATATCCGCTCTCTGATCAAGTCTTGACGGATTCCATATCACACCCACTATGTTTTCAACGGTCTACTGAGGAAACTTTGAGTCGGAGGATGAAATTTTGCAAACTTTAGAGTTGTTATGTGCTGTTTACACCAGACAAATGGCAAAGATGGCGCCGTAACTGGCTGCGAGTCTACATTTCTCTACTGTTTTGGATCATTATGGACGCCGCCAGACCACGGATTTGCCTGGAATTCACACTAGTCGACGACTTACACTTGTTTTCACGGAACCGTGGTGTTGTTTTCCGTCGAGACTTGTTATTTCGTTCTTTTTTTTGTGATTTCTTCCATCCGTTTATCCTGGTCTGGACGCCGGCTGAATGGCACTACGCTTATACCTGTGACGTATTTCACGGGTTAGTTCTGCCGGTTCACCTTCATGAATTTGGCGTGTGGGAATTTTAGATGCTACTATGATGAGTTCAATACAGCTGGGGAGAGATGCCAGACCCACTCACACGCTGAGTGTTGTCCATACGACCTCTTGTGGTTATCGAAAAGGCATGACAAACTGTGTTAGATGCCTTCCCACCTTTCTACACTGCGGGTTACATGTTTACAGAAAGGCTTCGGTGGTAACCCTGAGGCAAAATCTGCATCCTATGCTATCTCCAGTCGTCTCGATGAATGTCTTGCCACTGACAAAAGGTAGCTTAGGCTCTGTGAGTGAGGTTGACAAAAGGCACAGTTTCTTCCTCACTTTAATCCAACTCTCCGCGCAAGTCACCAATTTCAGCGGACACAGCAAGAGATACGACTGTCCACACGGCTGAACAAAGAGAGTGGTCTTCATCACTTGTGATGGACAACTACCAGACATGACATCATCATGTGCATCATATGTATGTTCTCTTGTTCCAGTTTGGTCCGGTTTCATTTGAACATGCCTCGAAATTGCTTCAGAAATGACTGCCAACCTATTTTTAAATTTGTTGTAGTTTTTTTGCACTGTTGAACTTTCAAGTGTTTGCCCAGGCAGATATTCTATATTCTAAAGTGGGTGTGGCAACTTCTTTGTCCTGAAATAAAAGGTTGTGTTGTAGTTTACAATGAGACTGCGATATCTATGCCTTTCGGACCGACACATCCGGCATTAGCGGACATGGCAATTCAACCAGGTGCAGCTGGTTAACAAATAGCTAAACAAGTTAAGACCCTGCATGTGGGATCAAGATGCTGAGCAGTGTATCAGCTGCAGAGTTCAGCGAACTAAACTAGCGTCAGGACTAGCAAACGAGAGCTGTCAAGACCCTCCTCCAGGGATCAAGATGCTGAGCAGTGTATCAGCTGCAGAGTTCAGCGAACCAAAGCTCACTTCTAGCATCAGGGCTAGCAAACCAGAGCTGTCAAGACCCTTCTCCAGGGATCAAGATGCTGAGCAGTATATCAGCTGCAGAGTTCAGCGAACCAAAGCTGACCGCTAGCATCAGGGCCAGCAAACCAGAGCTGCCAAAACCGTTCTCCAGGGCTTCAGGTATCAAGATGCTGAGCAGTATATCAGCTGCAGAGTTCAGCGAACCAAAGCTGACTGCTAGCATCATCACCAGCGAACCAGAGCTGCCAAGCCCCTTTTACACCTCACGCGGTGATCCTGGATAACAGGCTGCAGCAGAGCAGACTGGCTAAGGAGAAGGGATTGAAGAGGGAAGGCTAACCGATATCCAAAAATGCCTGCTGAAGTCAGATGTGTCAGACCAAAAGATGGAAATATCGCAGTCATGCTGTAAACTACGAAATAATACATTTCGTTCTCAGGACATTCTGCTACTTGCAAAGCCCTATTCAGAGCTTAGTTAAAGATGGTTGTGTCGGATCGAAAGGTGGAAATATCGCAGTCATGCTGTAAACTATGACAATACATTCCATTCTCAGGACAACATCCTGCTACTTGCAAAGCCCTTTTCAGAGCTTGGTTAGCGGGAGTTTGAGAACGAACGAAGAAGAAAACACTGCACATAAACCTAACTTCCGAAACTTTACCCATCAAGATGAGACTGCACAAGACATGCTACTTGCTAGCCTAGCACTCATGACAGAAAGCAACAAAATATTTATTACCACTAGGCTCTCTAGCAATTACTAACAACTACTACAGTTTCACTCCGGGAGGAAGACTAACATCTGGTCAGGTACAACATACTGATCAAACATGTTAGTCAGGGTCTGACAAAATATACTGGCTAAGACCCTCATCTCGGTTTCCTAGTATCCCTCACTGGAAATGGGCTGTTTTCATGGCAGCCTGGCTAACGGGGTGAGGGATCGACGTGATCCTCATAGTAATGAGCGACACGCAGATGAAGCCAAGCATAGCACAACCACCTGGAGGAGTTCGGTTCACCTTAATCAGCACAATCGGGACGTGAGGAAAGCTACTGCAACCCGTCACTTAACAAGGGCCACAAAAGAGTAAACCTATTCATTGTGGGCATTGGAAACAACAAGTTTCATTCGTCAACCACAAAACAGATGCAAGTTTCTAAACTTGATATTGGCTGTGAAAGAACAAACAATTTGGCCAACAAGAATGACAAATACAACAAGAAATACATTTTGTGCAGCAGAAGATTTTATTACGACAATATTTAATAAAAACTGACAACGAACATAAAAACATAGATTGAAAAAAAATGAACTCACAAAAATCATCTCGGCTTCATCTCAAACAAGAACATTTTAGAAGGTAATCAGGAAAAGATCCAATACAGGTAGGTGTTTTGTCAATTGTGGTGAAACATACAGACCAGGACTCCTGATTATGTAAGGGTGGGGGCGGTGTGGGCTAGTGGTCAAGTGACACAGCACAACCCAAAGGTGCTGGGCTCGATCACCAATCACAGCATTGACCGTTATCCCGAGGATGCAAACTCTTAAAGAATGCAGGAGGAAGCAGACCCTTACATAAAATACATGCCGAAGTCGGATGCACCAGGCGCAAAATAAAAACAAAGTGCAACACACATCGTCTTGGGAGATGGAAAAAAAAGACGAAAACAAACACACAAAAAAGGGTCAGGTGAAACATACTGACTAGAACCCCTGCTAATGTCAAGGTCAGGTGAAACATACTGACCAAAACCCCTGCTAATGTCAAGGTCAGGTGAAACATACTGAACAAGACACCTGCTAATGTCAAGATCAGGTGAAACATACTGACCAAGATACAGACCTCTGGACAAGATGTAGTTCTCAACCAGAAACGGTTCTCAACCAGAAATAGTTCTCGACCAGATATAGTTCTCGACCAGGTATAGTTCGTGGCCAGATATAGTTCGCGACCAGATATAGTTCGTGACCAGATATAGTTTTCAACCAGAACATGCCAGTAATTGAATTGAAATCCTGATGCATTAGTGAAGACTCAGTAAAAGTTATGTGGGTAGGTGGAAGAGTTTTGTCGTGACTGGACAGGATGTGACAATTCCCTGGGAGATCTCAAAACCAGAGCACAAGAATTTAGTCATGCACATTTAAAGAGCCCCTGGATTCCGGGGAATTCATAGCATTTAAAAAAACATGCTGGAAAGGATACAAAGAAGAGCGACTAAGCTGATAGTGGGATTACAGTTATGAGGAAAGACTCAGAAAAACCAGCCACGGTCTAGAAAGAGAAGAATTCGAGGTGACAATGCAGGTTTATTAGATAATCAAAGGAAAGGATAAATTAGACTACAACGAGTTTTTTTCAAAATACAACCACCTACAAGAACGTGTCACGAACGTAGACATCCGTCAGAGAGTTGAAGACGCTATTGATCCTTTTGAAGATCTGTTGACAACTGTCAAAAGACGAAAGATGGCCTGGTGCGGGCACGTCGCGAGGTCCAACGGAATTCTCAACTCGATACTCTTTGGATCCGTACCGGGACAGAGAGGGCGAGGACGTCCAAAGAAGAGATGGGTGGACAACATCACTGAGTGGTCAGGCCTTCGTCCCGGCGAGATACTTCAGGCGGCGACAGACAGAGAGAGCTGGCGTGGGATTGTCATGTCTTCATGTGTGCCCCAACGACCTGATTGGTTACTGGATGAACTGAACTGAACAAGAACAAGAGGGCATAGCTACAAATTAATTAAAGAAAGGTCCAGATTAGATATTAGGAATATTTTTTTAGTCAGAGTGGTGAATGCATTTCCACAGAAAATAGTGGAGGCAGGGTCAAATTAATGCAGAGTCTTCTAAACCAGTATAAAGAAGTTTGGTTATAATATGTCACCTCCACCCCACTTGTGAGCCCGATATTAGATAGAGTATTCCAATGTCATGTAATGATTGGGTGAAAGGACTCATGACTCCAGGTAGGGTAGGAACACCACAAGAAAAGCCTAGATCTATGACACTAGGCAAACTTGGCATTGACTGTGAAAGAGCGGACAGCTCTGTAATTCTAGTTCAACAAATAACAGGAAATAATAAAAATCAGCTTAAATCTTCAGAGACTCCCATAATGACAGATTCGTGCGGAGAAAAGTCTGGAATTAGTTCTGCTACTTTTTGCCTCAACTCCATTTTTCTCTTTTGTCGCTCCTCTTCTTTTTTCATCCTCTCGGGTAGATGTCTCCAAGACACGAAGATTTTCCGGGATAAATATCTGAAATGATATGTATGTAAGAAAGATATATGAAATAGTATACACATAAACAAAGATCAGAAATCATACATATATTTATTCTTCGTTCGTTCTCAATCTGCCGCTACCACGCCCTGAAAAGAGCATTGTAAGTAGCAGGATGTCAGAAGAACGCAATCCATTGTGTCGTAGTTTACAGCCTGACTGAGTTGTTTGCATCTTTCAGTCCGACACATCTGATTTCATCAGGCAATTTTGGGAACAAGGTTAGCCTTCCCTCTTTGATCCCTTCTCCTTAGCCAGTCTGCCCTGTTGCAGCCTGTTATCCAGGATCACCGCGTGGAGGTGTAGAAGGGTCTTAGCAGCTCTGGTTTGCTGGCCCTGATGCTAGCAGCCAGCTTTGGGTCGCTGACCACTGCAGCTCATGGACTGTTCAGTATTTTGATCCTGATGCATACATTAAATCTATCTGAAATGATGGGGGACAGGAGACTAACATATGGTCAGCTAGAACATACTGACCAGACAATGTTAGTCAGGTTCAGGTAAAACATACTGACCAGACTATGTTAGTCAGGGTCAGGCAAAATATACTGACCAGACTATGTTAGTCAGGGTCAGGTAAAACATACTGACCAGACTATGTTAGTCAGGGTCAGGTAAAACATACTGACCAGACTATGTTAGTCAGGGTCAGATAAAACATACTGACCAGACTATGTTAGTCAGGGTCAGGTAAAACATACTGACCAGACTATGTTAGTCAGGGTCAGGTAAAACATACTGACCAGACTATGTTAGTCAGGGTCAGGAAAAACATACTGACCAGACTATGTTAGTCAGGGTCAGGTAAAACATACTGATCAGACTATCTTAGTCAGGGTCAGGTAAAACATACTGACCAGACTATATTAGTCAGGGTTAGGTAAAACATACTGATCAGACATGTTAGTATCAGGTAAAACATACTGACCAATGTTAGTCAGGGTCATGTAAAACACACTGACCAGACTATGTTAGGGTCAGGTAAAACATACTGACCAGACTATGTTAGTCAGGGTCAGGTAAAACATACTGACCAGACTATGTTAGTCAGGGTCAGGTAAAACATACTGACCAGACTATGTTAGTCAGGGTCAGGTAAAACATACTGATCAGACTATCTTAGTCAGGGTCAGGTAAAACATACTGACCAGACTATATTAGTCAGGGTTAGGTAAAACATACTGATCAGACATGTTAGGATCAGGTAAAACATACTGACCAATGTTAGTCAGGGTCATGTAAAACACACTGACCAGACTATGTTAGGGTCAGGTAAAACATACTGACCAGACTATGTTAGTCAGGGTCAGGTAAAACACACTGACCAGACAATGTTAGTCAGGGTCAGGTAAAACATACTGACCAGACTATGTTAGTCAGGGTCAGGTAAAACATACTGACCAGACTATGTTAGTCAGGGTCAGGTAAAACAAACTGACCAGAACCACCATCTCACTTCCTTGCTGTTTTCCCTGGAACCAGACGTTTTTGTCTTATGACGGTTTGCTTAATGAAGTGTGAATTGATGAGATTCCCATGATAGATATGAGAGCTACTCATTGGATCTGAAAGCCCATCTAGGAGCTTATTTCCTTGTGCATGTCCATGATCTGGATGTACTTGGGAGGATTTCCTGCTTAGCGGGCTAGTCTCGAGCAGCTGATTACTGCGCTGCGTTGGGACAAGTGTCGCAAAGGGTGGTTAACCGATGT
Source organism: Ariolimax columbianus (assembly GCA_036924085.1). Taxonomy (NCBI): domain Eukaryota; kingdom Metazoa; phylum Mollusca; class Gastropoda; order Stylommatophora; family Arionidae; genus Ariolimax; species Ariolimax columbianus. Next base: position 5,931,158 of record JAVGWX010000025.1, on the reverse strand, counting down.
GCAAGTCCATTTTAATAGACTCAAACACTACAGCAAAGTACAGTAGACCGGCAGCCTGTTATGCTCTATCTATGTTGCTCTAAATAAACCACTTAACCATGGCCAGTGTTACCCCATGTCACACAGTTAGTCGCCTCTTACGACATGCTCTCTGTGGGGCAGTGGTGCTATTCTTGTCCTTGTCATACACAAAAATCCTGACGGTTACTTTTATACTTACTGTAAGTAATGTGAATGAGCAATCTCCATTTTGTTCTGCGTTTCACCCTTCTCAACAGCGACCCACTTCAGCCAGGCCTGGAAGAACTTGCCCTTAAGGTTTTCTTCATTATGTCGAACCGCCCTTTGAACCAGAAACCGCATGTAGTGTTTGTACTGGTGGAAAAAAACAAAAATTCATGAGCCAAGAACGACAAATGTGTGAAACTGTGATACAGCAATGTGTTACATTAACAATGAGTACAGGTTTATGACAAGGATGTATTCTTTCACTGACCCTATTCAACGTTTTTCTTGAACGTATCCGAACCTCTGGGGGGATCTCGTGGGTACTGTCAGCATATATGGCCGTTCAATCATTCATCTCCAGTTTTGATGACATTACTGGGCCGACTGGAACTTGCTAAGTCTAATTTCTAACCTTGACAATGCTGTTCTTCTTCTTCTTCTTCTTCTTATGCTGTTAGACGTCAACCTTAATTTTTTTTGAAAAAAGCACCGGTCATCCTGAGGCTGTCGACAATGCCGCAGAGCTTGTCTAGTAATGCCACTGGTGATGGCCACGTCTGCTCTCTCTGATCCCCGTATGTCGGGCCGTTAAAAAGTTTGGAAAGGAGATTAGTCAGGTCAGGACATCCCGTAACTGGTGAGATCGTTGGGGCACACATGAAGACATCCTCACAACCCCACACCACCCTTTCTCTGTCAGCGGCCACTGCCTGTGCCTCTTCTGGTCGGAGATTGGTCCATTCTTTTATGTTGTCCTCCCACCTCTTTTTGGGATGACCTCTTCGTCGTCTGCCTTGCACCTTTCCGTGGAGGATCGTATTTGCAAGACCACTTGATCTCAATATGCGACCGTACCAAGCGAGTTTCCTTCTTTTGACAGTTGCCTAGAGGTCTTCAAAAGGCCCTATTGCTGTTGTAATTCTATCTCGTATTTCCTCATTTGTAACTCGATCTTTGTACGTGACGTTTAAAAGTCTTCGGAAACATCTCATGTCCAAGGCCTGTATCCTTCGCTGAAGGTCAGCTGTAACTGTCCATCTCTCACAAGCATAGAGGAATATTGACAGGACCAATTTACGCATTAATGTTATTTCTTGCATTAATTAGTGCAGAGAACAGTAAAATTGTGGTCAAAGTCCCAGAGGGTCGAACACGTCTGATTGTATCAAAGGCGTACAATTGAAAATTGTTTAAGAATTTAAATACCTGAGAGGGGACGGCGTGGCCTAGTGGTTAAGTGGCACGGCTCACAACCAGAAGGTGCTGGGTTCGATCCCCATCACAGCACCGGCCGTTACCCCGGGGAAGCAAACCCTTAGAAAATGCAGGAGGAAGCAGACCCTTACATAAAATGCATGCTGAAGTCGGATGCACTGGGCCGACAGGCGCAAAATAAAAACCACAGTGTAACGCACACACGCCTTGGGGAATAGATAAATAAGGCGAACGCAAAAAAAAAACAAAAAAAAATACCTGAGAGCACTGATGGATGTGGAATATTCCAGAACTGAGATTCAAGCAAGAACAGCGATACCGTGGCTACTCTGACCAAACTGAGGTTGCTATGGAGGAACAACAACATCAACCTGAAAGTCAAGTTGCACTTGTCACTTCTATGTACCGTTACACGTGAAAAACTTGGACTCGAAAGCGGTTCAAGAGCGAAGAATTTGTACAATGGAGATGAGATATCTGAGTCGAATCATTGGCATTTCGTATTTAGACCATGTCACGAATAAGGCAGTTCGGGACACCGTTAAGAGAGAAGTCGTCCAACATTATTATATGGTGCAGAAACATGGACAATGAAGAAACAGTTGAACAAAATAGAGGCCCTCGGAATGTGGTTATACAGAAGAATGTGTCGCATTTCGTGGAAAGAGAATGATATAAATAGCGACGTCCTGACTAGGGTAGGCATGGGTAGAGATGTCCTGACGAGGGTAGGCATGGGTAGAGACATCCTGATGAGGGTAGGCATGGGTAGAGATGTCCTGATGAGGGTAGGCATGGGTAGAGATGTCCTGACTAGGGTAGGCATGGGTAGAGACGTCCTGATGAGGGTAGGCATGGGTAGAGATGTCCTGACGAGGGTAGGCATGGGTAGAGATGTCCTGACTAGGGTAGGCATGGGTAGAGATGTCCTGACGAAGGTAGGCATGGGTAGAGATGTCCTGACGAGGGTAGGCATGGGTAGAGATGTCCTGACGAGGGTAGGCATGAGTAGAGATGTCCTGACGAAGGTAGGCATGGGTAGAGATGTCCTGACTAGGGTAGGCATGGGTAGAGACGTCCTGACTAGGGTAGGCATGGGTAGAGATGTCCTGACGAGGGTAGGCATGAGTAGAGATGTCCTGACGAAGGTAGGCATGGGTAGAGATGTCCTGACTAGGGTAGGCATGGGTAGAGACGTCCTGACGAAGGTAGGCATGGGTAGAGACGTCCTGACTAGGGTAGGCATGGGTAGAGACGTCCTGACGAAGGTAGGCATGGGTAGAGACGTCCTGACTAGGGTAGGCATGGGTAGAGATGTCCTGACGAAGGTAGGCATGGGTAGAGACGTCCTGACTAGGGTAGGCATGGGTAGAGACGTCCTGACGAAGGTAGGCATGGGTAGAGATGTCCTGACGAGGGTAGGCATGGGTAGAGATGTCCTGACGAGGGTAGGCATGAGTAGAGATGTCCTGACGAAGGTAGGCATGGGTAGAGATGTCCTGACTAGGGTAGGCATGGGTAGAGACGTCCTGACGAAGGTAGGCATGGGTAGAGACGTCCTGACTAGGGTAGGCATGGGTAGAGACGTCCTGACTAGGGTAGGCATGGGTAGAGACGTCCTGACTAGGGTAGGCATGGGTAGAGACGTCCTGACGAAGGTAGGCATGGGTAGAGAACCTTTGACAGACATTCAAATTAGGCAAGTAAAATATTTTGGTCATATAAAAAGACGCAATACTTTTTTGAAAACAATACTGGAGGGAAAGGTTTAGCTCGGCGGACAAGAGACCAGCAGAGCTATAAGTAGGAGAGCAACATCAAAAGATGGACTAATGTCAATCTGGTAGAGTGTACCGCCAAGTCAAGAGGCGGAGGATATTGGAGCTCCATTCAAGCCAACCTTTGTTGCAGAGATAGCACATGAATTGAATGTATTACCAAGGTCCTAGAGGGAAGCAAAGATAAGACCACAAAAACGGACAGTAATTACAACTAGCAGACATTGACAGAACATCTGCCAACCAACCGAACTGTACAATATGAACGAAACAACAGCAGACAATTCAAGGCTCTCCATTTTCACAGCCATCCTTTTGCACTCTATCTCCGCCAATTTTCACCCCCTTTCCTGAAACGGGGTGATCTCATAAAATAAGAACTCCAGAAATCACCACTGCAAGAGTTGATAATTGCTTTTACCCAGGCTTCCTGCAAGGTCCTGATTAGTCCAGTGGTAGACTCTCCCTCGCCATAAAGGCCACTGCAATCACTGGTTCTTTCAATATTTTTCTATGTCTGCAAAACATGGACCAATCCAGCAGACCTCCAGAGAAGAATCCAGGCCATGGAGATGAGATGTTAGAAATGTCACCTATAAAGATCGTATCACAGAATACCCTTGAGTCTGTTATGCCCAGTTCTCAGTCTGAAGATGATGACTTGCTCTTCTCTAGGTTAAAGTAGCTGTCTTCTTTTCGGAAGTCGGGGTGTTGATCAGCCCATTTTACCCTGAAGTTGGGTTTAATTATGGTCTTGGCCTCATTATATGTGATACTCAAGTCTGTTTGTGGGGATACTCCTCCACTCTTTGCTAGTTTGTCTGCAGCTTCATTGCCTTCAATATTGCAGTGGGATGAGATCCACTGTATGACCAATCTTGGGTGTTCTGCTGAGAGCTGTGTCAGGGAGAACATACATTGCTTGAGATCTTCATCTTTGTGTTGTTTTAGCGCTGCTAATACTGACGCGGCATCAGTCGGGAATACTATGTTTTCTTGGTGGATACCTTTATCTTGGATTACAAGCTCAGCTGCGGCCTTCGGTGCCTCTTCTTTTGCACGGAAATTATTGGAATACGTCATCTTTACAACAAAATGAGGATTGGGACAGATGATAGGTGCCCATGTGGGGAACCTAAACATGACCGTTGAATACATCCTGCAAAGCTGCACGTTCACGCAGGAAAAGAGAGAACAATACTGGCCTCGTGAGACAGATATGAGACAAAAACTGTATGGAGATGAAACAGCCTTACAAACAACAGTGTCCTTTATAAGAGAAACCGGAACCTTGATCTGAGGATGAACGAAGAAGAAGTATCACAAATGATGAAGTATGACGAAGAATCGAGAATGCAAGTGGACTGTACGATGACCACCTCACAATGATCAAAAGACGATGGCTGACTTGGTATGGTCACATCTCGAGGTCCAAGTGACTTGCAAATACGATACTAAAGGACACAGTGCCAGGCAAGTGGGGACGTCCGTGAAAACGATGGGAAGACAACATCTTTGAATGGACAAACCTACAACCTGAGGAGGCACGAAAAGCAACCACAGACAGAGAGAGGGATGACGCAGGATTGTGGAGGTGTCAGTAGGGGTTCCCCAGCGTTCTCAAGAGGTCACGGAATAAACTAACTTAAGTGCAGTCTCATTTCATAGCAAGGATAAGACGTTCAACTCTCATTGCCGAAATGCTTCAGTTGACCAAACTGTAAATGGGTACTTGGCTCACTGCTAGGGAAGGAAAGGCAGCAAGGAAGGAAATTGGCCATCCCTTATAAACATGTTATGTCTTCGTACTATGAAGTCTTTAACACGTCATCCCTGACTGCAGTGTCTACTAAATGACTACTTTTAACATTATCTGACATGGAGACTTATTACAGTGTTGAGTTCAAAATCTTTAGGAGACAGGTTTATAAGATAATCAACGGAAAGCATAAATTAGACTATAACACTGCCAAAGTCGATTGTGTTGAACCGTAAGGTGCAAATATCGCAGTCAAGCTGTAAACTAGCGACACAACGCATTCTGTTCTCTGGACTACATCCTGCTACTTGCAAAGCCCTGTTCAGGGCTTCGTAGCAGGAGATTGAGAATGAACGCAGAAGAAGTAGACTATAACAAGTTTTTTCAAAATACAGCCACCTGCAAGAACAAGAGGGCATAGCTACAAATTAACTAAAGAGAGGTCCAGATTAGATATGAGAAATATTTTTTTTAGTCAGAGAGTGGGGAATGCTTGGAATGCATTGCCACAGGAGGTAGTGGAGGCAGGGACAATTAAAGCATTTAAGAATAAATTGGATGCGCATAGCTTATAGAGCAAGGAAATGTAAATGAAACTGGTTGTATACAGACTCTGCAGAGTCTTTTAAACCAGTATAAAGAAGCTAAAAGTTAAGTTATTAAATGATTATGGATCCAGACCCGAGGATGACCCAAATTCTGCTGGGATGACATGTTGTTGTCATTATCCCACAGCTGCTGAGCAAGCCTGTTCTTGGCAGCCCAATGCCATTCTTATATAGATACAGGTCTTCTTCAGTTGTTTCACTGCTCCGTACAGTGTGTTGGTAATTGTCGGCAGTGCTTGTAAGAATCTTTTCCTCATATCCGCAAGCGCCTTGCACTCAATGAGTAGATGTCGAACTGTTTCATCAGGATGAGAGCAATGTCTGCACAAGGGCAGGTGCTGGGGATTGATGCGGTTCAAGTGGCTATTGACTCTGGTGTGTCCTGTTCGGAACTGAAAGATGAGACTTTGATCTCTTCTATGTAGATTATTTATGTCATCGTTACTTTTTGGCTGTGACATTTCGTTAAATACACTGAGACCTGTTGTTTCTGTCGCCCACCTGTTCATCCAGATTTCCCGAGTAATATTCTTAATAATTAATTTTCCGGTATGGTTACTTCAGGGTCTATCCAACTGTTGTTTTGAGAGATAAGACGGTCTATAAGAGGCCGTGGACTAGAGGGGTACTAGGCCAAGAGGAAGACAGACGATGGAAGGGCTCTTTCTGGTAAACCTCTACACTCCAGGGTAGAAGAGCAGTGACCAAGTAAGGTAGAAGACTCTACACTCCAGGTTTGAAGAGGGGCGACTAAGTAAGGTAGAAGACTATACACTCAAAGGTAGAAGAGCAGTGACTAACTAAGTAAGGTAGAAGACTCTACACTCAAGGTAAGTGAGTAAGTAAGTAAAGTAGAATAAGTAAGTAAAGTAGAAAACTCTACTCAAGGGTAGAAGAAAGAGGAATGACTAAGTAAGTAAGGTAGAAGACTCTACACTCCAAGGTAGAGGAGAAGTAAGCAAGCCTTACTTGTTTCCATTTATGAAATGAATGTTTGATAATCAAAAAATGATGCATTTGGTCTGCCATTATTTTTTTCTGATCAGCTTCTTCCTCAGCAAACTGTCGCCAAGCCTTCAAGCACTGCCTGAAAAACACACAATAGATATCCACATTCTTTTTCTTATTCAATATCAAAATGTGTGGCTTTGATACACAAGAGCTGATAATGTATATTGATCAATTTATTTGCCTTTTTATTCTAAGTGATGTACAATGATTGATTTATGGATCAATTTATTTGCCTTTTCATTCCACGCGACACACAATGATTGTTTTTGTGACAGTTCCATTTGGAGCATAGACGTTTAGGGCAGGAGAGATTCAGCTGGCGACAGTGTTCGCTAAGAATTAAAGGTTGCCTAAATACGTTGGACGAACGCAGGTCACGCCAGGGTCAAGCACCGTTTCGACACTAGGTCGACAAGGAAAACAAGGGGTTAGACACACGATAGGTAGAGGTCTTTGTCTGGTGCAGGGGTGAGTGTCATAACTGACCACTCTGGCGTCAGACTTGACAGGGATGGGGGTTGTTGACAATCTGATACTTAACACGGCAGGCTACCACATTTAGAATGACAGTGACTCGTGGAAAGACAGTCAATAGCATTTTAAATGGGATAGTTCCAAATCGAAGTGATAACTAAATCAACCAATCCACAGAAGACCATTAGACGGCCATGTTGTTGCTTGACACTATAAAATACACGGCAGAGATAAACTCGGGAGACTGGCTGGAAGTCTGAGAGTGAGTCTGGGAGTGAGAGAGTTTGGAGGGTGGTTGTTCCATCATACACTTCGTGTTTAGCCAATGCGCTCAATAGGTGCTTATGATGGACACCCTGTGAACAGTAAGAGATCTGAATGCGTGTTGTATGTGCAGAATACCTTGTGAACGATGTGTGGTCTGATTATGCGTGAGCATACAGATACACCTGAGTATGTGAAGTGATCTGATTAAATGTGAATGTACAGATTGCCTGATTATATGTGAATGCACAGATCGCCTGATTATATGTGATCTGATTATATGTGAATGCACAGATCGCCTGATTATATGTGAATGCACAGATCACCGGATTATATGTGATCTGATTATATGTGAATGCACAGATCACCTGATTATATGTGAATGCACAGATCACCTGATTATATGTGAATGCACATATCACCTGATTATATGTGATCTGATTATATGTGAATGCACAGATCACCTGATTATATGTGAATGCACAGATCGCCTGATTATATATGAATGCACAGATCGCCTGATTATATGTGAATGCACAGATCGCCTGATTATATGTGAATGCACAGATCACCTGATTATATGTGAATGCACAGATCGCCTGATTATATATGAATGCACAGATCGCCTGATTATATGTGAATGCACAGATCGCCTGATTATATGTGAATGCACAGATCGCCTGATTATATGTGAATGTACAGATCACCGGAGTACATGTTCTGATCGTGAAGATGAGTTTGTGATTGTGTGTTGAGGGTGCAGATAGAGGACGGCGAGCTAACTGGAGCCATTAAGTTCGGGCTAGAATATTTCTTGAGGTTGTGAAGTATTGTTGTTGCGACTGTAGACTTAGAACCTGCCCTATTATGTAGTTACAGAAACAACATGAACAGTATGTCCTTGTATGTTCTGTCGTAGTTAGATTTATACATTATGATTATTTAGTTTAGAAGTTCTTTTCTTTTGTTGATATTGTGCAACGATGATTCTTGTTAATAAATGATATTATTTTGTGTTATGGTCAGCAATAGTGTTTACTGTGCTGAAGTCGTTGTGCAGATATATGTTGTAGCCTGACGATGAGTAAACTACTCAACGTAATAGCCTACTCTGCTGCAATGTATTGATGTTGTTGTTTGCGAACGCCCACAATGAGTAGGTTACTCTTTTGTGCGCCCTGAACAGGACGTTAAGTGGCAGGTTGCAGTGGCTCTCCACACATCCCGAGTGTGCTGATGAAGGTGGACCGGGGTCCTACAGGCAGTTGAGCTATGCTTGGTTTCATCTGCGTGTCACTCACTACTACAGTGATCATGTCGATCCCTCACCCCGTTATCTGGGTTGCCATGAAAACAGCCTGTTTCCAGGGAGGGCTATTAGGAAGCCGAGGTGAGGGTCTTCGCCAGTTCTTCACCTGATCCTGACTAACATATCTGATCAGTATATTTTGCCTGACCAAATGTTAGTCTTCCTCCCCCAATTTATTGACTGATTGATCGGCATTTTCATTCCATGTGATGCACAATGATTGATTTATTGGTCGATTGATTAACCTTTTCATTTCATGTAATGCGCAATGATTGATTTATTGATCAATTGTTGGCCCTTTTATTCCATGTGATGTGCAATGATTGATTTATTGATTGATTGGATGGCCTTTTCATTCCATGTGATGCGCAATGATTGATTTATTGATTGATTGATTGGCCTTTTCATTCCATGTGATGCGCAATGATTTATTTATTGATCAAATTATTTGTCTTTTAATTCCATATGACGCTCAATGATTGATTGATTTGCCTTTTCGTTCCATGTGACACACAAAGATTGATTGATTTGCCTTTATCATTCCATGAAACGCTCAATGATTGATTTGTTGGTTGATTGATTGATTTGCCTTTTCATTCCATGTGATGCACAATAATTGATTGATTCACAGCAGTTAATTTTTTGTGTTGTTTTTTTTTTGTGTTCACCTTATTTCTCTAATCCCCAAGGCTGTGTGCATTGCACTGTGGTTTTTATTTTGCGCCTGATGGTCCAGTGCATCCGACTTCAGCATGCATTTTATGTAAGGTTCTGCTTCCTCCTGCATTTTCTCAGGGTTTACTTCCCCGGGGTAACGGCCGGTGCTGTGTTGGAGATGGAACCCAGCACCTCCGGATTGTGACTCGTAGCTGGCTGCTTGCATCAAGGTCAGCGAACCACAGCTGACCAGACCCTATTCCAGCCTCCAAGCAACCGCTCTGAACTAACAGAATAGGGATTGCAGTGGGAAGGCAAACCCAGTACTCAAAAAAGCCAGCTGAAACCAGATGTGGCGGACCGAAAGGCGAAGACATCTCAACGTCACTGTCAACTATGACATAACATCACAATATCCTGTTAAGCACGAAATCTGAAGAAGAAGAAGAAGAATAAGAAGAAGAAGAAGAAAAAAAAGAAGAAGAAGAAGATAACTTCTGCTTTACCTCATAACATTTCGATCTTGATGTTTGACAGCGAGTGCCCAGTTCCTCTTGGCAAGGGAAATAATCTTCTTGAAGGGAAGTAGCCCTCGGTACTTAAGCACGGATCTTATATAATGCACATCAGCCATTTTATTCATTTCCTCAAGGCGAGACAACTGTTTTTGCTTTTCTACTTCTCTCTGTGAACAAAAAATGGGCAAATTGTGAGCTTTCTCTCTGTGAACAAAAAATTGGCAAATTGTGAGCTTTCTCTCTGTGAAAAAAAAATGGGCAAATTGTGAGCTTTCTCTCTGTGAACAAAAAATGGACAAATTGTGAGCTTTCTGTGAACAAAAAATGGGCAAATTGTGAGCTTTCTCTCTGTGAACAAAAAATGGGCAAATTGTGAGCTTTCTGTGAACAAAAAATGGGCAAATTGTGAGCTTTCTCTCTGTGAACAAAAAATGGACAAATTGTGAGCTTTCTGTGAACAAAAAATGGGCAAATTGTGAGCTTTCTCTCTGTGAACAAAAAATGGGCAAATTGTGAGCTTTCTCTCTGTGAACAAAAATAGAGCAAATTGTGAGCCTTCTGTGAAAAAAAAAATGGGTAAATTGTGACCTTTCTGTGAACAAAAATAGGGCAAATTGTGAGCTACACATTGTGTCATTTGCATACAAATTTTGTCCAATTTTTATGTGTCGTCCTTTTAGTATGAATATTGGTGTGTTTTTTTTTAAGTTACCATTTTAGTCTTAAGATGGCCGCTTCTTAATGGCTGCTCTCTCGACTCGCTCTGGTGTTTGTGTCATTTCCTATGTTTGGTGGTTTCTGTTCAGATTATATTTCCCAACTCCTTCACCAGGAACTTTGTTCTGTGGAATTAATGTGCTTTCGATCAGTCATCCTGTTTGTTAGGCTGCATTTCATGCCTGGCTCAAGCTGTGGAAAACCAGTCCATGATGGGCTTCAACGTTCCGTTTAACTGCACCCAGAATTCAGTCCAGGTTACCACCACTCAAGGACTTTTCTGCTCGGACTGAAGCCAACTTCCTCCTGCCCGTTCCTACCTCCACCGGAGGTTACACAATACCTCTCCCAACCTCGTATTCTCAGCACAGCAAGGGTCACACTGACCAACAGGTGGACACAGTCAGAAGCCTCAGCAGCGGGACACGTGGAAACAGGGAGTTTGATACGGACAGACATGGAAAGCCCGAGACAAACATTGGTTTAACACACTCCTTGGAGCCTTCATCCCAAGGCAATGGAGTACTCGGCTTCACCTGGGGAATTTGTAGAGATTTCGGTCGACACACTACGCATGAACACTGCCTCAGCAGTTGAATATGGTAGTGGTCGATCGACGCAACGGGCCTTTGACGCCTACGCAAACATTATAATTATTTTATCTGCTCCCATTTTAGTGCAAATTTTGGTGGGTTTTTATGTGTTTACATGTTAGTCACAATTCTGGAGGTGGTTTCATGTGTTTACATGTTAGTCCAAATTTTGGTGCGTTTTTATGTGTTTACATGTTAGTCCAAATTTTGGGGCGTTTTTATGTGTTTACATGTTAGTCCAAATTTTGGTGGTGGTTTTATGTGTTTATATGTTAGTCCAAATTTTGGTGGTGGTTTTATGTGTTTATATGTTAGTCCAAATTTTGGTGGTGGTTTTATGTGTTTATATGTTAGTCCAAATTTTGGTGGTGGTTTTATGTGTTTATATGTTAGTCCAAATTTTGGTGGTGGTTTTATGTGTTTATATGTTAGTCCAAATTTTGGTGGTGGTTTTATGTGTTTATATGTTAGTCCAAATTTTGGTGGTGGTTTTATGTGTTTACGTGTTAGTCCAAATTTTGGTGAGTTTTTATGTGTTTATATGTTAGTCCAAATTTTGGTGGTGGTTTTATGTGTTTATATGTTAGTCCAAATTTTGGTGGTGGTTTTATGTGTTTATATGTTAGTCCAAATTTTGGTGGTGGTTTTATGTGTTTATATGTTAGTCCAAATTTTGGTGGTGGTTTTATGTGTTTATATGTTAGTCCAAATTTTGGTGGTGGTTTTATGTGTTTATATGTTAGTCCAAATTTTGGTGGTGGTTTTATGTGTTTACGTGTTAGTCCAAATTTTGGTGAGTTTTTATGTGTTTATATGTTAGTCCAAATTTTGGTGGTGGTTTTATGTGTTTATATGTTAGTCCAAATTTTGGTGGTGGTTTTATGTGTTTATATGTTAGTCCAAATTTTGGTGGTGGTTTTATGTGTTTACGTGTTAGTCCAAATTTTGGTGAGTTTTTATGTGTTTATATGTTAGTCCAAATTTTGGTGGTGGTTTTATGTGTTTATATGTTAGTCCAAATTTTGGTGGTGGTTTTATGTGTTTATATGTTAGTCCAAATTTTGGTGGTGGTTTTATGTGTTTATATGTTAGTCCAAATTTTGGTGGTGGTTTTATGTGTTTATATGTTAGTCCAAATTTTGGTGGTGGTTTTATGTGTTTACGTGTTAGTCCAAATTTTGGTGAGTTTTTATGTGTTTATATGTTAGTCCAAATTTTGGTGGTGGTTTTATGTGTTTATATGTTAGTCCAAATTTTGGTGGTGGTTTTATGTGTTTATATGTTAGTCCAAATTTTGGTGGTGGTTTTATGTGTTTACGTGTTAGTCCAAATTTTGGTGAGTTTTTATGTGTTTATATGTTAGTCCAAATTTTGGTGGTGGTTTTATGTGTTTATATGTTAGTCCAAATTTTGGTGGTGGTTTTATGTGTTTATATGTTAGTCCAAATTTTGGTGGTGGTTTTATGTGTTTACGTGTTAGTCCAAATTTTGGTGAGTTTTTATGTGTTTATATGTTAGTCCAAATTTTGGTGGTGGTTTTATGTGTTTACGTGTTAGTCCAAATTTTGGTGAGTTTTTATGTGTTTACATGTTAGTCCAAATTGTGGCGGGGGTTTTATGTGTTTACGTGTTAGTCCAAATTTTGGTGAGTTTTTATGTGTTTATATGTTAGTCCAAATTTTGGTGGTGGTTTTATGTGTTTATATGTTAGTCCAAATTTTGGTGGTGGTTTTATGTGTTTACGTGTTAGTCCAAATTTTGGTGAGTTTTTATGTGTTTATATGTTAGTCCAAATTTTGGTGGTGGTTTTATGTGTTTACGTGTTAGTCCAAATTTTGGTGAGTTTTTATGTGTTTACATGTTAGTCCAAATTGTGGCGGGGGTTTTATGTGTTTACGTGTTAGTCCAAATTTTGGTGAGTTTTTATGTGTTTACATGTTAGTCCAAATTTTGGTGAGTTTTTATATGTTTACATGTTAGTCCAAATTTTGGCGGGGGTTTTATGTGTCAATCATTTTAGCTTTTGAGTTAGTGAATTGGGTCTCGTGAATTGGGTCTCGTGAATTGGGTCTCGTGTACTGCTTATGTTCATGTCGTCTCTCGATTGGTGTAAATACTCATTTCTCATGATGTTTTGTATCGCTCTGTATGGTACTCGATGATTAAATTGTGTCTACATCTATAAATATGACTTTCTATCTACTTGTTTGAGCAAGAAGATTCCTATATCTATAAATATGACTTATTGCTTGTATGAGCAAACAAATTGTCTAATATAAATACGTTTTTTTGCTTGTTTGACCAAACAATTTTCTACATCTATAAATATGACTTTCTACTTGTTTGAGCAAGAAGGTTAATATATCTATAAATATGACTTATTTTATTTTTTAAATGTGCATCTATAAATATTACTTTTAGCTTGTTGTACCAACAATTTTCTGCCTCTTTAAATTTGATTTTTAGTTGGTGTAACCAACAAAATTTATACATATATAAATATGCGTTCTTTTACAGTTTTTTCCTAAAAATTTCTACAACTATGAATATGACTTTTTGTTTGTTTTATTAACAAAATGTCAACATCTAAAGATACGATTTTGTACTTGCTTACGAAAAATTGTCTACATCTATAAATATGACTTTTTGCTTGTTAATCAAATATTCTCTACATCTATAAATATGACTTTTTTCATGCTTTATCAAAAGATTTCTTCATCTATAAAGATATTTTTAGCCTGATTCATCTATAAATGTCTACTTTGCTCTAGTGTTTGCGTCTATTGAGATGGACACACATCGGTTAACCACCCTCCGTAAGCGCCTGTACCAATATAACAGAGTATTAAGCTGCTCGAGCCTAGCCCACTAAGAAGTAAACCCTTTTCCCAGATACTTCCAGCTCAGATCAGAGCTGGGACCTGCACAGGGGGATCTGCACCAGTAGAAGTACAGGTCAAACATCTATAAATATATTTATACTTACAAAAAAGAAATTTTGTGTTGCCTGTTTTTTAGCAGCTTTTTCTATTTATAAAGACAAGAGATTTATTACCTGTTTTTCTAATAGCTTTTTCTGTCTGTATGCCTCAGCTCTGGCTTTCTTTTCTTCCTCAATGGTTCGCTTTGAATCCTCTTCCAGTTTCTGTAGTTGTGCCTGGAAAAATTGTACAAATGTATTTTTTAATTAACTTCTTTATACTGGTTTAGAAGACTGCAGAGTCTGTATACAACAACAGGTTTGTGAGCAAGAAGATTCTAGAACAGTGTTTCCGGGATCAAAACCATGAGCAGTGCATGAGCTGTAGCGGTCAGCGACCCATATCTGAATGCTAGCATCAGGGCCAGCGAACCAGAGCTGATTAGACCCTTATACACCTCCACGCGGTGATCCTGGATAACAGGATGCAGCAGAGCAGACCGGCTAAGGAGAAGAGATCGAAGAGGGAAAGCTAACCAGGTACTCAAAAAATGCCTGCTGAAGTCAGATGTGTCGGACCGAAAGGTGCAAATATCGCAGTCAAGCTGTAAACTACGACACAACGAACAAAGAAGAAGAAAAACAGTGTATCCCAATCTTTTTAGACTCGCGGACCAGTGAAGACAGAAAAAATTGTTTGCGGAACGGTGAAAACAAGAAAAATTGTTTGTGGGCCGGTGAAAATGGTGGTCCATGGACCGGCGGTTGAGAAACACTGCTCTAGAACATTAAGTACTGATTTAACTAACTTTACTGGCATCCCTTGAAAAAGATCCGCAATGGATTATCATTCTTTATCCATCACTCCGGATAGCGGAGTACAAGTCCAACATTGCATTTGGATTATCCTCAGAGGGTCAGAACCCTGAACACATTCTACAGGAATGCCCACTCTATAGGGAAATGAGATGCAAGAGAGTGCTGAGCTGAGACAAAATCCGTGACGCAGCCGCTCCGACCAGGTGAAGAGTACAGACTTCATCATGGCGAATAGCAAGCATATATAGCATGACCAAAGATAAACGCTGCAAAGACAAAATTAATGACCAACAACACAACAGGCTTCAACAGCAGGATAAAAGCTAACGGTCAGGAACTCGAAGTGGTTGACCGTTTTAAATATCTGGGGTCGATTGTCAGTGATGAAGGATCAAAATGTGAGGTGTTGGCCAGAATAGCACAGACAATAGCAGCGCTTGCACGGCTTGACAAAATCTGGCAAGATAAACGGTTAGCACTATGCACAAAAGTCAGATTAATGTGTACACTGGTCCTGTCAATATTCCTCTATGCTTGTGAGACATGGACAGTTACAGTTGACCTTCAGCGAAGGATACAGGCCTTGGAGATGAGATGTTTCCGAAGACTTTTAAACGTCATGTACAAAGATCGAGTTACAAATGAGGAAATACGAGATAGAATTACAACAGAAATAGGGCCTTTTGAAAACCTCTTGGCAACTGTCAAAAGAAGGAAACTCGCTTGGTACAGTCACATATCGAGATCAAATGGTCTTGCAAATACGATCCTCCACGGGAAGGTGCAAGGCAGACGACGAAGAGGTCATCCCAAAAAGAGATGGGAGGACAACATAAAAGAATGGACCAATCTCCGACCAGAAGAGGCACAGGCAAGGACCACTGACAGAGAAGGGTGGCATGGTGTTGTTAGGATGTCTTCGTGTGTGCCCCAACGACCTCACCGGTTACGGGATGACCTAACCTGACCTGACCTGAAAGATTCTGAACACAAAGAAAAAAAAGGATTATCCTAACCAGATTTGAGGGAATCCTGAATCCATTTGTTCGTAGTGCAGTTTCAGTAGCAATGGTTTTCACATGGTGAGTTTGCTAGCCTGATGTACATCTAACTAGTCGCCGCTTATGACATGCCAGTAAGGAAGCAATCACCCTATTGTGTTAAACCCAAATGTTTTCATTAATCAAGAACGAAAGTCAGAAGCGCGAAGACGATCAGATACCGTCGTAGTTCTGACCATAAACGATGCCGACTTGCGATCCACAGGAGTTGCTTCGATGACTCTGCGGGCAGCTTCCGGGAAACCAAAGTGTTTGGGTTCCGGGGGAAGTATGGTTGCAAAGCTGAAACTTAAAGGAATTGACGGAAGGGCACCACCAGGAGTGGAGCCTGCGGCTTAATTTAACTCAACACGCCAACACTGTAATGATTGACAGGCTGAGAGCATTTTCGTTAGGTCTAATAGGGAACGTGTGCTGGAATTGGACCCTCAAGAGACAGGTCATATTACCCTTCAAACGACAGGGCGTTGCTACAGTAATCCTGCTCAATCCGAGAGGAATCGCAGGTTTTAGACACTTAATCATTGACTGACAAATAGCTCTCTCGTGATTCGTTGGGTCTAATAGTGAACGGGTGCTGGTTATTAGACCCTTGGAAGACAGGTCAGTTTTACCCTACTAATGACAGGGCGTTGCTACGGTAACCCTGCTCAATCCGAAAGGAATCGCAGATCTCAGACTCTTGGTCCACGTGCCTGGCTGATAAGCTCATGGTGTGAGGCTACCATCTGAGGGAGTGCGGCCGAACGCCTCTAAGCCGGAATCTCGCCCTAAATCCCAGCACCACTGCAACGGGAGGCAACGATATGGTTGGGACCTGGGGCTCGCGTCTCAGCCCAACCCGGTCGAGCCGCAGAAAGAGGTCTCTGCCATCCCGCCAATCAAAGCGGGCAGGGAGCTGCTTGATATTCACCCCATACGGCGTTGAGGTGTGAAACCACTAGTAGAAGACTTAGTTCTCGGTCGGGGTGTCGTAAGCAGTAGAGCAGCCACCTCACTGCGAACTGTTGAGACTCAACCCTTGATCATGAGATATGTCCGCACACCAGGCGAACAACATCTCCATGCCATGACCAGGCCTGTCCCCTGGTTAAATGCACTCCTGCCTCGCTCTTTACCTCTGTCTGCTATCAGTCATCCCAATGGACGCAGAAGAGATGCAGGCCAGCGGACATTGCACCTCTGCCCTATTGTGACAACCTCCCAGGTGGCGGGGAATGCTAGGCGTACCATCACTGCAGAGGAGCCAAGAAAATAAAGGGAGCAAGGAGATACCCCACTCACATGCATATGCTACGTTTCTGGCAGGATGTGAAGATCCTGGGACACAGACACACTGGACTGCCTATCTTCCAGGATAGTACAAACTAATACATAGTCCATCATATCATCACTACACACTATAGACACGAGTGGTGAAGACTCGATAGTCCTGCAAGACAACTTCCCTAAGAGAGACAACTCTGATCACAAACAACTGCTGCTTTGCAGATAGGCAGGGGACAGCCAAAGGCTAAGGAGGGCATCCCTACAGAAACGCCTGTTGAAATCGGATGCACTGGGCCACAGGCTTAACTAAACAGTACAACGTATATCACTGTATGATGACGGTACAACCTACCAGGTTGACCTCTGACAGCGTACGAAGAAGAAGAAGAACCCAAGTACGACTTGGGCAACGAGATCAGTCTGCTGAGGGACAATCAGCAGCGCTAGCGGACAACGAAGATGTTGATTGTCTGCTGTGCAATCAAATCTCACAGCTAAGGCTAAGTCTCAACAGTTCACAGCGACCGCAGGTTAAACCCTACTTTCATATGATATATTCAAATTGATATCTGAAAGACGATTCATAGCTCGCTGCTTGCATTTAGGTCAACAAATCAGAGCTGACCAAGATACAATTCCACCTCCAAGCGACGGCCCTGGAAACAGACTGTGCTAGTGTAGTCTGGCTAAGAGAAAAGGGATCGCAGCGGGAAGGCGATCTCAAAAAAGCCAGCTGAAATCAGATGTGTCTAGCCGAAAGATAAATATATCGCAGCTTCGCTGTAAACTACAATACAATGTCACTACATCCATTCCAGAGCAAATGCTGAAGGAAGAAAATTCTGAAAACATGGTAAAAAGTAGGATAATTCTATGGAGATATCAAAATCCTCGGGCTGACCCTGCTTTCTTTAGATATATTCAAGTTGACGTCTCTTTGGCATTTGCCCCGAAAAGGATGTATTTGGATTAGTTAATTTGTCTGTTTTTGTATTTTCTTCCGCCCGATTATCCTGTCCTGGATATCGACTATATTTTTTTGTTTGGCGTTCGCCTTATTTCTCTAATCCCTAAGGCGGTGTGCGTTGCACTGTGGTTTTTATTTTGCGCCTGTCGACCCAGTGGATCCAACTTCAGCATGCATTTTATGTAAGGGTCTGCTTCCTCCTGCATTTTCTAAGGGTTTGCTTCCCCGGGGTAACGACCGGTGCTGTGATGGGGATCGAACCCAGCACCTTTGGATTGTGAGCCGTGCAACTTAACCACTAGGCTACGCCGTCCCCTATATCGACTATATGAATAGGACTGCGCTTAAACCTGTGTTATATTTCTCGGTCTACTTCACATGGCTGAACTCCACGAGATTGTCACCCTTCGCCCTAGCTGCAAACAGTGTCAGTTTTGGTGTGTGAAATAATGGATTAGAATACAGCCTGGGAGACAGCCCAAGTCACTGAGTGATGTCCCTACGACCTCTTGTGGTAATGGGAAAGGCATGACACATTACGTTAGATGTCATCATCACTCCGTTGCCTTGCTGGATACCTGTTTACGAGAAAGGCTTCAAGGGTAAACCATGAAGAAAAATCTGCATCTTGTGCTATCTTCAGCCGTCTCGATAAATATCTTGCCACTGGCTCTTGGTAGCTCAGGACCAGAGAATGAGGTTGACAAAAGGTGCAGTTTCTTCCTCACTTTAATCCAAATCACTGCGCGTCACCCATTTCAGCGGACACAGCAAGAGAAAAGACTGTCCACACGGCTGAACAAAGAAAGTGGTCTTCATCACACGTGATGAACGAACATCATCAGTTTACACCAAGGCTGCTATATTTGCACCTTTTGGTCCAACACATCCAATTTCAGCAGGTTTTATTGGGTAACAGGTGTGCCTCTTCCCTGCGATCCCTAATTCCTCAGCTTGTCTACACTAATGCAGTTTGTTTCAAGCACTGCCACATGGACGTAGAATAGGGTCTTGGTCAGATCTGGTTCGCTGACCCTGATCCAAGCAACTAAATATGAATCGCTGACTGCTGTCAGCTCATTCATTGTGCAGCCTCTTCAGCTCATCAAATTAACGTCTGAAAGTCTACGAAGTTCTTTGAACATCAGGACAATCACTGCATTTTTCTTTTTATTTAACCTTAGCCATGCCACTGTCGCTTTCATGCCACTGTCGCTTTCATGCCACTGTCGCTTTCATGCCACTGTCGCTTTCATGCCACTGATTAAAATGTTAGCGTAACAATCTAGGCAGTGTTAAAGCGACAGCCGAACATGCACAGTTTTAATCATATATAGGGTAAACTAAGACAGTTGTCCAGTAAGGCTCTAACCAGGACGTCACGTCAGGGTCAGGCACAATACACTGACCAAGACCATAATCTCTCTTCCATGTAGCGTTCCCTGGAAGCAGACTGTTTTCAAGGCAGCCTGGCTGATGAGATGTGGATCAATGTTATCGCTGTAGTAGCGAACATCACGCAGATGAAGCCAAGCATAGCACAACCGCCTGGAGGACCCCGTTCCACCTTCATCAGCATGCTCGGGATGTGAGGAAAGTTACTACAACTTAACGTCCTTTTCAGGGCACACAAAAGTGTTGTTGTTGTTATTTTGAATTCCCACAATGAATAAGTTACTCTTTTGTGCGCCCTAAAAAAGAATGTTAAATTGACAGGTTGCAGTAGCTTTCCTCACATCCCAAGCATGTTGATGAAGGTGGAACGAGGTCCTCCAGGCGGTTGTGCTATGCTTGGCTTCATCTGCCTGTCACTCACTACTACGGGGATCACGTTGATCCCTTACCTCGTTAGCCAGGATGCCATGAAAACAGCCTGTTTCCAGGGAGGGCTACTAGGAAGTCAAGGTGAGGGTCTTGGCCAATATATTTTGCCAGACCAGATGTTAGTCTTCCTCCCCGCACAAAAGGATAAACTTACTCATTGCGGGCATTAAACAACAACAACAATCATATATAGCCAATCAGGTTACCATAGAAATGACTCAAATCGAGGCTATTTGTTTGCCAAAAATGTCACTTCCTTCTTCACAAGTAGGAACTGTGAAAAGTCTTTGTGTTAAATTAAAAATGAATTTGGCTTGGCTTCGTTCGTTCTCAATCTCCCACTACCAAACCCTGAAAGGGCCTAAGTAGCAGAATGTAGTCCAGAGAACGGAATGTGTTGTGTCGTAGTTTACAGCTTGACTGCGATATTTGCACCTTTCTGTCCAACACATCCGACTTCAGCAAACATTTTTTGAGTACCAAGTTAGCATTCCCTCTTCAATCCCTTCTCCTTAGCCAGTCTGCCCTGCTGCAGCCTGTTATCCAGGATCACCGTGTGGAGGTGTAGAAGGGTCTTGGCAGCTCTGGTTCGCTGGCCCTAACGCTAGCAGTCAGTTGTGGGTCGCTGACCACTGCTGCTCATGCGCTGCTCAGCATCTTAATCCCCAAAAAATTAATTTGAAACACTTTATTATCTTCTTCGTGCGGATTGGAGCCAGCCCATTATCCAGAATGGGTAAGTCAAGTTGTTGCAAAAGATCTTTGTGAGGTTGATCTGCTTAGTGTGTTTATGTAGATGAAATAAATACACTTGGAAACTAACAGATATGCCGATCTTATAAAAGAACGGTATCAGTGCTTTGTGGTGACTTCAAAGGATTTTATTGAGGAGAAAATGTTTGTGTTTTGTTTTATAAATTTTGCACCGTCATCTTCTTGCATCTCAGAAACTAACACACACTCAACAAAAACAATAACAAGTTCTTTATTCATTTATGTATCTACACACAACAAAATCACATCTATAGTTCAGTTCATCTTGCAACCCATCAGGTCGTTGGGGCACATTTAACTTACTTAACTTAATGTCTTTATACTGGTTTAGAAGACTCTGCAGAGTCTGTATACAACCAGTTTCATTTACATTACCTTGCTCTAAAAGCTATGCGTATCCAATTTATTCTTAAATGCATTAACCGTCCCTGCCTCCATTACCTCCCGTGGCAATGCATTTCAAGCATTCACCACTCTCTGACTAAAGAAATATTTCCTAATATCTAATATGGACCTCTCTTTAGTTAATTTGTAGCTATACCCTCTTGTTCTTGTTGGTGGCTGTATTTTAAAAAACTTGTTATAGTCTAATTTATCCGTTCTGGAAGTCACTTCCACAATCCCATCTCTCTCTATCCACTACCTCCAGTCGTGCCTCATCAGGACAGAAGGTTTGACCACTCACTGATGTTGTCTGCCCATCTCTTCCTCGGACGTCCCCGTCCTCTCTATAGATCAACTAATAAAACGGTTTCAAGCTCTCAAAGTCAACAACCATAGTAAAATGTGACATTCTGAAAAACCGAGCAGCTGCAGCGAAAATTGCGTCAATTTTTTTTACGATGGTGCAAAGGTTAAGATATATTTAAGTTGATGTCTGAAAGTGAACAAACCAGTTTCTCTTCTTCCTGTTTTCTCTTTTTCTCTTCTCTTTCTGCTTTCAGTTTTGCCCGCAACGCAGCTCTATCTTCAATGTCTGAAAAAAAATTACAAAAAAGTAGGTCAAGGTTGGGTCAATGTAAAATAACAGAGGTTGTTGTTGTTGTTGTTGTTTTTTAATGCCCACGATAAGTCACAGGACATGCTGGACTGCAGAAACGGCGCTCTCGACTTCCTGAACACCGTGACCATTGGTGATGAGTTATGGGTACGACCCGGACTTCCTGAACACTGTGACCACTGGTGATGAGTTATGGGTTTGTGGGTACGACCTGGGCTTCCTGAACACTGTGATCACTGGTGATGAGTCGTGGGTTTATGGATACGACCCAGACTTCCTGAACACTGTGACCACTGGTGATGAGTTATGGGTACGACCCGGACTTCCTGAACACTGTGACCACTGGTGATGAGTTATGGGTTTGTGGGTACGACCTGGGCTTCCTGAACACTGTGATCACTGGTGATGAGTCGTGGGTTTATGGATACGACCCAGACTTCCTGAACACTGTGACCACTGGTGATGAGTTATGGGTACGACCCGGACTTCCTGAACACTGTGACCACTGGTGATGAGTTATGGGTTTGTGGGTACGACCTGGGCTTCCTGCACACTGTGATCACTGGTGATGAGTCGTGGGTTTATGGATACGACCCAGACTTCCTGAACACTGTGACCACTGGTGATGAGTTATGGGTACGACCCGGACTTCCTGAACACTGTGACCACTGGTGATGAGTTAAGGGTTTGTGGGTACGACCTGGGCTTCCTGAACACTGTGATCACTGGTGATGAGTCGTGGGTTTATGGGTACGACCCAGACTTCCTGAACACTGTGACCACTGGTGATGAGTTATGGGTACGACCCGGACTTCCTGAACACTGTGACCACTGGTGATGAGTTAAGGGTTTGTGGGTACGACCTGGGCTTCCTGAACACTGTGATCACTGGTGATGAGTCATGGGTTTATGGGTACGACCCGGACTTCCTGAACACTGTGACCACTGGTGATGAGTTATGGGTACGACCCGGACTTCCTGAACACTGTGACCACTGGTGATGAGTTATGGGTTTGTGGGTACGACCTGGGCTTCCTGAACACTGTGATCACTGGTGATGAGTTATGGGTATGACCCGGACTTCCTGAACACTGTGACCACTGGTGATGAGTTATGGGTTTGTGGGTACGACCTGGGCTTCTCATTTCCAAGCAATTTTTGGCTGTTCCCCAAGCTGAAATTCCACTGAAAGTGACCCAACTTCAGTCACGAGAAGACATTAGGTGGAATGCAACAACCCAGCTGTACTCCATTCCCAAAGAGACGTTCCTGAAATGTTTCCAACAATGACAGGACTGTTGGGAGAAGTATTTGGAGTCCCAAGGACCGCTCGGAGAAGTGTGTGAAGCCCCAAGGACCGCTCGGAGAAGTGTGTGGAGCCCCATGGAGAGTACTTTGAAGGAGATTAGGGTTTAAAACCTTCAGGTGGGGGAGGCATAGGCTAGTGGTTAAGTGACACGGCTCACAATCCGAAGGTGCTGGGTTTGCTCCCCAATCACAGTACCGGCCGTAACCCAAGGGAAGCAAACCCTTAGAAAATGCAGGAGGAAGCAGACCCTTACATAAAATGCATGCTGAGGTAGGATGCACTAGGCTGATAGGCGCAAAATAAAAACATAGTGCAACGCACACCACTTTGGGGAATAAAGAAATAAGGAGAACGCAAAAGAACATTTTTTTGTTTAAACTTTCAAGTTGGTAATTTTATTTTTCCGGCCCATAGGTCAAATACTTTTTAAACACACCTCATAAAAGGAATCTTTACTTTTCTTGTACACTTTTTACAAAGCATATTAAACACAATTATGAACAAAAGTAACAAATTGCCTACTTACTTTGAAGAACTTTCAGGTATCTTGGGTTCTGAGTTTTAGTTGCGGAGAAGGATGTGCGGGTTACACTAGTTGCTGCGCTTTGATCAGTTCTTGCAGTTGATGTGTCGGACCTGGATCTAGTCAGAGATAATTACTGTAAGCCCACAGGTTCTGAATCGGGGGTATACAGATCCCTTTTGGGGTTGGTAAATTAAATAATAGGATCATAGGACTCAGTCTTTATATGTGTGGTTAGGTTGTGTATTTGGAAATGTGAATTGTCAGGTGTTATGTATACTTATGGCGCAGAAACATGGACACTGAATAACAATTTGGAAAAGAGTATTGGAACCTTCAAAATGTAGGTATATAGAAGATTGAGTCGCATTTCTTGGAAAGAGAAGAAAACAAATGTGGAGGTATTGGAAAAGTTGGGGGTGAAAAGAGAATTAATGACCGAAATCAGGGTTAGACAGTTACGTTATTTTGGTCATATAACAAGATATACCTCCTTGTTGAAGACCCTACTGGAGGGTAGGGTGGAAGGCAGTCGTCCAAGAGGCAGACAACGTTTTAAGGGGGTGGATAACATCAGGAGATGGACTGGAAATCGCCTCTCAGATTGCACCATTACAGCAAGAGATAGAGTACGCTGGAGATCTATTGCGGCCAATATTGATGCAGAGATGGCACGTAGACTAAACTGAACTGCGTTATTTGGGATTTGCTATTTTTTTCACAAATAAATACGATCAAATCCTGTTTTTATCATCTGTTCTGTTCTAGACCCAGAGAAAAAAAATAGGCCGCTATATACTGGAACAGATATGGATCTTATCCTGTCTTTAAAATATTTAAAATGGAAAATAAAAGATTCGAAATGGAAATCAGTTAGAGAATGTGAAAGACCAAATCTATTTTCATCGACATGAGTCATATATTGACATCCGAGCAGCGGTCAGTGACCCATAGCTGACTGCTAGCGTCAGGGCCAGCAAACCAGAGCTGCCAAGACTCTTCTACACCTCCACGCGGTGATCCTGGATAACAGGCTGCAGCAGGGCAGACTGGCAAAGGAGAAGAGGTCGAAGAGGGAATGGTAACCCAGTACTAAAAAAATGCATGCTGAAGTCAGATGTGTCGGACCGAAAGGTGCAAATATCGCAGTCAAGCTGTAAACTACGACACAACGCATTCCGTTCTCTGGACTACATTCTGCTACTTAAGCCCTTTCAGGGTTTGGTAGCGGGAGATTTAGAACGAACAAAGCCAAGCCAAATATTGACATCCAAACAAGCCGTTTATAAATTAAAAATGAGAGTTATCAGGTATGCTCGTTTTTACTGTATGGCGCAGAAAATGGGAGCTGTGATTGAGAGGTAAGGCACTCGTGTCTCAAAGCGATGAACAGAAAAAGTGGGTGATCGAGTCCCACAAGTTTCAAACGACTTGTGGTCTCAAGGGAGGTGGGACCAGAGTACCTGCATCCTGAGTTACCTTCGTCGTTTTGATTCAGCTTAACTTAACTTGATGTCTTTATACTGGTTTAGAAGACTCTACAGACGATGTATACAACCAGTTTCTTGGAGAGTGGTTTAACCAATGTGCAAGTCCATCTTAATAGACTCAAACACTAACAAGCCACCTGGGGAAAGGAAAAAATAACTTGGATAGATTTTTAACTTGAATTTTGTTCGGGCAGCGACCGTTAAGCCTACTCTTTTCTATTTCTAACTGCCAAGAGATTTTTAACGTGCTTGACACTGAACACGGGAGTCCGATCTCACTACCCAGAGATCAGGGGAATTATCAACAGAAGATTCACGTGAAAAAATCCTGGTCTTCACCGTGATTCGAACCCACAACCTCCGGCACCCGAGGCGGACACCTTACCTCGAGACCACTGAACCGCGATTAATGTCTAGCCACTGGCCAAATGTAGCTCAGGACCAGAGATTGATGTTGATGACCACGACAGTTTCTTCCGAACTATAATCCAAATACAGCGCAAGTTACATCATCAAGACAAAACTGTCCGAAGATATGGCTTTCGATGGACAACTAACGTGGCGTAGAAACGTGAGCAATGAGCAAACGATGGAGAAATGTGGATATATAGAAGAATGAGGAACATCTCCTGGATCGAAAATAAAACAAATAAGGAAGTCTCTGAGAAATTATGGGTGCAAAGAGAATTGATGAACCAACCTAATCTTGAATGCATTAACTGATCCTGCTCCCCCTATTTCTTGTGACAATGCATTCCAAGCAGCATTCACTACTTTCTGACTACAAAAGTATTTCCTAATATCTAATCTGGACCTTTCTTTAATTAATTTACTATTTTGATATATGTATCTGTACGTCGTCCTTTATATATATTGCCACCAAGATATTGCCACCAAGATATTGCCACCAAGATATTGCCACCAAGATATTACCACCACGTGGCCTTCATTTATCAAGAAAAGGCATTTGACCGGGTAAACCGATGTAGGCTATTGGAGGTAATGGAGGAATATCGTGTGGAGGGTCAATTACTGGTTGGCATTCGTGCCTTATACGTAAACAATGAAGGTGCAGTACGAACGAATGCAGGTATGACAAATTGGTTTCCAGCGCTGAGTGGTGTACGGCAGGGTGTGTTCTTTCTTCACTTTTTTTCATAATTTACATGGATAAAATTACATAGTTGGCTAACTCTCATAAAGAGTCCCTCAATGAACTGTTGTTTGCTGATGATCAGGTCATTTTTTACCAATATGGAGAAGACCTACAACCCCATCTGAACTAAAAGAAAAAGATGGTTGAATCAACGAGAGAGCTTCCAACACAAATACAAGATGACTATCATAATATAAGTAGGCAAGAGCAGATTGTCATACTGTGCCTCGGAACGGGACACAAGCGACTCCGCAGCCACATGTATACAAAATTTAGGATTGACAGCTCAAATATGTGTACATGTGGACAGGCACCTCAGACTGCGGAGCATTAACTTCATGACGGTACAGAGTATGAAATACTGAGGTAGACATACTGGCCAAGAGAAACAACACTGAAAGGGAAAATATATGGATCTATGTGGGAGGTGCAGGTTCATACAAGAGACAACTTTACAGATGTAGACATACTCCAAGCGACAGAAGACAGGTTCATACAAGAGACAACTTTGCAGATGTAGACATACTCCAAGCGACAGAAGACAGTGAGGCTCATACAAGAGACAACTTTGCAGATGTAGACATACTCCAAGCAAACGAAAGAAGAAGAAGATGACCACCTGAACCTTCTACATTTCGCTTGTTACGAATATGACATGAAGATCAACACAGACAAGACGGAGACTATAATGATTTCACATAAACAAGTGCAGAGAAGTTTCCACATCAGTGACATTGGTATTGAGTGAGTACGGGAGTTCAAATACCTAAGTAGTATGTTCACTGATGACGGCAGAGTGGACAGAGAGATTGCACTTAGAATTTAGAAGGCGATCAGTATCCACTATAAAATTGCACCGATTTTGAAACACCCTAGAGTGCTTCTTTCTACTAAGAGGAGGCTGATAAATGCACTATTTATTCCTACATTGTGTTACCAATATCGATCTGGGTCCTTACTAGCAACCCGTAAGAGTAAGACCCAGGGATGTGAGATGCGCTGTGTGAGAAGTGCAGCCGGGAAGACAATATGTGACCAAATCCGCAACACCGCGCTGAGGCAGACAGTGTGGACAAACCCAGTTAGTGCCTACATTGACTCTCAACAAATCAAGTAATTTGGTCATTTAGTCAGAATGCATTATGACCAGCCTGCATCAAGAGCATATCATATACAGGTCTCCGGTCCACAAGCAAGAGGCAAACCTCGACGTCAGTGGATCAATGGTGTCTCTGACACTCTCAGGAAGTTACACCTAACGACAGCACAAGCCTCGGACTTGGCGATAACAAGAAATCTACACATCCCACCTCTCTGCGACTCCTCATGGCAAGAGCAGATGGACAAAAGAAGAAGAAGTCACCAAGGTATGAATGATTGCACATCTTGTATGTGTGTGTCTGCAGACACAATCTCATTGTTGTTAGTTGGACTTATTGTCACAATCTTTGTTCTTTTCTGTCTATTCTAAGATCTATTCTTACCTCCTCAACAACGGACAATATTTCTTGTCTCTGACCAAAACCTTTGCTCAAATCAGATTCAGCCGCTAAAAGACCTAACAAAACAATGCAACATAGTTTTCACAAATAGCAAACCAACAGCAAAACAGAATGGTACTCGTATCATGGAGCCCAACCTGGCAATGAGTGTCTCGAAGGGTACACCAAAAACTACTGCTTTCCTTTGATACATTAAAAATAATGTTCTGAAAGCAGACTTTCTTTCTTTCTGCTTTTTTTTTATCCTGTTTGTGCCTTTCGGCGTCAGGTTAGGAAGAGGTTTCTTGATCGGGCCATAGTGTGTACTTCGTACAAGGGGAGGTTTACTGCTTGTTATTTCTGCTATCCATCTTTTGCGTGGTCAGCTCTTGGCTTTGTATCCATTGTATCTGTATAGCATTGCTTTCTGAGGGATACTATCTGGTGTTTGATGTGTCACGTGGCCGAACCATTTGGTTTGCTGTCTCTTGATGAGGTCTAGCACTGGAGTTGTGCCTACTTGTTTCCTAATATCTTAGTTTCAGATTCTATCCATTCTTGTTACATTCTGCGCAGGCATTTCATCTCTGTTGTTACGATATTTCTTTTATCTTTACTTGTCAATGTCCAATTCTGTCACTGGTATCACAATGTGGGCAGGAACATCGTGTTGTATAGTGTTCATGTTGTATCCATTGTCATGTGTTCACATTGTAATATCCGGGACATTTATCCAATGATCTGACTTGCTTTATTACATCTGTTTTGGAATTCTGTCATCTTTGATATCTGCTAAGATTATGTTACCCAGGTGCGTGAAATTTTTCACATGTTCTACTTGTTGGTTTTGTATGATTATTATTTCTATTTCTGTTCTTGCATAACTTCAGTTTTCTCTATGTTGATTTTCATACCGTAATTCGTACAGACCTCATTAAAATTATTGATATGTTCCTGCAGTTGTCTTTCTAAGGATGATATCAGTGCTTGGTCATCAGAAAAGAGAAAGTACACACAAAATAAAAATAAGTAACGAAGTAAGAATAATTAAAACAAAGATGTAAATACCTGTCTTCATCAAATGATGTCCGACCTGGCAATATCTTTGTAATGTTATTGTACCTGTTTTCATTGTTCTTATCGTCTTTGTTGTTACCATCTAAATTTTGTTCGATCTCATCATTTTCCCCTCTCGGTATCTGATTTCCAGGCGGAGGAACTACAAAAAAAGAAGAGGCAAAAGTTCAGACATAAATTTAGTATTAAAACTTAACTTCTTTAAACTGGTTTAGAAGACTCTCTAGAGTTAAAAGGTAAACTCATTCACATCTCATCTTTCCTGTAACTTCAAGAGATCATAGGTGTATCACTCAACATGTGAGCGATGTGTGATGGGGATGTTGCTAGTCCAGTGATTTCCAACCATTTTTGGTCCGCGGCACCCTTAGTGTACAAGACTTGCGGGGTCTAAAGATTACTACCTGCTCACCTGGAGAGGAAGATTAATGTCTGGTCAGGCAAAATATACAGATCAGACATGTTAGTCAGGGTCAGGCAAAATATACTGATCAGACATGTTAGTCAGGGTCAGGCAAAATATACTGATCAGACATGTCAGTCAGGGTCAGGCAAAATATACTGATCAGACATGTTAGTCAGGGTCAGGCAAAATATACTGATCAGACATGTTAGTCAGGGTGAGACAAAATATACTGACTAAGACCCTCACCTCAACTTCCTAGTAGCCCTCCCTGGAAATGGGCTGTTTGTTTTCATGGCAGCCTGGCTAACAAGGTGAGGGATAGACATGATCCCCATAGTAATGAGCGACACGCAGATGAAGCCAAACACAGCACAACCGCTTGGAGGACCCTGGTCCAACTTCATCCGCCTTGCTCGGGATGTGAGAAAAGCAACTGTAACCCGCCTCTTAACATCCTCTTCAGGGCGCACAAAAGAGTAACCTACTCATTATGGGCATTCACAAACAACAACAACAACATCAACAACAACAACAACAACAACAACAACAACAACAACAACAACAACAACAACAACAACAACAACAACAACAACAACAACAACAACAACAACCTGCTTACCTCTGTTGAGCTGATAATATGCCTCATTTGGTTGACGGACTGTGTGCTCTGCATCCTACTTGTTCCTGTCTCCACACCTGGACGAACGCTGGAGCACAGTAACCACTCTGTGGTACTTGGGCGAAAAAAAGACCCCCTTGCAGACCCCCCACCAGATGGCAAGACTTGCTCGAGCTGCACAACACTCAAAATCCTGATACAAACAAGTTAGCCATCCATCCACTGGACTACCACGCCCGAGACAGAATCAACTGGAAACTGAGATGAGACCAGCACAAAAAGCTGCTCGAGCCCAGCCCACTAAGCAGAGAAATGCACCCGGCTACTACCAACTCCCACAAGAGTTGGGGCCTTCACAAGGGCTAATGCCCTTGTAGATGCACAGGTCCACTAAGACTAGGATACCTGGTAAACCTCTTGGCCTCTTCATAAGTTATATCTTCATCAGGTTGAGGTACCTTTCATCCTTCTCTTGACAGTCTGTAAACCTCTTCGTTGCCCCGAATATTCCAATGAGATGGAATCTACTGTTTCACAACTCTCTTGAACCAGTGATATATTTTATAGAGTATCACTCTTAGTTCCTTGGAAGTTAAGTAACCCATAGCATTGCTGCCGTAGGGGTGTGAGGTGTTAGCGATCTCACATTTCAAAGGCTCGGCTATATGAGGGCGGTAGCCATCTCCTCTCCCTCGCTGCTTTTACTTCCTGGACTGAACCGGTACCCATTTTAGCATTTAAGGCTGGGTCGACCCGAGAGCCGTTGCGGTCTGGAAAAATATTTCCGCCTCAACTGGGGAATGAACCCAGGACCACTCAGATGCGAACCCAGCACGCTAACCACTGCGCTACACAGCTCCCATTAGTTCCTTTAGGTCTGTATGTTCTGGCTCCCCAGAGCCACAACCACTGCCAGGGAGTCTGTGAAGAGTACAACTTGTCTCTTTGTGTTTCCATCTGCCATTAAGGCTTCTGCTCTGAAGATACTTGAACATTTTCCAGTCGCCACTGGTAATGGATTTGTGTACTGTTTTTTAGGCTGAGAAAGATCCCTTCACCCTACATTCTCTATTGCATTTTATGCTGATTCATCTGTGTATATCTGGGGTCAGCTGTTGCTTGAGACAAGAAGGTGTATTATCCACTTGTCTTTTTAATATTTACACAGAATAAACATTCCAACAGATAGAGGGGATGCCAGGGTTTGTCATTGGAGGAGTGACAATGAACAATCTAAGATATGCGGATGATACAGTTTTGATGGCAAAATGCGAGCAAGAATTACTGGAGTTAGTGACAACAATATACAAAATAAGTCAAGAGTTTGAATTAGACAAACATCAAGAAAACAAAGACTATGATAATTGATAAAAGTAACAAGAAACCTTGTCTCCAGATAAAAATAAAACAGGAACAGGTACAGAGTTTCTCCTATCTAGGTCATATAATAACGGAAGAAGGCAGCTGTGAAAAAGAAATCAGAAAGAGATTCGGTACGGCCAAGATGGTATTCAGCAACATGCGACACATACTGACATCCAAACAGATAAACCAGAATTTGAAAATGAGAATTGTCAGGTGTTATGTATACTCGTCACTACTTTATGGCGCAGAAACATGGACAATGAATAACAAGTTGGGAAAGAGTATTGAAGCCTTCGAGATGTGGGTATATTGAAGATTGGGTCGCATTTCTTGGAAAGAGAAGAAAAAAAATTTGGAGGTTTTGGAAAAGTTGGGGGTGGAAAGAGAATTAATGACTGAAATCATGGTTAGACAGTTACGTTATTTTGGTCATATAACAAGACATATTCCTTGTTGAAGACCATACTGGAGGGTAGGACGGAAGGCAGTCATTTTATAGGCAGACAATGTTTTAAGTTGGTGGATAACATCGGAAGATGGACTGGAAAAAGCCTTTTAGATTGCACAATTACGGCAAGAGATAGAATAAACTGGAGATCTATTGCAGACGACCTTCGATGGCACCTGAACTGAACTGACCAGCCGACCTTCAATGCAGAGATGGCACCTGAAATGAACTGACCAGCCGACCTTCGATGCAAAGATGGCACCTGAACTGAACTGACCAGCCGACCTTCAATGCAGAGATGGCACCTGAACTGAACTGACCAGCCGACCTTCGATGCAGAGATGGCACCTGAAATGAACTGACCAGCCGACCTTCGATGCAGAGATGGCACCTGAAATGAACTGACCAGCCGACCTTCAATGCAGAGATGGCACTTGAAATGAACTGACCAACCGACCTTCGATGCAGAGATGGCACCTGAAATGAACTGACCAGCCGACCTTCGATGCAGAGATGGTACTTGAATTGAGCTGTTGCTTGGGTTTGGCATATCCCCGTGTTTTACAGTTACAGCTCTTCCTTCTGTTTCTGTACCAATTCACAGCTTGGTGGACTGAATAATATGATATGTAAATTACACAGTTACGGTCTCAAACAGCATTGAGGGCCAGGTATAATTACTTACGTCCGTTCAGAAGCACGGTAAAGATCAGAATCTTTTCCTGAATACCAAAATAACAACGATAATGTTCATCGGCACACACAGACCCCACCAACCTAAGATCACCTCATTGGCCCACACAGACCCCACCAACCTAAGATCACCCCATTAGCACACACAGACCCCACCAACCCAAGATCACCCCATTACCACACACAGACCCCACCAACCCAAGATCACCCCATTACCACACACAGACCCCACCAACCTAAGATCACCCCATTACCACACACAGACCCCACCAACCCAAGATCACCCCATTACCACACACAGACCCCACCAACCCAAGATCACCCCCTTACCACACACAGACCCCACCAACCTAAGATCACCCCATTGGCTCACACAGACCCCACCAACCTAAGATCACCCCATTGGCACACACAGACCCCACCAACCCAAGATCACCCCATTACCCCACACAGACCCCACTAACCCAAGATCACCCCATTGGCACACACAGACCCCACCAACCCAAGATCACCCCATTACGCCACACAGACCCCACCAACCCAAGATCACCCCATTACCACACACAGACCCCACCAACCTAAGATCACCCCATTACCACACACAGACCCCACGAACTCAAGATCACCCCATTACCCCACACAGACCCCACGAACTCAAGATCACCCCATTACCCCACACAGACCCCACGAACTCAAGATCACCCCATTACCCCACACAGACCCCACGAACTCAAGATCACCCCATTACCCCACACAGACCCCACGAACTCAAGATCACCCCATTACCACACACAGACCCCACGAACCCAAGATCACTATTGGTATTGAAGAAATCAAACACGTGGATTATTTTGAATACCTTGCCTCTTTGATAACAAACGATGGCGACTGTGCAAGGGAAATAGAAGACAATTGTCCATAGCGATCCAGAAACTGAATAGTAAGCAAATTGTGTGGCACAATACTAAAAAGAATTAAAACTGAAGATCCCTAGAACATGTGTATTTCCGGTGGCAATGTACGAATACGAGACATGGACCATCACACAAATATTAAGAAAGAGAATCAGGACTTTCGAGAAAAAATGCTACAGAAGAATCCTTAGCCTTTAGCACGCTACATAATTTATTACGAAAATTTGCGCAAATTAATTAACTTTATTTCTCGCTATGGTAGTCGACTTTCAAAATTTGTAACTTTTCTGTTTGTTTATCAATAAATATGATTTTTGTGTGTGTAGAGACACAATTGAATAAATAATTTCTGGGTGTTATTGTTTTTGTTGTGTGTTTGTTAGTTTCTGAGATACAAAAAGATGAAGTTGAAAATTTATGGAAATCTCAAAAAAAAATGTGGACTCGACCGCTAGGCCTAGTCGCTCCGATAGAAATCCATGGAAACTGCAACAACGTATCGATACTGTGTTTACAATATCGACACAACTGTTAGTTTCCAATTCAAATGTAGTTCTTTCATCTAAACAAACAAAATAAACAGATCTACTCGATAAAGATCGTTCCTAACAAATTACTTTACATTTCACAAAAAGTCGGCTTGCTCAAATCGGCATATTAGAAGAAAAATTGTTCAAAATTCATTTGTAATCAAACATGTGATACTTTTACCAGCAAAATATTGTGTTTAGATGGTGACATATTCAGCATAAAACAAAATGGCTATCAGTAGGGTCTCCGTGCAAAAAAGAATATTATTTTTAAATTCCGATTTTGTAGGCCTAGTTAGTCAATACTGTCTCGACCATAGTGTGTTAAAGGTTAAAATACATTGGGTAAAGAAAATAACAAATAAAGCCATCCTGCAAGATATGAGTGTCGAAGAGAACTGGCTTATAAACCACATTATGTCTCAGAAACTGAGGTTTTTCTGCCACAACCGGAGCCATGACGGACTGGAAAAAGTGGTTCTGGAGGAAGACAAGACAGAGGTCGACCAAGACGTAGATGGACACAAGACAACAAAGACACTCTAAACATGAATGTGGAGCAGGCAGGTAGACTGACTGCTGATCGAGATTTCTATAAAATGGCCGGGATGAGGGTGACATTCTGCCGATGACATGGTACATGATGATGATGCTGAATCATGAAGAATGGGGATTGAACCCAATACTTTCATCGTGAGAAGCTTGCGCTCTAAGTAATTTAATAAGTAAACATTTCAAAATGTACAATATTTTACTTTCATATTCAACCAGCGGAGACAGCGCAGGCAGATC
Source organism: Ariolimax columbianus (assembly GCA_036924085.1). Classification (NCBI taxonomy): domain Eukaryota; kingdom Metazoa; phylum Mollusca; class Gastropoda; order Stylommatophora; family Arionidae; genus Ariolimax; species Ariolimax columbianus. The sequence goes on along the minus strand of JAVGWX010000025.1, from coordinate 5,896,590 downwards.
CGAGCCTAGGGTTAAATGGTGTCTCAAAGATTGCTGTCTTTGCTCAAACTGTAAGTCTTCTATCAAACGTTTCTGCTCTCTGATTTGATTCTGCTGGTCTTTCAGCGTCTGCTGTTGAGCTGTGTAGCGATGCTCTAAGTTGTTTACTACGAAATGTTTCTTCATCCAAGGCTGACTGCCAAATCTGAAAGCAGACAAATGTTTTCGTTTCAATGAATTAACAAAATCATCTTCAAGTTTCACTGAATTTCCAGAAAAGTCTGAGAGTTTAATTAAACTAATACATGGCATCAAGATGCTGAGCAGCGCATGAGCTGCAGCGGTCAGTAACCCATAGCTGACTGCTAGCGTCAGGGCCAGCAAACCAGAACTGCCAAGAACCTTCTACGCCTCCACACAGTGATCCTGGATAACAGGCTGCAATACGGCAGACTGGCTATGGAGAAAGGATCAAAGAGGGAAGACTAACCCGGTACTCAAAAATGCCTGCTGAAGTCGGATGTGTCGGACTGAAAGGCACAAATGTCGCAGTCAAGCTGTAAAATCACCAAAACGCATTCTGTTCTATGGACAACATCCCGCTATTTTCAAAGCCCTTTTCAGGGTTTGGAAGCAGGAGACTGAGAACGAACGAAGACGATGAACACATATCAGCCAATGAGCATTGATCAATGATAACTTTGCCAGCCAATGAACAATTATCTCTTTGCCAGCCAATGAACAATTATCTCTTTGCCAGCCAATGAACAATTATCTCTTTGCCAGCCAATGAACAATTATCTCTTTGCCAGCCAATGAACAATTATCTCTTTGCCAGCCAATGAACAATTATCTCTTTGCCAGCCAATGAACAATTATCTCTTTGCCAGCCAATGAACAATTATCTCTTTGCTAGCCAATGAACAATTATCTCTTTGCCAGCCAATGAACAATTATCTCTTTGCCAGCCAATGAACAATTATCTCTTTGCCAGCCAATGAACAATTATCTCTTTGCTAGCCAATGAACAATTATCTCTTTGCCAGCCAATGAACAATTATCTCTTTGCCAGCCAATGAACAATTATCTCTTTGCCAGCCAATGAACAATTATCTCTTTGCCAGCCAATGAACAATTATCTCTTTGCCAGCCAATGAACAATTATCTCTTTGCTAGCCAATGAACAATTATCTCTTTGCCAGCCAATGAACAATTATCTCTTTGCTAGCCAATGAACAATTATCTCTTTGCTAGCCAATGAACAATTATCTCTTTGCTAGCCAATGACCAATTATCTCTTTGCTAGCCAATGAACAATTATCTCTTTGCTAGCCAATGAACAATTATTTCTTTGCCAGCCAATGACCAATTATCTCTTTGCTAGCCAATGAACAATTATCTCTTTGCCAGCCAATGACCAATTATCACTGAACTCTTTGCCAGCCAATGACCAATTATCACTGACCCCTTTGCCAGCCAAAGACCAATGATCTAAGCAGAAGAACAAGCAAAATATCCAGGAAGACACATCCCGATTTCAGAAATATTTAAATTGGTCAAAAATATCCATCTTAGAATCAAAGAAATATATAATAATAATAATAATAATCCACTTAGGTAGCCAAGGCTCGTCGCCTGCATCCCTTGTGACTATGAATGAGGTCCGAGGCGAACCCAGGAACACCTCAATGTGAGACAAGGTCTTTTTCCACCCTTGGCTTGGCTTCGTTCGTTCTCAATCTCCCACTTCATAGTCCTGAAAAGGGCTTAAGTAGCAGAATGTAGTTCAGAGAACAGAATGCGTTGTGTCATAGTTTACAGCTTGACTGCGATATTTGCACCTTTCAGTCCAACACATCTGACTTCAGCAGGCATTTTTTGAGCACCGGGTTAGCCTTCCCTCTTTAATCTCCTCTCCTTAGCCAGTCTGCTCTGTTGCAGCCTGTTATACAGGATCTCCGCGTGGAGGTGTAGAAGGGTCTTGGCAGCTCTGGTTCGCCATCTCTGATGCTAGCAGCCAGCTGTGAGTCGCTGACCGCTGTAGCTCATACGGTGCTCAGCATCTTGATCCATTTTTCCACCCTTGGTTTGGACAGCCAGGTGCGGGATCTTGTGTGCTGGACATCCTGGGGGAGGCGTGCCACATGAATGAAGATAGAGAGGCAATGACGGTCGATTATAGAACATATCATAGAAACGATATTCTCCAGATGCGTTTGTCAGACGACCTTGTTGTCATTGGTAGCCAGGCCATATCAGTGGAATTCAAGGAAGTGTCTCTGACTGCCACATGGAAAGCTTCAAGACTCTTCTAAGTTCTTTGCAAGACCTTCCAAGTTTCGAAGTCATCAATAAGGATTGAAATGACGCAGGATTTGTAAAGACACAGATTAGTTTTTCGAGGACAGTCTCTGCTGGGATCAGACTGTTCAGGAGTTCTTCGTACGCTGTCAGACGTCGATTTGAATTTATTCAAAGGCAGCAACGACCCTCCTGATGGTGTCGACACTGCCATAGAGCTTGTCTAGTGTTGGGAATGGTGATGGCCATATGTGATTTCTCTGGTCCTCGTATGTCGGACAATTTTGCAGCAGATGTTCAGGGGTCATTTTCCAAGTACCACAGGTGTATTCGTTAGTAGCATCTATCTTTAGTTTATTGAATAGATGGTACCTCAGTCTGTTGTGGCCTGTGCGCAGTCTGTTCAACTGCTAATAAGCAACATTTTTTGTGTAGCCAGTATACTCTGTTTTCCATTTGTCCATGTATCTAGCCCTAATAAACCTTTTGGACTCTTCGTAGGTCAGACTTGAATCTGGTTGTGGTAACCTTCCACCTACTTTCGCCAGTCTGTCTGCTTTGCTGCCTTCCCGTTGTCTTGAATGTTACAGTGAGATGAGACCCACTGTGCTACGAGCAGGAAGTTCATAAACAAGGCTGCCATATCAATCCTTCAGACAATATCAGGTGTACCACATACATCGAAGGTCTGTCTGCTGCTCGAGTAGATGAAATGAAGGAATTCAGTTATAATTTGTATGCAGAAATTCGCTGTGACCTAAAAATTATTTTCAGAAGTTTCCGTCATGATCAAAAGGTTGACAAAGAGTGATTTAAATACTCACTTTTTCCTTATTTCAACATCTGTATGCTGCTGTTCTTGACTGCTCCCATCCGTCTGCACTCTCGGACCATGTAGGTTTAAGATCTGTGTTTTGGTCAGCTTCAGATGTCGTCTGGTCACTTGCCATGGCTGAGTTGGGAGTGGTCTACCCTTGCTTTCATTATTAAATGACGACTTGCAAGCACTGGTGGTGTCAGTTGTGTTGGTAGAGATCTCGCTGCGAGATGATTGGATGCTTTCTTCGTCAATCCAAGCTTGTTTTCTCACTGGATGTTGAAATATTAGTTCCTATTACAGAAAGACATTTATAAAATAATTATATATAACACTTACTGAACTGGGGAGGAAGACTGACGTCTGGTCAGGCAAAATATACTGGTCAGACATGTTAGTCAGGGTCAGGTAAAATATACTGGTCAGACATGTTAGTCAGGGTCAGGCAAAATATACTGGTCAGACATGTTAGTCAGGGTCAGGTAAAATATACTAATCAGATATGTTAGTCAGGGTCAGGCAAAATATACTGGTCAGACATGTTAGTCAGGGTCAGGCAAAATATACTAATCAGACATGTTAGTCAGGGTCAGGCAAAATATACTGGTCAGACATGTTAGTCAGGGTCAGGTAAAATATACTAATCATATATGTTAGTCAGGGTCAGGCAAAATATACTGGTCAGACATGTTAGTCAGGGTCAGGCAAAATATACTAATCAGACATGTTAGTCAGGGTCAGGCAAAATATACTAATCAGACATGTTAGTCAGGGTCAGGTAAAATATACTGGTCAGACATGTTAGTCAGGGTCAGGCAAAATATACTAATCAGACATGTTAGTCAGGGTCAGGCAAAATATACTGGTCAGACATGTTAGTCAGGGTCAGGCAAAATATACTGGTCAGACATGTTAGTCAGGGTCAGGCAAAATATACTGGTCAGACATGTTAGTCAGGGTCAGGTAAAATATACTAATCAGATATGTTAGTCAGGGTCAGGCAAAATATACTGGTCAGACATGTTAGTCAGGGTCAGGCAAAATATACTAATCAGACATGTTAGTCAGGGTCAGGCAAAATATACTAATCAGACATGTTAGTCAGGGTCAGGTAAAATATACTGGTCAGACATGTTAGTCAGGGTCAGGCAAAATATACTAATCAGACATGTTAGTCAGGGTCAGGCAAAATATACTGGTCAGACATGTTAGTCAGGGTCAGGCAAAATATACTGGTCAGACATGTTAGTCAGGGTCAGGTAAAATATACTGGTCAGACATGTTAGTCAGGGTCAGGTAAAATATACTGGTCAGACATGTTAGTCAGGGTCAGGTAAAATATACTGGTCAGACATGTTAGTCAGGGTCAGGTAAAATATACTAATCAGATATGTTAGTCAGGGTCAGGTAAAATATACTGGTCAGACATGTTAGTCAGGGTCAGGCAAAATATACCTGTCAGACATGTTAGTCAGGGTCAGGCAAAATATACTGGTCAGACATGTTAGTCAGGGTCAGGCAAAATATACTGATCAGACATGTTAGTCAGGGTCAGGCAAAATATACTGATCAGACATGTTAGTCAGGGTCAGGCAAAATATACTGATCAGACATGTTAGTCAGGGTCAGGCAAAATATACTAATCAGACATGTTAGTCAGGGTCAGGCAAAATATACTGGTCAGACATGTTAGTCTGGGTCAGGCAAAATATACTAATCAGACATGTTAGTCAGGGTCAGGCAAAATATACTAATCAGACATGTTAGTCAGGGTCAGGCAAAATATACTAATCAGACATGTTAGTCAGGGTCAGGCAAAATATACTAATCAGACATGTTAGTCAGGGTCAGGCAAAATATACTGATCAGACATGTTAGTCAGGGTCAGGCAAAATATACTGATCAGACATGTTAGTCAGGGTCAGGCAAAATATACATCTTTTATTTAAGTTTTAACTTTTTTCTGAAAGTATGTACATCTGAAGACGTCATAATTTATGCATGGAACATATCGATCTGAAATTGTCACTGAACATTATATGGCCAATTTTCGAGATCAGCATAACTATTTCAAATCACTATGTTGTTACCTTCACAAGTTATGGGTACATGATTAACTCATGAATAGAATGCACATCAACTGAAATTTTAACTGAATGTGCTATGGCTATAATTTGTGAATGAAATGACATATCAAGCTGAAATTTTCACTGAAAATTGTATGGTAGACTTCTAGTTCAATGCAACTATATCAAGTTACTATTTCATTCTCTTCAGGAGTTATGGACATATGATTATATAATGCTCAAAGAATATTGTTTGTACCGGTAAATACTGACATGATGAACTGTTTGTTTCTTATACAACTGGACCAGTGATCTTCTTCTTCTTGTTCATCGTACCAGTGATCTGAACCAAGAAGTGTGAAGTTGAGTGGGGAGTAGGCAGGTTGGGGGAAGAGATTGATGAGGGCAGGTTTAGCGGGGGAAGAGATGAATGGAGGAAGGGGTGGGTAGATGGGGAAGGGTTTCATGTAGGATGAGTTTAAGGATGAGAAAAGATGGCCAACGGAACGGGTTGGTTGACTTACATGTCCTAGACTATGCTGGATAATGCAATTAGTTGTATGCGAATGCTAACAATGAGTAGATTACTCTTTTGTTCGCCCTGAAAAGGACATTAAGCTGCAGGTTAGGAGTAGCTTTCCTCACATCCCGAGCATGCTGATAAAAGTTGACCGGGGTCCTCCAGGCGGTCGTGCTATGCTTGGATTCATCTGCGCGTCACTCACTACTACGGGGATCGCGTCGATCCCTCACCTCATTAGACTGCCATGAAAACAGCCCGTTTCCAGGGAGGGCTACTGGGAAGCCAAGGTGAGGGTCTTGGCCAGTATATTTTACCTGACCCTGACTAACATGACCGATCAGTATGTTTTGCCTGACCCTGACTAACATGTCTGATCAGTATATTTTACCTGACCCTAACATGTCCGATCAGTATATTTTACCTGACCCTGACTAACATGTCCGATCAGTATATTTTACCTGACCCTGGCAAACATGTCCAATCAGTATATTTTGCCTGACCCTGACTAACATGACCGATCAGTATGTTTTGCCTGACCCTGACTAACATGTCTGATCAGTATATTTTACCTGACCCTAACATGTCCGATCAGTATATTTTACCTGACCCTGACTAACATGTCCGATCAGTATATTTTACCTGACCCTGGCAAACATGTCCAATCAGTATATTTTACCTGACCCTGACTAACATGACCGATCAGTATATTTTACCTGACCCTGACTAACATGTCCGATCAGTATATTTTACCTGACCCTGGCAAACATGTCCAATCAGTATATTTTACCTGACCCTGACTATGTTGTCCAACCAGTATATTTACATGACCATGACTAACATGACCGATCAGTATATATTACCTGACCCTGACTAAGTTGTCCAATCAGTATATTTACATGACCTTGACTAACATGTCCGATCAGTATATATTACCTGACCCTGACTAAGTTGTCCAATCAGTATATTTATATGACCCTGACTAACATGACCGATCAGTATATATTACCTGACCCTGACTAAGTTGTCCAATCAGTATATTTATATGACCCTGACTAACATGACCGATCAGTATATATTACCTGACCCTGACTAAGTTGTCCAATCAGTATATTTACATGACCTTGACTAACATGACCGATCAGTATATATTACCTGACCCTGACTAACATATACAATCAGTATGTTTTGCATGACCAAACGTTAGTCTCCTCTCCCAACTAAGAAAAGATAAACAATGTTATAATATAAAAATGATCGCGACGTAAAGGCAAGAGGAAGAGCACGTTGGAGATCCATAGCTCGAGATGGTAGTTAAACGGAACTTATTTACCCGGGGAATGAAAATCAATTTTTTTAAGTCAATTTTTACAACAAAATCTGCCGAAGACAGATGTGTCGAACCGAAAGGTGCAAATATTGCAATCAAGTTGTAAACTAGTGACACAAAAACTTTCCGTTCTCTGGTTTACATTCTGCCACTTGCAAAGCCGTGTTCGGGGCTTAGTAGCGGGAGATTGCGAACAAATGGAGAAGAACAACAACAAAAATATACACAAAATATTAGTATAATTTAGATCAAAGTGAAAAGACTATACTTACAGCATTTCGTTTATCCGTAGGCTGTTCCGCTGATTTGGTAGATCGGCCGGCTGAACTTACGCTTTCCTCAGCATCGTCTGTCGCTCCTTTCTCCTTCAACGTCTTCCTCTCGGCCACAGCATTCAGTAAAGACATCATTTTGCTTTTTGTCCTCTCCTGTTCTTTCTCTAGCTCTCTTCTCTCTATCGATTCGTTAATGAAATGCTGCCAAGCTAGTAAGCACCGACGGAGAATTGAATGAGTGTAATGCCGCTCTGCTGACAAGCGTTTCCTGTTAGTAAATGCATAAGTAAATTGTAAAGGTCAGTTCCATAGCAAACAACTGCGGTCGAGGATGGAGTTAGCGCTTCATTTACTAAGCCACAGCCTATGTGAGGTGGGGTTGCCAGCTTCATTCAATGCTGTTTTTACCTTCCCCAACTCGTACGTCAGGTACCCATTTACAGCTTGGTCGACTAGAGGAGCGGTCGTGTCAGGAACAAACCGTGCCCAGATTTGTTTCTGTCTGTCCGTGATTTTGAACCCTGGCATGCTGTAATCGAAGTCGTAGCAAGCCAGCTCACTGTCGACTAGGCTACACGCTCAAGGGGTAAATGAAAATAAAGCAGATACAAGAATCTAGATGTTTGGGAACTGTTTTTACTGAGGACAGCAGAGATATAGTGCAGAGGACAAACGCTGTCGTGACCTACCAGCTGTCTCCACTACTAAGACACCCCCGCCAAGCAAAAAAACAGATGATAAATAGTATCTTCATCCCAACCCTGTGCTACCAGTGCCAGACATGGACATTGAATAAGGTGCAAGAACGAAAGTTAGCTACTTACGGTCCGCCGAAGACGGATGTGTCAGACCGAAAGGTGCAAATATCGCAGCCAAGCTGTAAACTAGTGACACAACGGATTCCGTTCTCCGGAGTACATCCTGCTACTTGCGAAGACCTGTACAGGGGTTGGTAGCGGGAGATTGAGAACGAACGCAGAAGAAGAAGAAGAAGAAGCTACTTACGAAATGCAGTGCCTATGAAAGGTCACTAACAACATCAGAAGAGACAGAATCACGAATATGAATATTCAGGAGGAGGTTGGAACAATTCCCTGCCTACAGTACATCAAGCAGGAGAGAATGAATTGGTTTGGCCACATTTTGAGAATGCAACCTTCTACAGGAGAACATCAGGAAGAAGGGCTAGAGGTAGACCAAGGAAAAGGTGGATGGACAGCATAAACGAGACCTGTCGTAAAATGTGGAAAAATGTCATTCAGCCTCAAGAAAGGTGAAAGACAAATACATACCACGACACACGGCTACAACCCGATAGAAAGTGAGACAACAGTGGGCTACAACCCGATAGAAAGTGAGACAACAGTGGGCTACAACCCGATAGAAAGTGAGACAACAGTGGGCTACAACCTGGTAGAAAGTGTGATGACACTGGGCTACAACCTGGTAGAAAGTGAGATGACACTGGGCTACAACCTGGTAGAAAGTGAGATGACACTGAGCTACAACCCGATAGAAAGTGAGACAACAGTGGGCTACAACCCGATAGAAAGTGAGACAACAGTGGGCTACAACCTGGTAGAAAGTGTGATGACACTGGGCTACAACCCGATAGAAAGTGAGACAACAGTGGGCTACAACCCGATAGAAAGTGAGACAACAGTGGGCTACAACCTGGTAGAAAGTGTGATGACACTGGGCTACAACCTGGTAGAAAGTGAGATGACACTGGGCTACAACCTGGTAGAAAGTGAGATGACACTGAGCTACAACCCGATAGAAAGTGAGACAACAGTGGGCTACAACCCGATAGAAAGTGAGACAACAGTGGGCTACAACCTGGTAGAAAGTGTGATGACACTGGGCTACAACCTGGTAGAAAGTGAGATGACACTGGGCTACAACCTGGTAGAAAGTGAGATGACACTGGACTACAACCTGGTAGAAAGTGAGATGACACTGGACTACAACCTGGTAGAAAGTGAGATGACACTGGACTACAACCTGGTAGAAAGTGAGATGACACTGGACTACAACCTGGTAGAAACTGAGACGACACTGGGCTACAACCTGGTAGAAATCGAGATGACACTGGGCTACAACCTGGTAGAAAGTGAGATGACACTGGACTACAACCTGGTAGAAAGTGAGATGACACTGGACTACAACCTGGTAGAAAGTGAGACGACACTGGGCTACAACCTGGTAGAAATCGAGATGACACTGGGCTACAACCTGGTAGAAAGTGAGATGACACTGGACTACAACCTGGTAGAAAGTGAGATGACACTGGGCTACAACCTGGTAGAAAGTGAGATGACACTGGGCTACAACCCGGTAGAAAGTGAGACGACACTGGGCTACAACCTGGTAGAAAGTGAGATGACACTGGGCTACAACCCGATAGAAAGTGAGACAACAGTGGGCTACAACCAGATAGAAAGTGAGACAACAGTGGGCTACAACCCGATAGAAAGTGAGATGACACTGGACTACAACCTGGTAGAAAGTGAGATGACACTGGACTACAACCTGGTAGAAAGTGAGATGACACTGGACTACAACCCGATAGAAAGTGAGACAACAGTGGGCTACAACCTGGTAGAAAGTGAGATGACACTGGACTACAACCCGATAGAAAGTGAGACAACAGTGGGCTACAACCTGGTAGAAAGTGTGATGACACTGGGCTACAACCTGGTAGAAAGTGAGATGACACTGGACTACAACCTGGTAGAAAGTGAGATGACACTGGACTACAACCTGGTAGAAAGTGAGATGACACTGGACTACAACCTGGTAGAAAGTGAGATGACACTGGACTACAACCTGGTAGAAAGTGAGATGACACTAGGCTACAACCTGGTAGAAAGTGAGACGACAAAAAAAGGAAAGAAGAAAACACTGGTAGTTCGGACAGCAAAAAAGAAAAAAAACATCCGTCCTGCTAGAGCTGAGTATAGATCCAACATTGACTGGAAAACAGCACTATATCTACGAAACTAAAACGCTTAGGTCGTATCAAAGGCCATAATAGTCAATATGCTATACCGATGGATCTGTGCTACTGCGATGCTAGCTCAAGTTATGTGGCATGGAAGACGGTCGCATCTCCAAAGATATTCTCTATGGCCAGCTGGCGCGTGGTAAAAGAACAGCTGGCCGACCACAGCTGCGGTTCAAAGATGGATGTAAGCGGAACATGAGGGCTCTGGATATGGATCTGACATCTTGGGAAGACATGGCTGGAGATAGACCCAGATGGTGATGTAACCTGAAGAGTCACCTCAGGCTGGGCGAAAATAAGTTCATGGAAGTGAAGGGACAACACAGGGAAGTGAAGGGACAACACAGGGAAGTGAAGGGACAACACAGGGAAGTGAAGGGACAACACAGGGAAGTGAAGGGACAACACAGGGAAGTGAAGGGACAACACAGGGAAGTGAAGAGACAACACAGGGAAGTGAAGAGACAACAAAGGGAAGTGAAGCGACAACACAGGGAAGTGAAGGTACAACACAGGGAAGTGAAGGGACAACACAGGGAAGTGAAGGGACAACACAGGGAAGTGAAGGGACAACACAGGGAAGTGAAGGGACAACACAGGAAGTGAAGAGACAACACAGGGAAGTGAAGGGACAACACAGGGAAGTGAAGGGACAACACAGGGAAGTGAAGGGACAACACAGGAAGTGAAGAGACAACACAGGAAGTGAAGGGACAACACAGGGAAGTGAAGGGACAACACAGGAAGTGAAGAGACAACACAGGAAGTGAAGGGACAACACAGGGAAGTGAAGGGACAACACAGGGAAGTGAAGGGACAACACAGGAAGTGAAGAGACAACACAGGAAGTGAAGAGACAACACAGGGAAGTGAAGGGACAACACAGGGAAGTGAAGGGACAACACAGGGAAGTGAAGAGACAACACAGAGAAGTGGAGGGACAACACAGGGAAGTGAAGGGACAACACAGGGAAGTGAAGGGACAACACAGGGAAGTGAAGAGACAACACAGGGAAGTGAAGAGACAACAAAGGGAAGTGAAGCGACAACACAGGGAAGTGAAGGTACAACACAGGGAAGTGAAGGGACAACACAGGAAGTGAAGAGACAACACAGGAAGTGAAGGGACAACACAGGGAAGTGAAGGGACAACACAGGGAAGTGAAGGGACAACACAGGAAGTGAAGAGACAACACAGGAAGTGAAGAGACAACACAGGGAAGTGAAGGGACAACACAGGGAAGTGAAGGGACAACACAGGGAAGTGAAGAGACAACACAGAGAAGTGGAGGGACAACACAGGGAAGTGAAGGGACAACACAGGGAAGTGAAGAGACAACACAGAGAAGTGAAGAGACAACACAGGGAAGTGAAGGGACAACACAGGGAAGTGAAGAGACAACACAGGGAAGTGACGGGGCAACACAGGGAAGTGACGGGGCAACACAGGGAAGTGAAGAGACAACACAGGGAAGTGAAGGGACAACACAGGGAAGTGAAGAGACAACACAGGGAAGTGACGGGGCAACACAGGGAAGTCAAAAGACAACGCCGAAAGGAAAAGGAAAACCCAAAAACTCAGTAAAGAGTTACTACTCCAAGGTCACATCAACCTATAGTCAGACATGACTGAAAAGGGACTACTTACGCTGTAAGAATACACTCTCTACGCGAGTGAAAGCTGGACTAACTATGCTGGTGATGCCGGATGGCTAAATTATTTTCGCATGAACTATCTGAGAAGCATACAGCATATTCACTGGCAGGACCATATCACAGATAATGAAGAGTTTTCCAGAGTCAATTTGCTAGATGTTCACGCACTTCTACAATAAACCCAACTGAGATAGGCTGGTCTTCCAAAGAGGCTCCTGTATAGTGAACCGAGTGAGAGAAAACGATCTTAGGGATGTTCAAAAAAGGATTTCAAGGAAGGTCTGAAGGAGTCACTTAAGTGCTGACAAATAGGCATTAACATCCGGAAAAACCTGGTTCAAAATTGTTCAACCTGAAAGAGTACGCTCACAAACGGTGTTGAACTCAGCAAGAGACTCCATATTCAGGCAGCCCGGGATGGACACGCAATCAGGAAGTCTAGAGCAGAGGGAATATCAGAGGCAGTTGTGGACTATGTTTGCCAGTCGTGCCATGTAACTTTCCATGCCTGCATTGGCTTGATCAGTCATGAGAGCAGCCACATACTCAAGGATGCCACCCTACAACTCTACTCACCTGAACCCAACAACTCTACTCACCTGACCTGACCCCAACCACCCTACTCACCTGACCTGACCCCCGTCCACTCTCCTGACGTACCCAAGCCACTCTACTCACCTGACCTGACCCCAGTTCACTCTCCTGACCTACCCAAGCCACTCTACTCACCTGACCTGACCCCCGTCCACTTTCTTGACCTACCCAAGCCACTCTACTCACCTGACCTGACCCCCGTCCACTCTCCTGACCTACCCAAGCCACTCTACTCACCTGACCTGACCCCAGTCCACTCTCCTGACCTGACCCCAGCCACTCTACTCACCTGAGCTGACCCCGTCCACTCTCCTGACCTACCCAAGCAACTCTACTCACCTGACCTGACCCCCGTCTACTCTCCTGACCTACCCAAGCCACTCTACTCACCTGACCTGACCCCAGTCCACTCTCCTGACCTGACCCCAGCCACTCTACTCACCTGACCTGACCCCAGACACTCTACTCACCCGACCTGACCCCAGTCCACTCTCCTGACCTGACCCCAGCCACTCTACCCACCTGACCTGACCCCAGTCACTCTACTCACCTGACCTGACCCCAGTCACTCTACTCACCTCACCTGACCCCCATCCACTCTCCTGACCTGACCCCAGCCACTCTACTCACCTGACCTGACCCCAGCCACTCACCTGACCCGACCTGACTCCAGCCACTCTATTCACCTGACCTGACCCTAATCACTCTACTCACCTGACCCCAGCCACTCTACTCACCTGACCTGAGTTACTATTAACCTGACCTGAGCAACTACTCACCTAACCTGACCCCATAACAGTTTTTTATTACATATCTAAAACTGAAATCCAGCTTAAAATGATTTCAGACCATTAAGAAATTAAGGGCAATTCGCAGATGGACCGTCATGCAGCCCTGAAAAGTACTTACCCAGACTGCTTCCAGAAGTGGGATCGGCATTGAGAGCAATCTATTAATAGAGAAATGGGGTATTTCAAAGGAGACATGGCTAACTAGTTCTAGGCAAACCCGAAGAAGGGACACAAAAAAGTTTGGGAACTTTCTGAACAGATCTCGTTAACACAAAATACAAACATGCCTTCACAGCTTACCTCTCAGCATCTATCACGTTCCTCTCGTGGATTTCAGTTTCAAACTCCAACCTCCTACCTCTGACATGTGACCTCCATGCCCCCCACACCTTGAGCATTAACTTCCAGTCTGACATGGCCTTGACCTTCCCCATGAGCAGACGCTTAGACAAGACTAGATCATACCAGGCTGTAAGATGTCTGTGCAGACACTGAAAACAGGAAAATACAGTCTGTCTGTGCACGCCACGTTATGAATTTCAAGAAATGGTACTTAAAATCAACTTGTCTATTTTTTTGGGTCCTCTTCTCTGTTTTGTTAAGAATCTATGTAATTTTTATCTATCAATCTATCTTCATATCCACTTATGTTGTTAGACGTCGTTAGACTCACCTTTACATCTCAGGCATGCAGGGACATGAGAATACTAGCATTTGCTGAAATGAAGAGAGCTACAGAGGATAGGATCAAATGGAGAGACATGCTCAGAAAACCTTACAACCAGTCTTAGGACTGACCAACCAGAGGAAGGGTCAAATGGAGAGACATGCTTAGACAACCAGTCTTAGGACTGACCAACCAGAGGAAGGGTCAAATGGAGAGACATGCTCAGACAACCAGTCTTAGGACTGACTAACCAGAGGATAGGGTCAAATGGAGAGACATGCTCAGACAACCTTACAACCAGTCTTAGGACTGACCAAGCAGAGGAAGGGTCAAATGGAGAAACATGCTCAGACAACATTACAACCAGTCTTAGGACTGACCAACCAGAGGAAGGGTCAAATGGAGAGACATGCTCAGACAACCAGTCTTAGGACTGACTAACCAGAGGATAGGGTCAAATGGAGAGACATGTTCAGACAACCAGTCTTAGGACTGACTAACCAGAGGATAGGGTCAAATGGAGAGACATGCTCAGACAACCTTACAACCAGTCTTAGGACTGACTAACCAGAGGATAGGGTCAAATGGAGAGATATGCTCAGACAACCTTACAACCAGTCTCAGACAACCTTACAACCAGTCTCAGACAACCTTACAACCAGTCTCAGACAACCTTACAACCAGTCTCAGACAACCTTATAACCAGTCTCAGACAACCTTACAACCAGTCTCAGACAACCTTACAACCAGTCTCAGACAACCTTACAACCAGTCTCAGACAACCTTACAACCAGTCTCAGACAACCTTACAACCAGTCTCAGACAACCTTACAACCAGTCTCAGAAAACCTTACAACCAGTCTCAGACAACCTTACAACCAGTCTCAGACAACCTTACACCCAGTCTCAGACAACCTTACAACTAGTCTCAGACAACCTTACAACTAGTCTCAGACAACCTTACAACCAGTCTCAGACAACCTTTCAACCAGTCACAGACAACCTTACAACCAGTCTCAGACAACCTTACAACCAGTCTCAGACAACCTTACAACCAGTCTCAGACAACCTTACAACCAGTCTCAGACAACCTTACAACCAGTCTCAGACAACCTTACAACTAGTCTCAGACAACCTTACAACTAGTCTCAGACAACCTTACAACCAGTCTCAGACAACCTTACAACCAGTCTCAGACAACCAGTCTCAGACAACCTTACAACCAGTCTCAGACAACCTTACAACCAGTCTCAGACAACCTTACAACCAGTCTCAGACAACCTTACAACCAGTCTCAGACAACCTTTCAACCAGTCTCAGACAACCTTACAACCAGTCTCAGACAACCTTTCAACCAGTCTCAGACAACCTTACAACCAGTCTCAGACAACCTTACAACCAGTCTCAGACAACCAGTCTCAGACAACCTTTCAACCAGTCTCAGACAACCTTACAACCAGTCTCAGGACTGGCCAACCAGAGGATGATGAGTGGCAAACCAGGTACCTAAAAAGCCAGCTGAAGTTAGATGTGTCGGACTGACAGGCAAAGATATCACAGCAAACCCCAACACAACGTCCTTTTCAGAACACCGAAAAACAATTTAACGTACACAAACCTGCAAGTTTCGAGACGCAATCTTGGCTTTCACCATCTCCACCTTAATCATCTGCTTCTTCCTTCTGTCACTCTCAAGTCTTTGCACCTCAACAACTTCCTTCTCCTCTGTGGCTGTCTGTTGTTCCAGCTCCTCTCTTGCTAATCTGTCCATTAATTCTTTCTTTTCTCTTGTTCTATATGAATGGAAAAAAAGAAAAGAATGAAAAAAGTTTTGTTACTGCTGCAAACTGCACGATGAGAATGACAGGCCTTAATTTATTGTTGTTTTTGTTGAATGTCTTGAGGTAAGGTGTCCACCTCAGGTGTCGGAGTTCGTGGGTTCGAATCACGGAGAAAACCGTGATTTCTTCAGGAGATCTTCTGGTAAAAATTCTCCTGATCTCTCAGTAGTGAGATTGGACTCCCTTGTTCAGTGTCGAGCACGTTAAAAATCTATTGGCAGTTAGAAATCTAAAAGAGTAAACTTAACAGCCGCTGCCCAGACAAAATTCAAAAGTTCAATTTTAAAATATGCCCAAATTATTTGTACCTTCCCCCAGGCCTAGTAAGTCGCAGGAAGCTTTAAAATACCTACTACACATAGCCAAAGCCTTCAGCTATCTGGCAACAGACATTAAACATGCCTGTTTGAATAGGATTCTGGGATCGAGACGCTGAGCAGCGCATGAGCTGCAGTGGTCAGCGACCCATAGCTGACTGCTAGCGTCAGGGCCAGCGAACCAGAGCTGCCAAGACCCTTCTACACCTCCACGCGGTGATCCTGTATAACAGGCTGCAGCAGGGCAGACTGGCTAAGGAGAAGGGATCGAAGAGGGAATGCTAACCCGGTACTCAAAAAATGCTTGCTGAAGTCAGATGTGTTGGACCGAATGGTGCAAATATCGCAGTCAAGCTGTAAACTATGACACAACGCATTCTGTTCTCTGGACTACATTCTGCTACTTAAGCCCTTTCAGGGTTTGGTAGCAGGAGATTGAGAACGAACGAACGAAGAAGAGAAGAATAGGATTCCAAGTATTCCATAATGAGTCCAAGTTTTAGTGTGTCAAAATGAGTAAAACTTGTCAGCATACATGTCAAGTTTTCCTGGTTCAACCTGGGAACTATTTCGTTAGCGAGGCGAGTCAATTTGCAGAGAAACCAGCAGCACCATCAGACGAAGGAGATGTTGATCATGTGCTGTGCGAGAAGATCTCATATTCCAGGCCGAGTCACAACAGCTCAAAGTGACGGTTCTATGATGAGACATCTACTACCACCAAGATACGCACCTAGATATTGGCACCCCAAACACTCTAATTGTCCGCACACATGCCAAGTTCTGCTGCTCCAGCCCACCCAATCCAGATGACTCGACTTTCCTGTCCCTCTCTATACTCGCTACCCTCTCATTAACCCTATCACTCTAACCAAGGAAGTTAAAAACATAGAAGTAAGGAAGTGATTATCAAACTGTATAAACCATTAGTTAGACCTAGATTGCTAAGCTTTATATCGAAAAACTACCCAAGCATGGACTGGACCCATGCATACACCGACGGTTCTGTAACAAACACTACACAGAACGGAGGGGCAGGAGAATTCCTGAACCTACCAAATGGCAGAAAAATAACACTGTCATTCGCTACTGGTAAGTACACAAGCAATTTCAGAGCGGAGGCAGAGGCACTGAGGGCGGCAGTGGAAGAAATGGTGACACATAAAGAAAATGAAAGCCATATAGTCCTGCTTACAGATGCTCTGGCCGTAGTCACAGCGCTAAAAAGCCAGAAAAACACTGAGCTTAATGACTTAAGAGCAGCACTCTGCAAACTGTGCCAGCAGTCCGCACCAAAAAGGGTAGTGGTACAGTGGGTCCCATCACACTGCAACATCCAAGGCTACGAGGAGGCAGACAGACTGGCAAAAGAAGGTGCAAGACTACCACAAACAGATACTAGTATGACGTACGAAGAGTCAAAACGGCTTATCAAAGCCAGGTACCTGACCAAATGGGAAACCGAACATACTGGATACACCAAAAACGATGCCTATTACCAGTTGAACCGAAGAGAGCAGGTCGTTGTCTTCAGACTTCGCACTGGCCACAATAGACTGAGGTACCACCTATTCAACAAATTGAAGATAGGTGGTACCGACGAATGCCCGTGCGGTACCGGTAAAATGACCGCTGAACATCTGCTGCAGAACTGCCCGACATACGAGGATCAGAGAGAGCAGATGTGGCCATTGCCAGTGGAACTGCAAGACAAGCACTATGGCAGTGGCGACAGCCTCAGGATGACCGCCGCTTTTTTCGAAAAAATAATGGTTACTGTCTGACTGCGTACGAAGAAGAAGAAGAAGAAGACCTAGATTGGAGTACTGTGTACAGGTGTGGAGTCC
Source organism: Ariolimax columbianus (assembly GCA_036924085.1). Taxonomy (NCBI): domain Eukaryota; kingdom Metazoa; phylum Mollusca; class Gastropoda; order Stylommatophora; family Arionidae; genus Ariolimax; species Ariolimax columbianus. The sequence continues at coordinate 5,878,582 of JAVGWX010000025.1, read as the reverse complement.
TTATCATAGAGGGGATATAAACATGCTGGAAAGGATACAAAGAAGAGCGACAAAGCTGATAGTGGGATTCCAGAATTACAGTTAAGAGGAAAGACTCGGAAAATCCAGCCTACAGTGTCTAGAAATGAGAAGAATTTGAGGTGACAATACAGGATTTTAAGATAATCAACGGAAAAGATCAAATAGACTATAACAAGTTTGTCAAATTACAACCACCTACAAGAACAAGAGGGCATAGCTACAAATTAACTAAAGAAAGGTCCAGATTAGATATTAGGAAATTATTTTTAGTCAGAGAGTGGTGAATGCTCGGAATGCATTGCCACAAGAAATAGTCGAGACAGGGTCAATTATTGCATTCAAGAATAGATTGGATGTGCAAAATTATTTTTGGATCAAGTGAATGTGAAAGAAACTGGTTGTATACAGACTCTGCAGAGTCTTCTAAGCAAGTATAAACAGTATAAAGACGTTAAGTTAAGTTAACCTTTCTCCCGATTTCTTACATTAGTAAATTGTAATCAAATTTTCTTGCAATGCATGAAATTCGAGTATTCAAACAGGTATGAAAATGTCTGTTGCCAGGTAACTGAAAGCTATCGGCTATCCTTAATAGGTATTTGTGGCTTACTAGGTCTGGGGGAAGGTACAAATGATTTTTATGTAAAAATGTATTGGTACAAAAAAGAAAAAGATTTTACTTTCTCATTTCCTCTGCTTTCCGGTTGCGCTCGTCGTGCATTTCTTTGCGAATCTTAATCATATCTTTCCTCAGCGCCATCTCTTCCTGTCTTGATCTTGTCTCTCTATCCTTTTGTTCCTGAAATTAATGTAATATAACTGTAGGAGCATGTTATTATTAATAGGAATAAAGCCTGCTTGCTTGACAGTCACCACCCAGTGTGCATGATACATTTTTATTCTACACCTGATAGAACACTAAAATTCATTGAAAAACAACAAATTGTAACAGCAGAAATTAAATTCCTGGGGAAAATATTGGGTGTAACAAGGATAGACAGGATCAGAAACGAGGACATCAGGAGATTAGTGGAAACAACAACGGTATTTGACTACATCAAGAGACAGCAACTAAAATGGTTTGGCCACATAACAAGGCTACAACTGCACAGCAGCCCCCAACAAGCAATACTATTTAGTTACAGCAAGTGTTTGAGTGGAGTAGGAAGTTCCAAAATGGCGTGAGCTCTGTGACAGACTGTTCACGACTGGGTTAGGCACACTGACACACTGAGTAGTGATCCCAGAGTCAATTGCGGATATTGATTGCCTCATAAGGAAAATCGATCACCGATTGACTGAGGGTGGAAGGCATGTATCACAGTACTGGGCCTTCATTCGCTGATGAATTTTTGTAGGTTTCACCCCTTCGTTGCTCAGGAAATGGATAACAGAATGTTGCTCGTCTTTGGTGCATGTCAATAGTGGGGCAACCATCGTTTAATTGCAATTATGACATCATGTTGTTCGTCTGCACCAACCGTGATGGCACACGCAGGACATTCTTGACATCCTTAGCAACCATTTTTTTTATTTTTTAAACTCGTACAACATTTTTCCCAGTGCTGGCGTAGTCGAGGGTTTTAAAGGCTGTGGACTACAAGCCGCTTCACCACTGCTGTCACCACGTCGTGTGGTACAACATATGCCTTACCGAGAAGTCGATCCACTGCCCTCCTTGTCGGCAGACCAGACAGGCATTAAAACCATTCAGCCACGTGCTCCGCATCATATTAACAAGTTACAATACAAAGGCATCGCTTTTCTAATTTCTATCCCACTTTTAATGTTTTAATTTGAAGCCCCCTCATATTTGAATTGCACCTGACATTTCTCAGAACAGAAAATGCACAACCTTGCGGTCCATGTACAAAAAAGATGCAAAAAATGAAAACTTACTTTCTGAATAAGTTGCTGGGCCTTCATTCGGGCTTCTTTCTTTATTTGCGCTTCCAACTTTTTTCTCTCGTCCTCCTTCTGTCGCTTCTCGCGGTTCTCCTTCACCATGTTGTGACGTAGCTCCATCTTAGTACGAGGATCAGACCTTGTATGGTCATCACTAAACCCCAGGTCCTTTCTGAAATATGTCGGAAAAGTAAAAGGAATTTTTCATTTGTTTTGTTTTGCGTTCGCCTTATTTCTCTAATCCCCTAGGCTGTGTGCGATGCACTGTGGTTTTTATTTTGCGCCTGTCAGCCCAGTGCATCTAACTTCAGCGTGCACTTTATGTAAGGGTCTGCTTCCTCCCGCATTTTCTAAGGGTTTGCTTCCCCGGGGTAATTGCCGGTGCTGTGATGGGGAGCAAACCAAGCACCTTCGGTTTGTGAGCCATGTCACCTTAACCACTAGTCAATGCCGCACCGTGCCAGTGGGTATAAAAAACTAATCAAAGTCTCAAATTATTACCAAAAGGGTGTGCAGAACCCTATGACAGAAGCACCGATATAGCACATACACCAAAAACTAGTCAAAGTCTTGAAAGATTATCAGAAGGGGGTACAAAAGTCTATGACAGAAGCACCCGTATGACTTTTCACAGCTCAATCCCCATCACAGCACCGGCCGTTACCCGGGGAAAACCAACCCTTAGAAAATCCAGGAGGAAGCAGACCCTTACATAAAATGCATGCTGAAGTCAGATGCACTGGGCCGACAGGCACAAAATAAAAACCACAGTGCAACGCACACCGCCTTGGGAAATACAGAAATAAGGCGAACGCAAAAACAAAATGTCTTTTGAACTGGGATCACCTGAATTCAATATCTTTATTCCACAGTGGAGACTGGAAAGATGGAAGCTGCCAGAATGTCAGAGACTAGACTTGCTACAGGAGACAAGAATCACACAACTCAAGATTTTAGTTAGATATTAGATGATGTAGTTAGGGTGGAGGATTCCGTGGCGAAGTGGTTAAGCCGTCGGCCTCGTGATCAGGTGGTGTGGGTTCGACTCCAAACTCTGTCGTCTTTTTCACAGGTGCTTGATGCGGAGTCCCCTCATCTCATAGTCGACCCCTTGTCGTCTTGTCGAGACGAGACAGTAAGGATAAAAAGTAGCACAGTTAATCCTTACTAAAAACAGCGCTAGCAAAATAAATTATCCCATCATCGTCTACGATGGATGGCGGCCTTTGCCTTGTTAAGGTGAAGAGGAAATAGATCAGGGCACACATTTTGAATATCTGAGCAATGCAGAGACTGAAATGACTGAAGAAATTATGGCAGAGCACCAACAAAACAACAAAAGTAAAAGTCTTGAGAGCCTGTGTTTTTCCTGTTGCAGCTTATGGCTGTGAATCATGGACGATTACCAAAACTTCTAGACAAAGAATCGAATCCTTCGAGTCAAAATGTTACAGAAAGATCCTCAGAATACCCTGGACAGAGAAAAAGACAAATGTAGACATTCGGCAAGAGTTGAGCATAGAGGAGAACTGGTTTATCAATTCCATTTTGGCTAGAAAATGCAAATACTTTGGTCACATCAAGAGACACAACGGTTTCGAGAGAACAGTGATGGAAGGTTTGGTGCCAGGCAAAAGAGGAAGGGGTAGACCAAGAAGACGATGACACCAAGAATGCCTGAATATGACTGTGACGGAGGCTGGAGTTTTGGCAAGGGAACAAGTTTCTTTCAGACAGACTGTGATGGGAGCGACGTTCTATAAAGGACAGGCTTCATGATGATGATGATAGGGATAGATAGAACTAGGTTATGATCGAGGAGGGAACCGGGTTTAGGATCAGAAGAATCATCTGGCTAAGTGTTGAAAACCTCTGATAAGAAAACTTAGATACAAAAATAGATTAGACTGTAATGTGATCATACCCAGTTATGTAAATAAATGAATAACTACATTTTTGTGATAGAATAGATTTTCGTGTTGCATTGATATTTTAACGTGAGAGGGGAAATAATAAAAGCTACGGGAGATAGGTTTGCTATACATCATAATAACTATTGCCCACAGTATCCAAGACAGCCAGTTAGGTTGAGTAGGTCTGGTACAATGAAATAATGAATGAAACAAGACAACATCTCAAGACTTACTTGAATGCTTCCTTGACAATCTCTTTTGACAGCATGTTCTGTAGTACAGTATCCACTGCATCTTTCTCCTCCATCTGATAGAGGTTGGCATAAGGATCTGGTAAACATCACAAATATACATCATACATCACAAATATACATCATACATCACAAATATACATCATACATCACAAATATACATCACCCACATAGTGTTAGTTTTAGAGAAGTTTGGACTCGCTGCATCTGTTGTCTGGGAGGTGTCTGCTGTCTCTGCATCTGTTGTCTGGGAGGTGTCTGCTGTCTCTGCATCTGTTGTCTGGGAGGTGTCTGCTGTCTCTGCATCTGTTGTCTGGGAGGTGTCTGCTGTCTCTGCATCTGTTGTCTGGGAGGTGTCTGCTGTCTCTGCAGCTGTTGTCTGGGAGGTGTCTGCTGTCTCTGCAGCTGTTGTCTGGGAGGTGTCTGCTGTCTCTGCAGCTGTTGTCTGGGAGGTGTCTGCTGTCTCTGCAGCTGTTGTCTGGGAGGTGTCTGCTGTCTCTGCATCTGTTGTCTGGGAGGTGTCTGCTGTCTCTGCAGCTGTTGTCTGGGAGGTGTCTGCTGTCTCTGCAGCTGTTGTCTGGGAGGTGTCTGCTGTCTCTGCATCTGTTGTCTGGGAGGTGTCTGCTGTCTCTGCAGCTGTTGTCTGGGAGGTGTCTGCTGTCTCTGCAGCTGTTGTCTGGGAGGTGTCTGCTGTCTCTGCAGCTGTTGTCTGGGAGGTGTCTGCTGTCTCTGCATCTGTTGTCTGGGAGGTGTCTGCTGTCTCTGCATCTGTTGTCTGGGAGGTGTCTGCTGTCTCTGCAGCTGTTGTCTGGGAGGTGTCTGCTGTCTCTGCATCTGTTGAGGTGATTTCACGGGGCTGCCGATGTTGTCCTGTTTCTCGTCTGGAGATTCTTTGCCGTTCTGGGGTTTGTATTTTCTCTTTCTTCTGTTCTCCACTTCTGTAAATCCATCGTTGCTCATTGTCTGTGCTGCTGTTGGTACGTTTTCTTGCTCCTGTCCGGTGGTCTCGACCTATCGCTGTTTCGGCTTCTTCTGATGGGTGGGTTTAGTAAAACACTGGCTGGTCCAGTGCGATGTTTCTCCACAGATATCACAGGGAGTCCGCCTTCCTGGAAGGGTGACCCAAAGCCACCATTTCGCAGTTAAATCGCTGCTGAGATTGATATTAACATAGTGTGGGATGGTCTTCGACGTCTTCTTATACAGGAAGGTCCATTTGTCCGATGTGTTGGGCAAATGGTATATTTCAGGATCTTGATCTCTCGATATAACAGCTGCGGCCTTCTTGATGGCCTCCTTCTTAACGGGCCCAGGTGCCCAATGAATTAGGCCTTTGCTCCTGATATTTTCCAGCTGCTCGATAACTACGCTGAGCTTAGGGTTGTGCCATTCGAAGCGTTTACCACGTAAATTCTTGAAATGAGTGATATGCGCAGACTGAGTGAGCCGCGCATAGAACACCCTAGGGTTTGAGAAGCGTATGAGCGTATTGACACCGTTGGGGCCCAATCCAGCCGGCCCGGCAAGGATGCTTGAAATCAGAGAGTATGACACTCTCGAGGCTTGTTGGCCTGAAACGGTAATCACCAAGAAACAATTTAAAACTATAGTGTTAGTTTTACCCTACTTATACTGATGACAGGTCGTTGCTATGGTAATCCTGCTCAGTACGATAGGAACCGGAAGTTTCAGACATTTGGTTCACACGATTGGCTGATAAGCCAATGGTGTGAGGCTAGCATCTGAGGTATTATGGCTGAATGTCACTAAGTCAGAATCCCGCCCGGATATGCGACGATATTCTTAGCAGCACTGCGACGGGAGGCAACGATATGGTTGGGACCTGGGGCTAGCACCTCAGCACGACATGGTCGAGCCGCAGAAAGAGGTCTCTGCCATCCCGCTGATCAAAGCGGGCAAGGACCTGTCCGATATTCACCCCATGCGGCGTAGAGGTGAGAAATCAATTGTAGACGACTTAGTTCTCGGTCGGGGTGTCGTAAGCAGTAGAGCAGCCTTACTGCGAACTGTTGAGACTCAGCCTTGGACCAGGAGATTTGTTCGCACACCAGACGAACAACAACCAAAATAAAAAATTCATCACACACAAAAAACAAAAAAATAATAATTTTTTTTTAAATTACAAAACCAATTGATATTTCACTAATTACAGATATGGTTCTTGAACTTTCATTTCATTCTTTTGTTTCATATTTACTCCACTTTATTCCTTTTCCTTATGCAACACACACAGATGAAAGTAGATATGTATAGAGCAATTATACTAAACACTATCGTCAAAACAGACAGAAACACCCAAAACAGATTACTAACACTTTTAGCAGAATTTAAACATTTAATTTGGACATGCAGGAACAAAGCACTTTATGAACAGAGAATACACACTAAACAACTCTTCAATTACATATACACACAAAAGCACAGAATATAAGACATTCGTATTTGAACAAGTAATTGGATATTGTCATTTCAACTTTTATGCTTTATGTTTTCTTTCCCTTTTTTTTAAAACTGTTTCTAAAATAATGTGAACAGCTTTATTCTGATGTTTTTAAAATTGTTAAACAAAAAATTTAAAATTATGAGATTTCATTGTTACATTGAGTTGCTGTACTCAATATTTTTCTCTTTCTCGATCTTTTTCTTCCTTTCCTTCTTTCTTATGCCTTCTGTTCAAATTGTATTATTAAATTGAATTGAAATGTAAAATTTACACCAAATGTAAAAATGTACTCAAATTTGTATTTTCACAAAAGATAAATAAAATTCCTTTGAAACCACAAATCGCAAACACCATACACAGCATAAGCCAACACATACTGGCACAAGACAAGAGAATATGAGGTATCGCACTCCAAAACATTCAGACAAAAATACAGTCCCTCCGAATAGACCATGTCGGGCGGATTGTAAAGCATCCAGAACAACACACACTTGCGCACTACTACATTGGCCTCAGTATATCCAAGCTGATATCAATAAACAACGCAACACTGCACTTCTGCGGGACATTACCATCCTTCTACAGGTCCCGCATAAAAGCCATCCTAGGACACGAACAACTAACACAACAGTTGACAAATAAAATATACAAACATCTAGTCAAGCTACAAGCATCCCCACTACACCTTAGAATAAAAAGAGGTTACAAATATTTTAAAACAGACTACACGAACACGTTCACAAATCTACACAACCCACACATTACACCAAAAGCTAGAGAAGTCGCTTACAGACTTTTATTCAACCTAACTCCCATAAATACAGGAAAACAACGCAAACCAAAATGTCAACTATGACAGATGAGCGAAAAAGAAACAGAAGACCACATTTTCTATTCGTGCAGTACAGTCAAACCCACAAGACAAATTCTACAAGACACAATCGAGACACAAACAAGACAGAAGGCAGACATGTATAAGGCAATAATGTTAAACACTATACCAGACACGACACCAATCATCCAAACACAACTGCTAATTCTGTTATCAGAATACAGACACATCACATGGAAATGCAGAAATGTCTCCTATCGCTTCAGAACATACTCCCGAGACACCCTACTACACATGTTCATGATGAAGGTGGTGTCCAGTAGCGACATACAAATGTAAGTGTTGTACTGTGAAATATGTATGTTAAAATATTATAATAATGTTCGCAAAGGCGTCAAAGGTCTGTTGCGTCAATCGACCACTACCATGTTGAACTGCCGAGGATGTGTTCATGCGTAGCGTATTGACCGAAATCCTGCAGACTCCACAGGTGGAGCCTTGGGTTGAGCGCCGCGAAGAGTGTATTAGACCAATGTTTGTGTCAAGCCTTCCGTGTCTGTCCGTGTCAAACTCTCTGTTTTAACTTGTGCCGCCGAGACTTCTGATTGTGTCCACCTTTTGGTCAGCATGACCCTTGCTGTGCTGAGAATACGAGATTGGGAGAGGTATCGTGTAACCTCTGGTGGAGGGAGGGGAGGGCAGGAGGAAGTTGGTTTCAGTCCGAGCAGAAAGGTCCTTGAGTAGTGGTAACCTGGACTGAATTCTGGTGTGCAGTTAAGCGGAACGTTGAACTCCGTCATGGACTGGTCTTCCACGGCTTGAGCCTGGTATGAAATGCAGCGTAACAAACAGGATAACCGATCAAAAGCACATTAATTCCACAGAATAAAGTCCTCGATACCCCCTGGTGAAGGAGTTGTGAAATATAATCCGAACAGGAACCACCAAAAATCGTAAAACTCGACACAAACACTGGAGAGAGTCAAGAGCTCAAGTCACTAAGGCACGATCATTTTCAATTTCTCTTGTCACTCAAACAGGAAAAAAAATATGTTCACGTGGAAAAGAGTGAATGAATGAATGTATGCCTGTTTGAGACTTTCCCTCCTTTTTTCTCCCAACACCCCACACAAAAAACACCAAAATAAAGTATAAAACAGGTAGCAGTTCAAGGAAAGTATCAATTTCCCCATTCCAACTGAGGGGGTTTTTTTTTGGTGTTCGCCTTATTTCTCTAATCCCTAAGGCGGTGCACGTTGCACTGTGGTTTTTATTTTGCGCCTGTTGGCCCAGTGCATCCGACTTCAGCATGCAATTTATGTAAGGGTCTGCTTCCTCCTGCATTTTCTAAGGGTTTACTTTCCCGGGGTAACGGCCGGTGCTGTGATGGGGATCGAACCCAGCACCTTCCGGTTATGAGCCGTGCCACTTAACCACTAGGCCACGCCATCCCCCAACTGAAGGGGTTGTTTCCCTGCTAACTAAGCCCCCAAATTCTCCCTTTTCTCTCTTTTCAAGTCACAAGTTTTATGGTGGTACTTTCCTCCACTAGTCAGTTCATAAGTCTTAACCAAAAGGACAATGGGCAGGAAATAGGCCAGGTTTTATAGCAGAGTGGACTGACAGGAGCCTAGCGTAAAGAATGGTTCTCATATAGGCCAGGAATTACCCACCCCCTTGACTACGGTACAGGTACGCAAAACCGTTATGGCTCTACAAAGTTGTGGGAAAAAATAAATTTCTATACAAATGTGTGTACATAAGCAAATATGCACAAACAGATATGTACGCATGTTCCATTTGTGTATGTGAGTATGTGTGTTTATGCATGTACATATACATATATATGGGTATTGGGTATGTATATGTATGTACGCATATATGTATGTGCGCATGTACATATGTAGGTATATATGTATATATATATATATATATATATATATATATATATATATATATATGTATGTATATATATGTATGTATGTACATATATGTATGTATGTATATATATATGTATGTATGTATGTATATATGTGTACATGTATGTATGTATATATGTGTACATGGGTGTATATAAGTGTGTATGTATGCATATATGTATGTGCGTGTGTATGTATGTATATATGTGTACATGTGTATATGTATGGTATGGTTATATTTTTATGTACATGCGTGTGTGTTTATAGATATATGTATGTGTATAAATGAATAGGTATTTATCAGCAATTACATATGTGCATTCATTTATTTGTGCATTCATTTATTTGTGCATTCATTTATGCTTTCACAAATAAATGTATGTCACCATCCACCTCACAATTTATCATGGGAAGTTTCACCTCATTTCACCTCACATCACAAAGTTTGGTTTTAAAATTGCGCAATAAAGAATTTTCAATAAAAAAAAAACAACATGACAAATATACATCAACAATACACATCAACATCACAAACATACATCAACAATATACATCAACATGACAAATATACATCAATATCACAAATATACATCAACATCATACATAAAAATCACAAATATACATCAACAATATACTTCAATAATATACATCAACATCACAAATATACATCAACATCACAAATATACATCAAAATCACAAATATACACCAACATCACAAATATACATCACAAATATACATCATCATCAACAAACTACATCAACATCACAAATATTCACCAACATCACAAATATACATCACAAATATACATCAATATCACAAATATACATCAATATCACAAATATACACCAACATCACAAATATACATCAACATCACAAATATACATCTGCCTCTGAGTTTATCGTCCATCTCCAATAGTACTAGGTCCCACCTCTCATCATGTCCTGAAATCCCATCCCTTTGAGTAGCACATTTTAGTCCTAGAAAGAGCCAAAAGTTGCAGCGAGCATGTCTGGGGAGTAGGGGAAGTGCTGAACCTCCAGCAAAATATCCTGGGTGATTTGCGATGCATGGGCCGGATGATCCATCACGTCAACGCTCATAGGGACAAGATTTCAGAACATAAATTAAATCAAGAAATGCATCACAGCGTCTGATGAAGACCCAACAAAAAAACTTCTAGAAATGCTTCTAGAGGTGGCAGCACTGTCTGAAAAAGTGTGTAAATTCAGAAAAGGCCTATTCCGCGAGGACAATTTTGAACCAAATAAGTATGTTAGATTTTTTATACATTTTGATCAGCCCTCATACCTGTATCTCCAATAGCTTTCCTCTTCACTCGTTCATAAATAGCAGCCTCGTCTACTTCAAAATCATCCTCCAAGGCAAGCCTCGTCAGCCGTTCCAAAGAGAAGTCTTCACTGTCACCTCTAACTTTCTGAGCTGAGCTGTCATTGTGTTTTGCCTCTCGAGCTCGACGCCACGCCTCCAAGTCATCAAAGCCATCTTCCACGTCAAATCTGACTTTTTCATTTACCCACTGGGTCAAGAGCTCTTTAGCTGGTGAGAACAATTTAGATCAAAGAATGAAATCGTAAAGTGTGTAAACATGAAATCCAAAATCACAAAAACTAGTATAGTCATCATTCTTCTTCTTTTTCTTCTTCTTTTTCTTCTTTTTCTTCTTCTTCAATCAACTCATGCTATGCTTCTAGCCCAGTGAGTATCACTGGTGTTTCATCATTACAAAATTGGTTTCCTTTAAGGAAATATTAAATTTGCTCTCATTGGGACTAATAATATTTGTCCATCGTAATCGAAGATGACGACAGCCTCTTACATGTGATGCGAGATGTGATAAAAGCCGTTATTTTCTCACAGATTTGTCTTTGTTTGTGGTTTGTCTAATGCTGTAAGTAGTTCTTGAAAGGTTTAAAGGGATCAAGACACTGAGCAGTGCATGAGCTGCAGCAGTTAGCGACCCAAAGCTGACCGCTAGCGTCAGGGCCAACAAGCCAGAGCTGTCAAGACCTGTACTCGGGGATCCTGGATAACAGGCTGCAACAGGGCAGACTGGCTAAGGAGAAGGGATCAAAGAGGGAAGGCTAACCCGGTACTCAAAAATGTCTGCTGAAGTCGGATGTGTCGGACCATAAGGTGCAAACATCGCAGTCAAGCTGTAAACTACTACACAGGTATTCTTTTCTCCGGACAAAACATCCTGCTACTTTCAAATTCCTTTTCAGTGTTTTGAAGCAGGAGTCTGAGAACAAACAACAAAGAGGAAAAAGAATAGATTATTAATGTTGTAAAGATTTGAAACCCAAATGGCAGGATAAGCGGCTGGCCCTCAGCATAAAAGTTAGACTAATGCGCTCATTGGTGCTCTCAGTATTTGTGTATGCCTGTGAGACTTGAACCACTACTGCGGATATCCAGTGTAGAATACATGCAATGGAAATGAGGTGCTTTAGAAGACTCTTAAATGTTACATATAAGGACCGTGTCACAAATGTAGAAACACGATGAAGAGTGGAAAACGCAAATGGGCCTTTAGATGATCTGTTCACGGCTATCAAAAGACGAAAGATGGCTTGGTATGGGCATGTCACGAGGTCCAGCAGAATTACAAATTCGATACTGCATGGTTTCGTACCAGGAAAGAGAGGGCGGGGACGTCCAAGGAAGAGATGGACAGACAACATCACTGAGTGGTCAAACCTTTGTATCGGTGAGGCACGAGTGGTGGCAGCGGACAAAGAGAGATGGCGTGGAATATTGGGGGAGTGTCTTCAAGTGTGCCTCAACGACCTTATGGGTTACGAGATGACTGAACTGAACTGAAAGATTTGCGCTGCATCTGCCCCACTCTCGTCCTCTGTTTCTTAATCTGGTGGCAAAATGCAGTCAAGATGACTGGAGGCAGCATGGGATGAATATTTTTCCTCAGGGTTTACTCCCGAATTTTTTACCGTAAAGAGGAAACCCACAATGACAAGACACAAGCCGACTGTGACATAATCAAGGCAGCGAACCCATTCTTCTTCTATCTGGCATGATTGGCATCCTGTCAGTCTCAAGAGACAATGGACTTCATGCTAGAGAGGGGCTTTTGTCAGTTGTTTCCCTTGTTTTCGCCACTTACGTTTGAAGTATGCATCTTGAAACACACACTTGAAGGTGTCTTTCTGAACAGCAACAAAGTCCCTCCACTTCTTAGATCCTTGGTAAATGATTGGCAAAGCAATCAGTAAACTGTCTTAGCTGACCTATTCTTCTGCAGGAGTGATTGCCATTGTGTAGTTCTCGGCTCTTATATGAGTTGGTGGTAGCCGATTGGTGCTTTTTTCTGCTTAGCAGGATGTACTCGAGCTGTATTGCATTCTTTGGTCTTGTGCAGGTCCCAGTTCAGGTTCCAGTCAGCTCTGTAACATGCACGGGTTATCCAGTGAATAGCTAGCTTGTTCGTTACAGTAAACTCCCTCCCTAGAAATGATGATATGGCTCCGTTCCACTGGGGTTGCACGCCGCCAGCTCTAGGGCCATCGCTTTATCGTATATAAACTACCAGGTTAATGCTATAGAAATGGCTGAACATACTGCTCTTTTTTTTTCTTTTTTTTTTTTTGTGCATTTGCCTGATTTCTCTATTCCCCAAAGCAGTGTGCGTTGCACTGTGGTTTTTATTTTGCGCCTGTCGGCCCAGTGCATCCGACTTCAGCACACATTTTATGTCAGGGTCTGCTTCCTCCTGCATTTTCTAAGGGTTTGCTTCCCCAGGGTAACGGCCGGTGCTGTGATGGGGATCGAACCCAGCACCTTCGGGTCGTGAGCCATGCCACATAACCACTAGGCTACACCGTCCCCCCATACTGCTCTTTTAATTGTAGAGAGTTCCAACTTCCGTCATGTACGGTTAGACAAAAACAATGGAGATTTTTTTTATTTGTTTTACATTTTGATAAGAAGTTCTTTTGTTTTTCGTTTGGATTTGAAGATTCACCCATTATTGAGAATAGGGAAGTTAAGTTTCTGCAAAATATTTTTCTGAGGTAGATCTATTTAGTTTGTTTACATAGATACAATAATTACGTTTATAGTCGAAGTGACAGACGTAGCCATTACGGAAAACTGTAATAATAGTATTATTCTGTTCTTTTGGTATATTTATTTTTTCTAACAAAGGGACGCTGTTACTGGGTGAGTCTATATGTTTGTGCTATTTTTCACCACTATCACCTTCATCTTCTTGTATCTCAGAAACTAACATACACACAATTTCAACAATAACATCGGCAAGTTCATTTATTAATATATGTCTCTAGACACACTCAAACAAACAAACAAATATTTGTTTAAATTAGAGGTTCTCAAAATCAACAAGCATGTTGGGGCATGACATACTGAAAAAATTTGCAGATACAGGAAAAAGACGTAATTTTGTAAGAAGCAAAAGCTTAATGAATGAATCTTTACCCGGGATCAAGATGTTGCAGCGGTCAGCGACCCATAGCTGACTGCTAGCGTCAGGGCCAGCGAACCAGAGCTGCCAAGACCCTTCTACACCTCCACGCGGTGATCTTGGATAACAGGCTGCAGCAGGGCAGACTGGCTAAGGAGAAGGGATCGAAGAGGGAATGCTAACCCGGTACTCAAAAAATGCTTGCTGAAGTCAGATGTATTGGACAAAAAGGCGCAAATATCGCAGCCAAGCTGTAAACTACAACACAACGCATTCCGTTCTCTGGACTACATTCTGCTACTTAAGCCCTTTCAGGGTTTGGTAGCGGGAGATTGAGAACGAACGAAGAAGAAGAATCTTTACCTTCAGAATAAGCCTGTTCATGGTTCCTCACATACTGTGTCCTCATCTGAACTGCTGCTTTCCCTCTCTGCTTGCCAGATGGAACCAACCCAAATGCAGCGTCTGTTGCTCTATCTGAGGCTTCTTCCACTTTCTGCAACAGTGGAGGGGTGACAAGAGATCTTATATTTCAAACTGTTACAAAATTGTTTAGATGTTGATACTTGTTAACCCTACCAGACCTAAGGCCCTGAACCCAACTGTCCCCCATTTATGGGTAACCCTACCAGACCTGAGGCCCTGAACCCAACTGTCCCCCATTTATGGGTAACCCTACCAGACCTAAGGCCCTGAACCCAACTGTCCCCCATTTATGGGTAACCCTACCAGACCTAAGGCCCTGAACCCAACTGTCCCCCATTTATGGGTAACCCTACCAGACCTGAGGCCCTGAACCCAACTGTCCCCCATTCCTGGGTAACCCTACCAGACCTGAGGCCCTGAACCCAACTGTCCCCCATTCCTGGGTTCCAGAGCATTAAAGAGAAAAAACCAACATGATATAGAAAAATGTCAGTTACATGTAAACAAGTGGTTAGAATAAGATGTAACTTGGAGACATTGTAGAAAATAGGTTTACCTTTCATCTAGCGTCAATATTCCACCTTTGTGTGCCAATCCACCCAGCAAAAGGCAAAGAATCTGTCTCGAGTCATAAAACATTTCGAAATCCTGGAGTAAACACAACAAAGAGCCCTCATTTGTCCAATAATCCTGATAGCTGGGCTTTATACATGAGTATTCCATATAGATCCTCAGTCCAAGAAAAGCCTTCATCTCATCACTCGAGCTCTCACTGTCTGTTTCACTTGAACAGAGTCTGAATCAACAAAATTATTGATCACCTGTTGGACTGTCATAAGCCTAGACTTACTTTGCTTTCCTGTTGAAGTGCTTGGTTCATCAGCCGTTCGTTTCATTGTCAATTTTCCGAATTTGTTCACGTTAAACCCCACAAAATCAATTCAAACATGGGGGCAGCCATTTGCAATGACTAATCACAAGGATTGACCACGATTGGTTGGTTATTTTTAGATTCTGACGCATTTTATGACGTACTATCCAAAGTACCGAAAATTAGGTACAGCGGTTTAGCGGCAGTTACGGAAATTACCTAAAAATTGGTACAGCGGTCTGGTAGGGTTAATGCATTATGAAAACTAGGTGTTTTTTTTTTAATTTGTTGCTGTTGTTGAATACACATAATGAGTAAGTTTACTCTTAGTGTGTCCTGAAAAGAACATTAAGTGGCAGGTTGTACTAGCTTTCCTCACATCCCGAGCATGCTGATGAAGGTGAACTGCGGTCCTCCAGGCGGTTGTGCTATGTTTGGCTTCATCTGCGTGGCAGTCACTACCATGGGGATCACATCGATCCACATCTTGTCAGCCAGGCTGCCTTGAAAACAGCTTGTTTCCAGGGAACACTACATGATCTTGGTCAGTGTATTATGCCTGACTCTGACGCGACATCCTCGTCAGAATGTTGTGCCTGACTAGACTAATATCTCAGCTCCCCCTTTAAATTTTAACTTCACTTGTTTAATGCCGTCTTCGTTGTTTCAATGTTACATTCAATAAGACGATGGATTTGAAGATTGCATTTTTGTGGCAGACTTCATTTCTTTTGATTTCCAAAAATTCCCTAGGGCAATGAATGCCCCTCGTCTTTTGTATTCTAAATTTGATATTTCTATCCTATCCTCCTGTATGATCAAGAGACTTTGACTCTGCTTAACCCTACCACACCTAAGGCCCTGAACCCAAATGTCCCCTACACCTCGGCTCCTGAGCAGTAAAGAGAAAAAACCAACATGATATAGAAAAATGTTAGTTACATGCAAACAAGTGGTTAGAATAAGATGTAACTTGGATACATTATCGAAAATAGGTCTACCTTTCATCTAGCGCCAATATTCCACCTTTGTGTGCCAATCCACCCAGCAGGATGAGCCTTGTTTTACACAGAGGTACTTCTTGCAAAGTGAGCACCAGATGTTGCTCTTCACCTTCTTGCATGGATTGTCTTTGTAAGACACTCCAGGATTTTGCTTGTTGTACCTGGGGTGCTTTTCCATGCACACAACACAGATATGATTCATTGATGTCCCAGGGGGAATCTCTGGAAAATGATTGCCTGGGGTCATCCGTTGAGGACAGGGTTCCTTTTGTGAGTGTCAGTGACCTGATGTCCTGTATCCACCAACAAGTTGCAGGCAGTTTCTGAATATATCTAGTGAAATAAACTGGCTTTTTTTAAGCAGCTTGCTGCTTTGAAGCATACAAGATGTAAGAAATATAACTGTCTATTTCACTTGAACTGGAAAAGTATTCTTGATTAAATTCTAACTCCTCAGAGTCTGAATCAACCAAATTATCGATCACCTGTTGGACTGTCATACGCCTAGACTTACTTTGCTTTCCTGTTGAAGTGCTTGGTTCATCAGCCGCTCGTTTCATTGTGAATTTTCCAAATTTGTTCACTTTAAACAACACAAAATCAATTCAAACATGGGGGCAGACATTTGCAATGACTAACCATGAGATTTGACCACGATTGGTTGGTTATTTTTAAATTCTGACGCATTTTATTCACGTACTACCCAAAGTACCGCAAAAAAGGTCCAGCGGTATAGCGTCAGTTAAGGAAATTACCGGAAAAAGGGTACAGCGGTCTGGTAGGGTTAAACAGAACATATCAATACTCCATGCAACGAGCGACACATCCTCGTTAAAGTGGTTCGATCTTATCTGTAATGTCAAAGTCTCTGCAATGAAGAGTCTGCCCTCTATCTCGGACACTCTGGTCTGCCACCACCTGTCTGTGTTTGGTCACATGGTTCAACTGGAACAGGAAGTTCTGGCTCACCAGATAATGTCCAAGTCAGTTGAGTGTAAAAACAGTCTCCCACCGACCGGCTGGAGCCAAGCTGTAAACTAGTGACACAAGGCATTCAGTTTTCAGGACATCATCTTGTTACTTGCAAAGCCCTATTCGGGGTTTGGTAGTGGGAGATTGAGAACGAACGCAGAAGAAGAAATCATGTCTTGGTGCAGGTTCTTCTTTGATCTCCATCCAACCTTCACCGTTTTTTTGCCGCTACTTTTCTATGCGATTTCTCTCTGGGCTGTACCCCGTCTACCTGACCCTGACTAAAATTGTATGATCAGTATGGTTTATCTGACCAAATGTTTGCCTTCATTCCCTATTGAATGATATAATTGTATGTTAAAGTAATAAAATTTGATGACAGTACGAATAACTAAAGATGATAAAGTTTTATTTTTATCTTCACCTGTATCCAGTTGTGAATGTTGTCTGTTGATGTAACTCTCTGAAATAGCAAGAAAAATAAGACGGATGAACTCGCAAGTCTAAGAAGCCATCAGCGGATCTACTATTAAACAAATACTATTTTTTTTTGTTCGCCTTATTTCTCTAATCCCCAAGGTGGTGTACGTTGCACTGTGGTTTTTTATTTTGCGCCTGTCAGCCCAGTGCATCCGTCTTCAGCATTCATTTTTATGTAAGCGTCTGCTTCCAGCACCTTCTGGTTATGAGCCGCGTCACCTAACCACTAGCCCACGCCGTCCCATAACGGTGTTAAGTTAGTTAAGTTAAGTTAGGTACGAGCACACACAGAAGTACTTTGATACAGACTTCCTGCAAGGGGGCCAGCTGCAGTGGTCACCCTATGCTTCATGTAGTGCATAAAGATGACAGGAATAAGAAGAATATTGAACAATGTTCACTTTTGTGTACTATTTATGATTTTATAAATGACTCTTCCAGCTATTGCTGTGGTTTTGGAGTGACTGCTGTGATTCTGGTGTTCAGTCAGGCACGTTATGTGCCCTTTGCCAGGTAACTAAATGTTGTCTAAACTCATCTCTGTCTTTTGCCTTCAAGTACCATGCCCGACGAAGAATTTGTCGCAGGTCATCTCTCCATCTTCTTCTTCTTCATTCATCCTCAGATCAAGGTTTCGGTTTCTCTTACAAAGGACACCGTTGTTTGTAAGGCTGTTTTATCTCCATACAGCTTTTGTCTCAGATCTGTCTCGTGAGGACAGTATTGTTCTCTCTCTTCCTGCGTGAGCGTTCATCTTTTCAGGATGTGTTCCACGGTCATGATATGCTCCCCACATGGACACCTGCCATCTGTCCCAATCCTCATTTTGTTATAAAGATGACCCTTGAGTCTGTTATGCCCAGTTTTCAGTCTGAAGATGATGACTTGCTCTTCTCTGGTTAAGTTATAGTAGCTGTCTTCTTTTCGGAAGTCGGGGTGTTGATCAGCCCATTTTACCCTGAAGTTTGCTTTAATTATGGTCTTGGCCTCATTATATGTGGTCTGTTTGTGGGGATGATCCTCCACTCTTTGCTAGTTTGTCTGCAGTTTCATTTCCTTCAATATTGCAGTGGGATGGGATCCACTGTATGACCAACCTTGGGTGTTCTCCTGAGAGGTGTGTCAGGGAGAACATACATTGCTCGAGATCTTCATCTTTGTGTTGTTTTAGCGCTGCTAATACTGACGCGGCATCAGTCAGGAATACTATGTTTTCTTGGTGGATATCTTTATCTTGGATTACAAGCTCACCTGCGGCCTTCAGTGCCTCTGCTTCTGCACGGAAATTATTGGAATAATCTCTCCATCTCATTGGTAGACGTCCGGGGGTGACGATTAAAGGTCACTATGCCACTATGCTGTCACTTACGTGTCCATCTATTGTCAGGGAGCCGCATAGTGCAGTGGTTAGCGCGCTGGCTTCACATCTGAGTAGTCCTGGGTTCATTCCCCAGTTGAGGCGGTAGTGTTTTTATCAGACCGCAAAGGCTCCTGGGTCGACCCAGCCTTAAATGGGTACTGGTTCAGTCAGGGAAGTAAAAGCGGCGAGGGAGAGGAGATGGCTACCACCCTCATATAGCTAAGCCTTTACTTTACTATTGTCCGGCATGCGTACCACGTGGCCTGCCCACCTGTACTTTCTTAGCAACGCCGTATCTATGACATAATTGAAGCAGGTTTAACTCCTGGTGACTATGTTGCGGATGTGGTCTCGCAGTGAAAGTGACAGTGTTCTACGCTCCATCGCTCGTTGGATAACTTGGTGCTGCGCCATGTCACTTTTTCGTAGGTTCCACACCTCGCAGCCATACACCATGTCTGGGATAACCAGGCTGTTGAAAGTGAGCTCTCGATTTGTTGTTTTTCATCTGTTGAAGTATGGTCTTGATGCGGTTGAAGATGAACCACCCCGCTGCTATTCTTCGTGAGATCTCTTTATTTTAAATCTACTTCCATTTGTGATTCAGTTAGGAAGGGAAGCATGGCAACAAGAAATTTTAAATTTGTTAACGGCATGCAAGCGATCTACATCTAGATCTACCCTTATAATTATACTTCAAAATTGGTTAGAAATGAGCAAAAAATAAAATATGTGTCTTTTTAAAATACTAAACTATAAAGGCTGCCTCCAGGGCATTTGACTTAACAAGACCGTGATGATGAAAAGAAGTTAGAGATCGTGCAATGACATTCAAGTTATTATCAGTAAGAGTGTTACTACTGTTAAGTGTTTATTGTTAGCAACTCAGTCACTCACTGTCATTGTCAATACTTATATTATAATTATAAATGATGGAGGCTAGACGGTAGACAGTTTCACCATTGAAAAGGAAATAGCAGACACACTTGCCTGCTAGTTTATATATACATTCAAATATATTGTTATAGTATTATTACATGTGATCGGGAGTGTACTTTCTGCTTTGTTTGTCTTGCCCATCGACTAAGGCCGTTTTGGTATGCATCATCCATCCTGAAAAATTCGTCAACAAATATTTATGGAAACAGTTGACTGACAAAGATGCCCAAGATATTTAAAAACTAATTCCAAAATTCAAAGACTAAAATATATGTACGCATATAACAAAAAGTTACACCTTCTGCATACAATAACTATTAAATTAGTTTAAAACAAAAATAGAATATTTGACCTTTTGTTAAATGTATTTTAGATTATTTAAGGTACTTTCCTGCATTTATGCTTTGTATTTAGTTTGTTAATTGTTATTTTATAGCGACATACTTTTAAGTATAAAGTAATTGAAAAACCAACACTACCACGGAAGCGTCCTTAGTTTCAGGTCACATCTACATGATTCGCCCCTGTGTACCTTGTAAATAATTTGATACTTTTTAATATTAGAATACAGATTAAAAGACTTTCTTGATGTTTTAGTTATTTGTATTGTTGATTTTGTTAAACTGTGTAATTAGCGAAGATACAAATAACTGTGGAAGCTAAACTACATAAAATTCATCTCTCAAATTGTAACACAAGCAGAAAAATAACATTCATTGCAACAAATACAATTTAGTTTTAATGCAGGCAAAAACGTAAATAAACAATGCAGCATGTATATATTAATAGAAATGGAAAATGCAATTATACATGTAGTAACTGAGCGTGTAACTGTAACATACAAAGAATCTGGCATTTTGTATAGGAAAAGTTATCAATTATATAATATTATTCATTAAATTATAATTATATTGAATATAAGTGAAAGGAAACGTGTCGCAGTCACAACAATGCTAATTATATTTAAATATATAACTTTCTAAAACTTGACTTATCTTCTCTGGGGGCGGGTGTGAATCTACAGTGCTGGTTATGATGGGGGGTTACGACAACTGGAGAGCTGCCTTCCTGACCTCAAAATCTCCCAAAGTGGGGACAGTGAATATCAACATGGCATTATGAGATCGATAGATGATCGTCTCTTATATAATAATGCTATATTCATTTCTTCGACGTTCCTCCTGGAAAAGACGCTGTGTCGGTAGTTTACAGTCCTCACATCATCATCGTGTAGCATGTCCTTGGAAGAACGTCGCTTTCCCTCTTCGATCCCTTTTACTTAGCTAGTCTGCTTTGTTGCAGCCTGTTATCCAGGATCACCACGTGGAGGTGTAGAAGGGTCTTGGCAGTTCAGGTTCCCTGGCCCTGACACTAGCAGTCAGCTATGGGTCGCTGACCACTGCAGCTAATGTGCTGCTCAGCATCTTGATCCCAAGAGCATACTTCTGGTACTGCTAGCTTTCTTGACAACAACTTCGTGTTTGGGGAAAACAAGTTTCTTTGAGACTTCTCACAGACAATAGTTGCTCAAGAACTTTAGAGTCGAGGAGACCGCAACAATACACACAGCCAGATGCTCACGTTGGAAACCAAATGCTGATTTGGGTTGGCACAGTCTGTGTCACTGAACCAGTGCTCAGTCAAGATATTATCTCTCAACGACTGAGTCGCCTTCAGCGTTTCACTGCTGTTCTTCTGTTGTTCTTCTGTTGTTCTTCTGTTGTTCTTTTGCTGTTCTTCTGTTGTTCTTTTGCTGTTCTTCTGTTGTTATTCTGCTGTTCTTCTATTGTTCTTTTGCTGATCTTCTGTTGTTCTTTTGCTGTTCTTCTGTTGTTCTTTTGCTGATCTTCTGTTGTTCTTTTGCTGTTCTTCTGTTGTTCTGCTGATCTTCTGTTGTTCTTTTGCTGTTCTTCTGTTGTTCTTTTGCTGATCTTCTGTTGTTCTTTTGCTGATCTTCTGTTGTTCTTTTGCTGTTCTTCTGTTGTTCTTTTGCTGATCTTCTGTTGTTCTTTTGCTGATCTTCTGTTGTTCTTTTGCTGATCTTCTGTTGTTCTTTTGCTGTTCTTCTGTTGTTCTGCTGATCTTCTGTTGTTCTTTTGCTGTTCTTCTGTTGTTCTTTTACTGTTCTTCTGTTGTTATTCTGCTGTTCTTCTATTGTTCTTTTGCTGTTCTTCTGTTGTTGTTTTGCTGTTCTTATGTTCTTCTGCTGTTCTTTTGCTGCTCTGTTTATCTGTTCTAGCTAAGTGTGACTTCGGGGGGCGTGAACATTTCAATTGTGCGCTGGTAACTTAGTTACGAAACTACATGACTGGTTGTATACAGACTCCGCATAGTCTTCTAAGGGTCGCTGTGGTCGAGGGGTCAGACACTTGCCTCCCAAAGCGATAAAAAGAAATGGTGGACCGTCGAACCCTATAAATTTAAAAGGGACCACTGGTCTCACGAGAGACCGTACTACAGTTCCTGCATCCTCAATTACCTCCAGTCGTCTTGACTTATGTCTTGCCACTAGTCCAATGTAGCTTGAGACCAGAGAGTGAGGTTGATGACCAGCGCAGGCTTTTCCTCACTATAATCCAAATACAGCAAGTTACATCATCAAGACAAAACCGCCTGTTTATGTCCCATCATTGCTTGCGATGTGCAACTAACTAACTAACTAACTAACTAACTAGCTAACTAACTAGCTAACTAACTAGCTAACTAACTAATTAACTAACTAATTAACGAACTAACTAACTAATTAACTAACTAGCTAACTAACTAACTAGCTAACTAACTAACTAATTACCGTATTAACTAACTACCTAACTAACTAACTAGCTAACTACCTAACTAACTAGCTAACTACCTAACTACCTAACTAACTTAACTAACTAACTAACTACCTAACTAACTAACTAGTTGATGTTTCTAGCGGTCTTATACTCTGCAGTTTCCCTTGAACACACCCATCCCCCAACATATATACGCTTCCCTCCTCGTTTGAGCCAATGTCTTCTAGGTGTGTCTAATGTGGAAAGGTTAACCTGTCTCTGATATACTGGTACCGGACAAGGAAAAACATATTTTGTTCACAATTTCAGTCTGAACTTAAAAGTCAGGGCTTGACTTCATCGCCGAGGGTTTTCCCATATGGCTCGGTTTATCTCCGTAGAACGGTATACCGTCTCCCGAGAGCATCACCCAAAGCACGAACTCCATAGCTCCAGCGATGAACCCAAGGATCTCCAGCGATGACCTCATGGATCTCCAGCGATGACCTCATGGATCTCCAGCGATGACCTCATGGATCTCCAGCGATGACCCCATGGATCTTCAGGGATCTCCAGCGATGAAAACCAGGAATCTCCAGCGATGACTCCAGAGATCGCCACCAAGTAAACATACGCACGATGCGCATGATGGAGTAACTTCTGATGTAAGCAGTGCACATCAACCGTCAAATTTGCAAAATTTCATTATCCTTCGGTTAAAATGTTTTCTCAGCAGACCGTTGAAAACTTGACGGGTGTGATACGGAATCCATCCCGAGCGGTGATTAGGTTTCTGACAGCTGAAGGGTGTCGACCAGTTGACATTCATCGCAGAATGCAGGTAGTGTATGATACAAGCTCTGGCGACGGTCCTCCCGAATTGCTGCATCAATTGTGGTAATGGCATCTTCTAACGCAACAATATGCATCTGACCTGGTCTGAGATGAACTTTTGTTAACTCGCGTCCTTCTTTAAACACCCTTGTCCAGTGATTTACTGTTGTCTTCTACACACTTTTATCACCATACACTACCTGCATTATGCAATGAAAGTCAACTGGTTGACATCCTTCAGCTGTTAAAAACCGAATCACCGCTCGCTGATCAACTCTGAACGGATTCCGTATCACACCCGCCATGTTTTCAACGGTCTGCTGAGAAAACTTTGTGTTGAAGGATAATGAAATTTTGCAAACCTAACTGTTGGTATGCGCTGTTTACATCAGAAGTGACGTCATCTTACGTATGTTTACTTGGTACAGTTAGGTCCGGTTTCATTTCAACACGCCTCATACTTGATTGTATGGAATATGTATGCGAACTAACGATTCAACAGACAGTGAGTGAGACAATGAATTTGGATGAGTAATGTCTGCCTCATTATTTTCTAGGCCGGTATATATATTTGTAAAGTTTCTCAATACTTTTTATTTTTGTTATAGATGGCCGCTAGAATTAAAGCTGAATGTGGAATGAAAAAGATGGACCAAAGAGCTAACGAAGTTCTGCTCCAACAAAGAATCAAGGAGGTACGTTCACAAGTAATCTCTCTTCTTTATTGTTGTTTGTGTTGCTTTGTTAGT
Organism: Ariolimax columbianus; assembly: GCA_036924085.1. Classification (NCBI taxonomy): domain Eukaryota; kingdom Metazoa; phylum Mollusca; class Gastropoda; order Stylommatophora; family Arionidae; genus Ariolimax; species Ariolimax columbianus. Next base: position 5,854,425 of record JAVGWX010000025.1, on the reverse strand, counting down.
TGTTCTTTCTGTTAGCAAGGCACTTCCTAATTAGCCATAGAAGACTTATCATTTAGACATAGACAGGGCACTTTCTATCCAATAGTATATTGTTATTAGGCATTTTCCATTCAACCATCGGTAAGGTATTTTCAATTCAACCATCGGTAAGGTATTTTCCATTCAACCATCGGTAAGGTATTTTCCAATCAACCACCATTAAGATATTTTCCATTCAACCATCGGTAAGGTATTTTCAAATCAACCACCGGTAAGGTATTTTCAATTCAACTATCGGTAAGATATTTTCAACTCAGTCATTACTAGATTACTGGATAATCCGTTCTTCAGCGACAGTTACACCGTTGCGGGCCCCAACTTCTCTTCCAACGGTCTGTCTTGGGCCATGGTGGGCCAGTGGATAATGAGTCGCCCATCTGTGGCATCGTGAATGATGTTGCGGGATGCTAGGGAGTCGAGCCAATGTGTTGGTGGTCGTCCCCGTGGTCGTTTCTTGTCTCTAGGGTACCATATTGATGTCGCTCTGCTCCAACGATGGTCTGTTCTTTGCAGTAAGCGGACACGCTACACCCTTGCCAGAGATGTTTTATCTTCTCTGCATAAATAACTGCATCTTCCACCAGGGACAACTGACGTATGTCCGAGCTATGAAGACCTTTTGTGCACTGGCTATAAAGCGTGAGGTCGACCACGCGACTCTCGGGGGAGGCTTGGATCACTCTGAGTTTGGACACCATCTCCTTCGTGAGTGTCCATGTTTCCACCGCATAGCATATTGCAGGCAGTGCTATGGAGTTGAATAGATAGGTGCGCAGGTTCTGGTAGTGGATGTTGTAATTCAGTCATAAATTAGGTATTTTCAATTCAGTCATAGGTAAGGTATTCTCAATTCAGTCAAAGGTAAGGTATTCTCAATGCAGTCATGGGTAAGGTATTATTCATTCAGCCATAGGTAAGGTATTTTCCATTCAGTCAGGGGTTAAGTATTTTTTTTTAATTCACTCATAAGTAAGTATTACCAATTCAATCAAAGGAAAGGTATTTTAATTTCAGTCATGTGAAAAGTATTTTGATTTCAGTCATGTGGAAGGAATTTTCAATTCAGTCATTGGAAAATATTCTTTGCATACAGTCATAGACAAGGTATTCTTCTCCAATCCAGGTATATACAGGGTGCTGTATTTTACATTCAGTCATAAACAGGGTGCTGTATTTTACATTCAGTCATAGACAGGGTGCTGTATTTTACATTCAGTCATAGACAGGGTGCTGTATTTTACATTCAGTCATAGACAGGGTGCTGTATTTTACATTCAGTCATAGACAGGGTGCTATATTTTACATTCAGTCATAGACAGGGTGCTGTATTTTACATTCAGTCATAGACAGGGTGCTGTATTTTACATTCAGTCATAGACAGAGTTTTGTATTTTAAATTCAGTCATAAACAGGGTACTGTACTACCTACTTAGTCCTAGACAGGGTAATGTACTTTCCATTTTGCATTGACAGGTTACTATTCATTCAGTCTAAGGCAGCAAACTGCACTTTCCACTCAGCCATAGACAATGTGCTGCACTTTCCACTCAATCATAGACATGGTACTGCACTTCCCACTCAGCCATAGATAATGTACTGTACTTTCCACTTAGTCATAGACATGGTACTGCACTTTGCACTCAAGTCATAGACCCTTCTTCACGTGCTTCCTACTCCAACATCCTTTTTGTCTGCCACCAGGGGGCCATCTTCACAGATGTACTGCAAACTCTCGGAACTAACCAAGATAGCAGCAAGAAAGCGAGCCATCCGTCATTGGATACCATCCCATTATGGCGTACCGGAAAACCAGAAGGCAGATAGACTTGTAAAACGGGGCATATGCGTGGCAGTGAACAGGAAGACATTGAAATAAAATACTTTGAGAAAAGGGAGATTACAAGGTTGTCCGAACAGAACAGAAACAACCAAATGACGAATATCACTGACTTTACTGACAGGGACAGATCACCATACTTCATCTCAGGGTTGGACACAACAGACTGAACAGACACATGTACAAGCTTCGACTGTCTGCTTCATCATTGTACACACGTGAACTAAACGAACAAACTGTTGAATATGTGCTACAGGACTATCCACTGTGTGGTCGACTGAGGAAAATAGACTGGTCTAACAATTCAGCACTTAATTCAATACTTTACAAGCTAAAAATAAACTTGAAGTTACGGTCTAGTTCATCGCGAAAACTCTAGTGATAATGTAACCATCAAAGAAGCAATTGTAAGAAGCAGAAGATAATGGCGTGTTGCACTACAGCGAGTAGGACTTATATTCACCTTATTTAGCACAAGCTGAGATATAAGAATATCTTGTTAGTTGCGTGATCATCACAAGCAATGATGGCGTCATTTTGTTTTGTCTTGATGATGTAACTTGCGCTGTATGAGGATTATAATGATGAAGAAACTGTGCTGGGCATTAACCGCACTTTTTGGTCCCAAGCTACCTTGTATCAGTAGCAAGACATTAGTCAAGATGACTGGAGGTAAACCGGGATGCAAGAACTTTGGTTTCATCTCCATTGAGACCAGTGTGGGCGCTTCAAACTTGCGAGATTTGGTGGCCCACGGTTTCCGTTCATAGCTTTTAGACCCGAGTGCCTTAGTTCTCTACGGCATCACTCTCCCGTGTGAGCCATTTGTCATTCTTCTTCTTCGTCGATCAACTGATGCTGTGCTTCAAGTCCAGCGAGGTTCACAAAGGAGACTGCGTTTCAGGTCTTCGAGCATGGTCTCTCCCCCAGGCCAGACTGCCTCTCATTGGTCGGCATAGGTAGGGCAGTCCTGCAGGATGTGTTCTGGTGTTTTATTGTGTGCTCTACAATCGCACGTAGCAGTGTCCCTGAGACCCATTCTGTGGAGGTGGACCTTGAGTCTACAATGTCCCGTTCTGAGTCTGAAGATCTTTGTCTGCCCATCTCTGCCAAGTTTGTCTATGCTGTCACTTTCTGGCTTGTATTCGCTATGCTGTTCTCTCCATTCTGCCTCATGGATCGTTTGCTGAGTGTCTTTGCTTCTTTATAGCTTTGTGGATGGGGAATCTGTTTGCCGCCACTTCCAGCATTTGTCATGGACATGTCGCTAACCGGGCAGAGCCCAATTTCTACATTATTGGCCCGTGTGTACATTTCCCAGCCACACCAAAGCCCAGCAGTTGTAGCAAACAGGACGTCAATCTCCTGAAGTTCACCAGACCGTGGAAATACGTCAAAGGGTAACCGAAATACTAATGCAAATAGCAGAATACCACGCCAGGATAATCGAAGGGGAAAACACCCCAAAATGAACGAACTAACTCCAAATGGAAAACTACAACACGTTTTCTTGGACACAAGAGTAAGTCGTCAATTAGTGTGAATTCCAGTCAAAACCATAGCCTGACCGTCTCCATAATTTACTAAAACACGAGAACAAGACTAGACTACGGCCGGTAAGTCGCCATATTGGTGCGGTTCCATCAAGTGATATCAAAATAATACTACAGCTAACTACCAGTTAAAATTTGTTATGAGAAAACAACTGCATCAACATGTTTGAAAACAACTTTCATATTAATAGCAAGACTGACATTACACATTTGTATACGTATATTTATTTTGACAGTTAGAATGTGAAGTGAGTGGGCTAAAGCGAAGACTCGAGGAACTACGTAAAGCCAAAAACACAACAATATTAAAACGTGAACGAGAGATTTTAGAGATCGGTACGCCATTTGGAAAAAGGTACGACTCTTGCACTACTGCTTCACAATCTACCATGTTATTTTTTTTTTATAGCCACTCGTGCTGAGTGAATTTAACTTTTGTTTAAATGTTGTTAGTATCGGTTTTAGTCTGAAACCTTTTCAGTTCTCTTTATCAATGAGTCTAACAAACGGTAGAATAATAACGCTGTCAGTGAGAACTGAACTTAATGACTGAAGAGCAGTACTCTGTCAACTATGCCAGCAGTCCACACCCTAAAGAGTCGTGGTACTGTGGGTTCCATCCCACTGTAACATTCAAGGCAACGAGGACGCAGAGAGACTGGCGAACGAAGGTGGACAATTGCCACTACCAGATCCAAGTGTGACCTACGAAGAGTCCAAAAGGTTTATTAATGCTAGTTACGTGGATAAATGGGAAACAGAGCATACTGGCTACACACAACAAATGATGCTTATTAACAGTTGAACAAAAGAGTGCAAGTGGCAGTATTTAGACTCCGCACAGGCCACAACTGACTCAGGTACAGAAGAGAGCACGTGGTGGTCTTAGAACTCAGTCCAGGCCACAACAGACTGAGGTACCATCTATTAAATAAAATGAAGAAAGGTGCTACTGACGATTGTCCAATACACGAGGACCTTTGCAAACACATGTGACTATCACCAGTGCCAACACAAGACAAGCTCTATGGTAGTATCGACGGCTTCAGGATGACCGTTACTTTCTTTGAACAAATTCAAATTCACGTCTGACAGCGTACGAAGAAGACGAAGAAGAAGAAGAAGAAGAAGAAGAAGAAGAAGAAGAAGAAGAAACAGAAAAAGAAGAAGAAGAAGAAGAAAAAGAAGAAGAAGAAGAAGAAGAAAAAGTTATTTTTATCTAATGATGTGCCAGGAAAGTACTAATAATGAAACGAAGGATGCTTTGTTAAGATTTGATGTTTTCCTCTGTATTATGTTTCTGATGAAGGCATTGCGATCGTAACGTAGATGTCTTTCTGTTTGTTTTCCCTGGTATAGTCCCTGAGCCATTGTCTGCATACATATTGTTTATTACGATGGTTCACTAAGTGAAGCGAAACGACAATCCATCATCATCATGATAATTCGTTTCCACTGCTCGTCAATGGGTTTCAGTCTAGGACATATGTAGCTACATTCTTATTTCTTCTATTTCCTCGCCATAATTACACACATTTCAAAATTATGTTAAATATCTACACAATTTATTACAGGATCCTTACAGGTGCCAGACTTCGTCCATTGTGCCGAGATTCTCAAAACAATATGGAGAGGAAGAGAGCACTTATTGGTTAACCCGTGTCCAATAATGTTGATTCTTCGACTAAACTAAACTAAACTAAACTCGCCATAATTTTTGACAGAATTATTAAACTAAAGAGTTTTCATTATTTTAGAGAATCCAATGGCACTGATGATAAGGAACTGAGCAGACGGCTCTCGGAGAAAGACAGTCAGTGGCAGAAAGAGATGGCTGTGGTAAAAGCAAAACATGACGCAGAAATCAACGAATTAAAAAATAATGCAGATAAGGTTTGTTTTATATATTAATTGTTTTTTATTTGTCAATATCTGTAAAGATATTTACAATTTTAAAATTGTAAAATTGTAAAGATCCTCAGAATACCCTGGACAGAGAAAAAAAAAACAAATGTAGACATTCGGCAAGAGTTGAGCATAGAGGAGAACTGGTTTATCAATTCCATTTTGGCTAGAAAATGCAAATACTTTGATCACATCAAGAGACACAACGGTCTTGAGAGAACGGTGATGGAAGGTATGGTGCCAGGTAAAAGAGGAAGGGGTAGACCAAGAAGACGATGGCACCAAGATATCCAGGAATGCCTGAGTATGATTGTGGCGGAGGCTGGAGTTTTGGCAAGGGAACGAGTTTCTTTCAGACAGACTGTGATGGGAGCGACGTTCTATAAAGGACATGCTACATGATGATGATATAAAAATCTTTTCTCATTTACTTTCATTGGGGAAAACGTATTGGAACGTCACATTCCACCTACGACTAAATGACGGGACTCATATTTTGCCAAGGTTTATAATCAATCCATACTCCACACCGAGAAATAAAACATATTCACGTTACAAAACACAACCAAATCACTGTTCAGAGTGATCCTTTCACAGAATTCTGCCCTGAAACTAACTGGATATCCATCTTTGTTTCCCGAACACGCTGTTATAGTTGTACTGATATTTGACACATGAAAGTTTCGTTATTTAGTCAGCCTTGGAAAGTGACGTCTCAAAGAGGTTTCTCCGTGAGTCAGAAATGTCTGTGTATCAACTCATGCCGCCAGCCACCATTTCAAGGTGTAATTTTTGTCATGTTTGCTTTGTGCAGCTGTTCTTATATACGAGGCGTGTTTAAATGAAACCGGACCAAACTGCACCAAGTGAACATACGTACGATGCGCATGATGACTTCTCTTCTGATGTTTGCAGTTTCATTTCCTTCAATATTGCAGTGGGATGGGATCCACTGTATGACCAACCTTGGGTGTTCTCCTGAGAGGTGTGTCAGGGAGAACATACATTGCTCGAGATCTTCATCTTTGTGTTGTTTTAGCGCTGCTAATACTGACGCGGCATCAGTCAGGAATACTATGTTTTCTTGGTGGATATCTTTATCTTGGATTACAAGCTCACCTGCGGCCTTCAGTGCCTCTGCTTCTGCACGGAAATTATTGGAATAATCTCTCCATCTCATTGGTAGACGTCCGGGGGTGACGATTAAAGGTCACTATGCCACTATGCTGTCACTTACGTGTCCATCTATTGTCAGGGAGCCGCATAGTGCAGTGGTTAGCGCGCTGGCTTCACATCTGAGTAGTCCTGGGTTCATTCCCCAGTTGAGGCGGTAGTGTTTTTATCAGACCGCAAAGGCTCCTGGGTCGACCCAGCCTTAAATGGGTACTGGTTCAGTCAGGGAAGTAAAAGCGGCGAGGGAGAGGAGATGGCTACCACCCTCATATAGCTAAGCCTTTACTTTACTATTGTCCGGCATGCGTACCACGTGGCCTGCCCACCTGTACTTTCTTAGCAACGCCGTATCTATGACATAATTGAAGCAGGTTTAACTCCTGGTGACTATGTTGCGGATGTGGTCTCGCAGTGAAAGTGACAGTGTTCTACGCTCCATCGCTCGTTGGATAACTTGGTGCTGCGCCATGTCACTTTTTCGTAGGTTCCACACCTCGCAGCCATACACCATGTCTGGGATAACCAGGCTGTTGAAAGTGAGCTCTCGATTTGTTGTTTTTCATCTGTTGAAGTATGGTCTTGATGCGGTTGAAGATGAACCACCCCGCTGCTATTCTTCGTGAGATCTCTTTATTTTAAATCTACTTCCATTTGTGATTCAGTTAGGAAGGGAAGCATGGCAACAAGAAATTTTAAATTTGTTAACGGCATGCAAGCGATCTACATCTAGATCTACCCTTATAATTATACTTCAAAATTGGTTAGAAATGAGCAAAAAATAAAATATGTGTCTTTTTAAAATACTAAACTATAAAGGCTGCCTCCAGGGCATTTGACTTAACAAGACCGTGATGATGAAAAGAAGTTAGAGATCGTGCAATGACATTCAAGTTATTATCAGTAAGAGTGTTACTACTGTTAAGTGTTTATTGTTAGCAACTCAGTCACTCACTGTCATTGTCAATACTTATATTATAATTATAAATGATGGAGGCTAGACGGTAGACAGTTTCACCATTGAAAAGGAAATAGCAGACACACTTGCCTGCTAGTTTATATATACATTCAAATATATTGTTATAGTATTATTACATGTGATCGGGAGTGTACTTTCTGCTTTGTTTGTCTTGCCCATCGACTAAGGCCGTTTTGGTATGCATCATCCATCCTGAAAAATTCGTCAACAAATATTTATGGAAACAGTTGACTGACAAAGATGCCCAAGATATTTAAAAACTAATTCCAAAATTCAAAGACTAAAATATATGTACGCATATAACAAAAAGTTACACCTTCTGCATACAATAACTATTAAATTAGTTTAAAACAAAAATAGAATATTTGACCTTTTGTTAAATGTATTTTAGATTATTTAAGGTACTTTCCTGCATTTATGCTTTGTATTTAGTTTGTTAATTGTTATTTTATAGCGACATACTTTTAAGTATAAAGTAATTGAAAAACCAACACTACCACGGAAGCGTCCTTAGTTTCAGGTCACATCTACATGATTCGCCCCTGTGTACCTTGTAAATAATTTGATACTTTTTAATATTAGAATACAGATTAAAAGACTTTCTTGATGTTTTAGTTATTTGTATTGTTGATTTTGTTAAACTGTGTAATTAGCGAAGATACAAATAACTGTGGAAGCTAAACTACATAAAATTCATCTCTCAAATTGTAACACAAGCAGAAAAATAACATTCATTGCAACAAATACAATTTAGTTTTAATGCAGGCAAAAACGTAAATAAACAATGCAGCATGTATATATTAATAGAAATGGAAAATGCAATTATACATGTAGTAACTGAGCGTGTAACTGTAACATACAAAGAATCTGGCATTTTGTATAGGAAAAGTTATCAATTATATAATATTATTCATTAAATTATAATTATATTGAATATAAGTGAAAGGAAACGTGTCGCAGTCACAACAATGCTAATTATATTTAAATATATAACTTTCTAAAACTTGACTTATCTTCTCTGGGGGCGGGTGTGAATCTACAGTGCTGGTTATGATGGGGGGTTACGACAACTGGAGAGCTGCCTTCCTGACCTCAAAATCTCCCAAAGTGGGGACAGTGAATATCAACATGGCATTATGAGATCGATAGATGATCGTCTCTTATATAATAATGCTATATTCATTTCTTCGACGTTCCTCCTGGAAAAGACGCTGTGTCGGTAGTTTACAGTCCTCACATCATCATCGTGTAGCATGTCCTTGGAAGAACGTCGCTTTCCCTCTTCGATCCCTTTTACTTAGCTAGTCTGCTTTGTTGCAGCCTGTTATCCAGGATCACCACGTGGAGGTGTAGAAGGGTCTTGGCAGTTCAGGTTCCCTGGCCCTGACACTAGCAGTCAGCTATGGGTCGCTGACCACTGCAGCTAATGTGCTGCTCAGCATCTTGATCCCAAGAGCATACTTCTGGTACTGCTAGCTTTCTTGACAACAACTTCGTGTTTGGGGAAAACAAGTTTCTTTGAGACTTCTCACAGACAATAGTTGCTCAAGAACTTTAGAGTCGAGGAGACCGCAACAATACACACAGCCAGATGCTCACGTTGGAAACCAAATGCTGATTTGGGTTGGCACAGTCTGTGTCACTGAACCAGTGCTCAGTCAAGATATTATCTCTCAACGACTGAGTCGCCTTCAGCGTTTCACTGCTGTTCTTCTGCTGTTTTACGGTTCTTCTGTTGTTCTTTTGCTGTTCTTCTGTTGTTCTTTTGCTGTTCTGCTGTTCTTCTGTTTTTCTTTTGCTGTTCTTCTGTTGTTATTCTGCTGTTCTTCTATTGTTCTTTTGCTGTTCTTCTGTTGTTCTGCTGATCTTCTGTTGTTCTTTTGCTGTTCTTCTGTTGTTCTTTTGCTGTTCTTCTGTTGTTATTCTGCTGTTCTTCTATTGTTCTTTTGCTGTTCTTCTGTTGTTCTGCTGATCTTCTGTTGTTCTTTTGCTGATCTTCTGTTGTTCTTTTGCTGTTCTTCTGTTGTTCTTTTGCTGTTCTGCTGTTCTTCTGTTTTTCTTTTGCTGTTCTTCTGTTGTTATTCTGCTGTTCTTCTGTTGTTCTTTTGCTGTTCTTCTGTTGTTCTGCTGTTCTTCTGTTGTTCTTTTGCTGTTCTTCTGTTGTTCTGCTGATCTTCTGTTGTTCTTTTGCTGTTCTTCTGTTGTTCTTTTACTGTTCTTCTGTTGTTATTCTGCTGTTCTTCTATTGTTCTTTTGCTGTTCTTCTGTTGTTGTTTTGCTGTTCTTATGTTCTTCTGCTGTTCTTTTGCTGCTCTGTTTATCTGTTCTAGCTAAGTGTGACTTCGGGGGGCGTGAACATTTCAATTGTGCGCTGGTAACTTAGTTACGAAACTACATGACTGGTTGTATACAGACTCCGCATAGTCTTCTAAGGGTCGCTGTGGTCGAGGGGTCAGACACTTGCCTCCCAAAGCGATAAAAAGAAATGGTGGACCGTCGAACCCTATAAATTTAAAAGGGACCACTGGTCTCACGAGAGACCGTACTACAGTTCCTGCATCCTCAATTACCTCCAGTCGTCTTGACTTATGTCTTGCCACTAGTCCAATGTAGCTTGAGACCAGAGAGTGAGGTTGATGACCAGCGCAGGCTTTTCCTCACTATAATCCAAATACAGCAAGTTACATCATCAAGACAAAACCGCCTGTTTATGTCCCATCATTGCTTGCGATGTGCAACTAACTAACTAACTAACTAACTAACTAGCTAACTAACTAGCTAACTAACTAGCTAACTAACTAATTAACTAACTAATTAACGAACTAACTAACTAATTAACTAACTAGCTAACTAACTAACTAGCTAACTAACTAACTAATTACCGTATTAACTAACTACCTAACTAACTAACTAGCTAACTACCTAACTAACTAGCTAACTACCTAACTACCTAACTAACTTAACTAACTAACTAACTACCTAACTAACTAACTAGTTGATGTTTCTAGCGGTCTTATACTCTGCAGTTTCCCTTGAACACACCCATCCCCCAACATATATACGCTTCCCTCCTCGTTTGAGCCAATGTCTTCTAGGTGTGTCTAATGTGGAAAGGTTAACCTGTCTCTGATATACTGGTACCGGACAAGGAAAAACATATTTTGTTCACAATTTCAGTCTGAACTTAAAAGTCAGGGCTTGACTTCATCGCCGAGGGTTTTCCCATATGGCTCGGTTTATCTCCGTAGAACGGTATACCGTCTCCCGAGAGCATCACCCAAAGCACGAACTCCATAGCTCCAGCGATGAACCCAAGGATCTCCAGCGATGACCTCATGGATCTCCAGCGATGACCTCATGGATCTCCAGCGATGACCTCATGGATCTCCAGCGATGACCCCATGGATCTTCAGGGATCTCCAGCGATGAAAACCAGGAATCTCCAGCGATGACTCCAGAGATCGCCACCAAGTAAACATACGCACGATGCGCATGATGGAGTAACTTCTGATGTAAGCAGTGCACATCAACCGTCAAATTTGCAAAATTTCATTATCCTTCGGTTAAAATGTTTTCTCAGCAGACCGTTGAAAACTTGACGGGTGTGATACGGAATCCATCCCGAGCGGTGATTAGGTTTCTGACAGCTGAAGGGTGTCGACCAGTTGACATTCATCGCAGAATGCAGGTAGTGTATGATACAAGCTCTGGCGACGGTCCTCCCGAATTGCTGCATCAATTGTGGTAATGGCATCTTCTAACGCAACAATATGCATCTGACCTGGTCTGAGATGAACTTTTGTTAACTCGCGTCCTTCTTTAAACACCCTTGTCCAGTGATTTACTGTTGTCTTCTACACACTTTTATCACCATACACTACCTGCATTATGCAATGAAAGTCAACTGGTTGACATCCTTCAGCTGTTAAAAACCGAATCACCGCTCGCTGATCAACTCTGAACGGATTCCGTATCACACCCGCCATGTTTTCAACGGTCTGCTGAGAAAACTTTGTGTTGAAGGATAATGAAATTTTGCAAACCTAACTGTTGGTATGCGCTGTTTACATCAGAAGTGACGTCATCTTACGTATGTTTACTTGGTACAGTTAGGTCCGGTTTCATTTCAACACGCCTCATACTTGATTGTATGGAATATGTATGCGAACTAACGATTCAACAGACAGTGAGTGAGACAATGAATTTGGATGAGTAATGTCTGCCTCATTATTTTCTAGGCCGGTATATATATTTGTAAAGTTTCTCAATACTTTTTATTTTTGTTATAGATGGCCGCTAGAATTAAAGCTGAATGTGGAATGAAAAAGATGGACCAAAGAGCTAACGAAGTTCTGCTCCAACAAAGAATCAAGGAGGTACGTTCACAAGTAATCTCTCTTCTTTATTGTTGTTTGTGTTGCTTTGTTAGTTGTTCTTTCTGTTAGCAAGGCACTTCCTAATTAGCCATAGAAGACTTATCATTTAGACATAGACAGGGCACTTTCTATCCAATAGTATATTGTTATTAGGCATTTTCCATTCAACCATCGGTAAGGTATTTTCAATTCAACCATCGGTAAGGTATTTTCCATTCAACCATCGGTAAGGTATTTTCAAATCAACCACCGGTAAGATATTTTCCATTCAACCATCGGTAAGGTATTTTCAAATCAACCACCGGTAAGGTATTTTCAATTCAACTATCGGTAAGATATTTTCAACTCAGTCATTACTAGATTACTGGATAATCCGTTCTTCAGCGACAGTTACACCGTTGCGGGCCCCAACTTCTCTTCCAACGGTCTGTCTTGGGCCATGGTGGGCCAGTGGATAATGAGTCGCCCATCTGTGGCATCGTGAATGATGTTGCGGGATGCTAGGGAGTCGAGCCAATGTGTTGGTGGTCGTCCCCGTGGTCGTTTCTTGTCTCTAGGGTACCATATTGATGTCGCTCTGCTCCAACGATGGTCTGTTCTTTGCAGTAAGCGGACACGCTACACCCTTGCCAGAGATGTTTTATCTTCTCTGCATAAATAACTGCATCTTCCACCAGGGACAACTGACGTATGTCCGAGCTATTAAGACCTTTTGTGCACTGGCTATAAAGCGTGAGGTCGACCACGCGACTCTCGGGGGAGGCTTGGATCACTCTGAGTTTGGACACCATCTCCTTCGTGAGTGTCCATGTTTCCACCGCATAGCATATTGCAGGCAGTGCTATGGAGTTGAATAGATAGGTGCGCAGGTTCTGGTAGTGGATGTTGTAATTCAGTCATAAATTAGGTATTTTCAATTCAGTCATAGGTAAGGTATTCTCAATTCAGTCAAAGGTAAGGTATTCTCAATGCAGTCATGGGTAAGGTATTATTCATTCAGCCATAGGTAAGGTATTTTCCATTCAGTCAGGGGTTAAGTATTTTTTTTTAATTCACTCATAAGTAAGTATTACCAATTCAATCAAAGGAAAGGTATTTTAATTTCAGTCATGTGAAAAGTATTTTGATTTCAGTCATGTGGAAGGAATTTTCAATTCAGTCATTGGAAAATATTCTTTGCATACAGTCATAGACAAGGTATTCTTCTCCAATCCAGGTATATACAGGGTGCTGTATTTTACATTCAGTCATAAACAGGGTGCTGTATTTTACATTCAGTCATAGACAGGGTGCTGTATTTTACATTCAGTCATAGACAGGGTGCTGTATTTTACATTCAGTCATAGACAGGGTGCTGTATTTTACATTCAGTCATAGACAGGGTGCTATATTTTACATTCAGTCATAGACAGGGTGCTGTATTTTACATTCAGTCATAGACAGGGTGCTGTATTTTACATTCAGTCATAGACAGAGTTTTGTATTTTAAATTCAGTCATAAACAGGGTACTGTACTACCTACTTAGTCCTAGACAGGGTAATGTACTTTCCATTTTGCATTGACAGGTTACTATTCATTCAGTCTAAGGCAGCAAACTGCACTTTCCACTCAGCCATAGACAATGTGCTGCACTTTCCACTCAATCATAGACATGGTACTGCACTTCCCACTCAGCCATAGATAATGTACTGTACTTTCCACTTAGTCATAGACATGGTACTGCACTTTGCACTCAAGTCATAGACCCTTCTTCACGTGCTTCCTACTCCAACATCCTTTTTGTCTGCCACCAGGGGGCCATCTTCACAGATGTACTGCAAACTCTCGGAACTAACCAAGATAGCAGCAAGAAAGCGAGCCATCCGTCATTGGATACCATCCCATTATGGCGTACCGGAAAACCAGAAGGCAGATAGACTTGTAAAACGGGGCATATGCGTGGCAGTGAACAGGAAGACATTGAAATAAAATACTTTGAGAAAAGGGAGATTACAAGGTTGTCCGAACAGAACAGAAACAACCAAATGACGAATATCACTGACTTTACTGACAGGGACAGATCACCATACTTCATCTCAGGGTTGGACACAACAGACTGAACAGACACATGTACAAGCTTCGACTGTCTGCTTCATCATTGTACACACGTGAACTAAACGAACAAACTGTTGAATATGTGCTACAGGACTATCCACTGTGTGGTCGACTGAGGAAAATAGACTGGTCTAACAATTCAGCACTTAATTCAATACTTTACAAGCTAAAAATAAACTTGAAGTTACGGTCTAGTTCATCGCGAAAACTCTAGTGATAATGTAACCATCAAAGAAGCAATTGTAAGAAGCAGAAGATAATGGCGTGTTGCACTACAGCGAGTAGGACTTATATTCACCTTATTTAGCACAAGCTGAGATATAAGAATATCTTGTTAGTTGCGTGATCATCACAAGCAATGATGGCGTCATTTTGTTTTGTCTTGATGATGTAACTTGCGCTGTATGAGGATTATAATGATGAAGAAACTGTGCTGGGCATTAACCGCACTTTTTGGTCCAAAGCTACCTTGTATCAGTAGCAAGACATTAGTCAAGATGACTGGAGGTAAACCGGGATGCAAGAACTTTGGTTTCATCTCCATTGAGACCAGTGTGGGCGCTTCAAACTTGCGAGATTTGGTGGCCCACGGTTTCCGTTCATAGCTTTTAGACCCGAGTGCCTTAGTTCTCTACGGCATCACTCTCCCGTGTGAGCCATTTGTCATTCTTCTTCTTCGTCGATCAACTGATGCTGTGCTTCAAGTCCAGTGAGGTTCACAAAGGAGACTGCGTTTCAGGTCTTCGAGCATGGTCTCTCCCCCAGGCCAGACTGCCTCTCATTGGTCGGCATAGGTAGGGCAGTCCTGCAGGATGTGTTCTGGTGTTTTATTGTGTGCTCTACAATCGCACGTAGCAGTGTCCCTGAGACCCATTCTGTGGAGGTGGACCTTGAGTCTACAATGTCCCGTTCTGAGTCTGAAGATCTTTGTCTGCCCATCTCTGCCAAGTTTGTCTATGCTGTCACTTTCTGGCTTGTATTCGCTATGCTGTTCTCTCCATTCTGCCTCATGGATCGTTTGCTGAGTGTCTTTGCTTCTTTATAGCTTTGTGGATGGGGAATCTGTTTGCCGCCACTTCCAGCATTTGTCATGGACATGTCGCTAACCGGGCAGAGCCCAATTTCTACATTATTGGCCCGTGTGTACATTTCCCAGCCACACCAAAGCCCAGCAGTTGTAGCAAACAGGACGTCAATCTCCTGAAGTTCACCAGACCGTGGAAATACGTCAAAGGGTAACCGAAATACTAATGCAAATAGCAGAATACCACGCCAGGATAATCGAAGGGGAAAACACCCCAAAATGAACGAACTAACTCCAAATGGAAAACTACAACACGTTTTCTTGGACACAAGAGTAAGTCGTCAATTAGTGTGAATTCCAGTCAAAACCATAGCCTGACCGTCTCCATAATTTACTAAAACACGAGAACAAGACTAGACCACGGCCGGTAAGTCGCCATATTGGTGCGGTTCCATCAAGTGATATCAAAATAATACTACAGCTAACTACCAGTTAAAATTTGTTATGAGAAAACAACTGCATCAACATGTTTGAAAACAACTTTCATATTAATAGCAAGACTGACATTACAAATTTGTATACGTATATTTATTTTGACAGTTAGAATGTGAAGTGAGTGGGCTAAAGCGAAGACTCGATGAACTACGTAAAGCCAAAAACACAACAATATTAAAACGTGAACGAGAGATTTTAGAGATCGGTACGCCATTTGGAAAAAGGTACGACTCTTGCACTACTGCTTCACAATCTACCATGTTATTTTTTTTTATAGCCACTCGTGCTGAGTGAATTTAACTTTTTTTTAAATGTTGTTAGTATCGGTTATAGTCTGAAACCTTTTCAGTTCTCTTTATCAATGAGTCTAACAAACGGTAGAATAATAACGCTGTCAGTGAGAACTGAACTTAATGACTGAAGAGCAGTACTCTGTTAACTATGCCAGCAGTCCACACCCTAAAGAGTCGTGGTACTGTGGGTTCCATCCCACTGTAACATTCAAGGCAACGAGGACGCAGAGAGACTGGCGAATGAAGGTGGACAATTGCCACTACCAGATCCAAGTGTGACCTACGAAGAGTCCAAAAGGTTTATTAATGCTAGTTACGTGGATAAATGGGAAACAGAGCATACTGGCTACACACAAAAAATGATGCTTATTAACAGTTGAACAAAAGAGTGCAAGTGGCAGTATTTAGACTCCGCACAGGCCACAACTGACTCAGGTACAGAAGAGAGCACGTGGTGGTCTTAGAACTCAGTCCAGGCCACAACAGACTGAGGTACCATCTATTAAATAAAATGAAGAAAGGTGCTACTGACGATTGTCCAATACACGAGGACCTTTGCAAACACATGTGACTATCACCAGTGCCAACACAAGACAAGCTCTATGGTAGTATCGACAGCTTCAGGATGACCGTTACTTTCTTTGAACAAATTCAAATTCACGTCTGACAGCGTACGAAGAAGACGAAGAAGAAGAAGAAGAAGAAGAAGAAGAAGAAGAAGAAGAAGAAGAAGAAGAAGAAGAAGAAGAAGAAGAAGAAGAAGAAGAAGAAGAAGAAAAAAAAGTTATTTTTATCTAATGATGTGCCAGGATAGTACTAATAATGAAACGAAGGATGCTTTGTTAAGATTTGATGTTTTCCTCTGTATTGTGTTTCTGATGAAGGCATTGCGATCGTAACGTAGATGTCTTTCTGTTTGTTTTCCCTGGTATAGTCCCTGAGCCATTGTCTGCATACATATTGTTTATGACGATGGTTCACTAAGTGAAGCGAAAAGACAATCCATCATCATCATGATAATTCGTTTCCACTGCTCGTCAATGGGTTTCACTCTAGGACATATATAGCTACATTCTTATTTTTTCCATTTCCTCGCCATAATTACCCAAATTTCAAAATTATGTTAAATATCTACACAATTTATTACGGGATCCTTACAGGTGCCAGACTTCGTCCATTGTGCCGAGATTCTCAAAACAAAATGGAGAAGACGAGAGCACTTATTGGTTAACCTGTGTCCAATAATGTTGATTCTTCGACTAAACTAAACTAAACTCGCATAATTTTTGACAGAATTATTAAACTAAAGAGTTTTCATTATTTTAGAGAATCCAATGGCACTGATGATAAGGAACTGAGCAGACGGCTCTCGGAGAAAGACAGTCAGTGGCAGAAAGAGATGGCTGTGGTAAAAGCAAA
The DNA here is from genome assembly GCA_036924085.1 of Ariolimax columbianus. Taxonomy (NCBI): domain Eukaryota; kingdom Metazoa; phylum Mollusca; class Gastropoda; order Stylommatophora; family Arionidae; genus Ariolimax; species Ariolimax columbianus. The sequence goes on along the minus strand of JAVGWX010000025.1, from coordinate 5,837,240 downwards.
ACATGACGCAGAAATCAACGAATTAAAAAATAATGCAGATAAGGTTTGTTTTATATATTAATTGTTTTTTAATTGTCAATATCTGTAAAGATATTTACAATTTTAAAATTGTAAAATTGTAAAGATCCTCAGAATACCCTGGACAGAGAAAAAAAAAACAAATGTAGACATTCGGCAAGAGTTGAGCATTGAGGAGAACTGGTTTATCAATTCCATTTTGGCTAGAAAATGCAAATACTTTGATCACATCAAGAGACACAACGGTCTTGAGAGAACAGTGATGGAAGGTATGGTGCCAGGTAAAAGAGGAAGGGGTAGACCAAGAAGACGATGGCACCAAGATATCCAGGAATGCCTGAGTATGATTGTGGCGGAGACTGGAGTTTTGGCAAGGGAACGAGTTTCTTTCAGACAGACTGTGATGGGAGCGACGTTCTATAAAGGACATGCTACATGATGATGATATAAAAATCTTTTCTCATTTACTTTCATTGGGGAAAACGTATTGGAACGTCACATTCCACCTACGACTAAATGACGGGACTCATATTTTGCCAAGGTTTATAATCAATCCATACTCCACACCGAGAAATAAAACATATTCACGTTACAAAACACAACCAAATCACTGTTCAGAGTGATCCTTTCACAGAATTCTGCCCTGAAACTAACTGGATATCCATCTTTGTTTCCCGAACACGCTGTTATAGTTGTACTGATATTTGACACATGAAAGTTTCGTTATTTAGTCAGCCTTGGAAAGTGACGTCTCAAAGAGGTTTCTCCGTGAGTCAGAAATGTCTGTGTATCAACTCATGCCGCCAGCCACCATTTCAAGGTGTAATTTTTGTCATGTTTGCTTTGTGCAGCTGTTCTTATATACGAGGCGTGTTTAAATGAAACCGGACCAAACTGCACCAAGTGAACATACGTACGATGCGCATGATGACTTCTCTTCTGATGTAAACAGCTCATACCAACTGTCAAGTTTGCAAAATTTCATTATCCTCCAACTCAGTTTCCTCAGCACATCGTTGAAAACATGGCGGGGGTGATACGGAATCCGTCCAGAGTTGATCAGCTAGCGGTGGTTCGGTTTCTAACAGCTGAAGGATGTCGACCAGTTGACATTCATCGCAGAATGCAGGTAGTTTATGGGGACAAAATGTCGAAGACAACAGTGAAGAACTGGACAACGATGTTTAAAGAAGGACATGAGTTAACGAAAGATCTTCCGAGACCAGGTCAGGCACATAGTGTTGCGTCAGAAAATGCCATCGTCGGATAGTTTAATTTTGCAAATTTGACGTATATACTGTTTACATCAGAATTGACGTCATCATTAGCATCGTATATACGTTCACCAGTTGCAGATTGGTCCGGTTTCATTTGAACACGCCTCGTATAATGAATGCTTACATATACCGTATTTTATAAACATGTTTGACTGATTCATATTTCTGTCGATCATCCTATTGCTCTGAATCTTTGCTTTTTGGTGTTACATTAAAGGTAAATGTAGCATTTTTGTTTGGGGTCAAGATGCTGAGCAGCGCATGAGCTGCAGTGGTCAGCGACTCATAGCTCACTGCAAGCGTCAGGCCCAGCCAACCAAAGCTGCCAAGACCCTTCTACACCTCAACGCGGTGATCCTGTGTAACAGGCTGCAGCAGGGCAGACTGGCTAAGAAGAAGGGATCGAAGAGGGAAAGCTAATCCGGTACTAAAAAAATTCTTGCTGAAGTCGGATGTATTGGACCGAAAGGTGGAAATATCGCAGTCAAGCTGTAAACTACGACACAACGCATTCCGTTCTCTGGACTACATTCTACTACGTAGGCCCATGTCAGGGTTTGGTAGCGGGAGATTGAGAAAGAACGAAGCCAAGCCAAGCCAAGCCAAGATTAACCTTAATGCAAGATTTTCAATTTGAGGCTCCTAGAAGGATCTTCTACATTAAGCCCCTTCTCTCCCCCTCCCCGCATCCTTCCATGGCGCTTAATCTCACACTTAATCTGTACATGTCCTCTAACTCTAGCCGAGAAGTCCCAGGCTGATGTCCCTCGCTCAGCCCCGACCTATCCTCTCACTCTAGCCGAGAAGTCCCAGGCTGATGTCCCTCGCTCAGCCCCGACCTATCCTCTCACTCTAGCCGAGAAGCCCCAGCCTGATGTCCCTCGCTCAGCCCCGACCTATCCTCTCACTCTAGCCGAGAAGCCCCAGCCTGATGTCCCTCGCTCAGCCCCGACCTATCCTCTCACTCTAGCCGAGAAGCCCCAGCCTGATGTCCCTCGCTCAGCCCCGACCTATCCTCTCACTCTAGCCGAGAAGCCTCCTCTTGACCTCCCACTGCCCAGCACCGATCCGTATATGACCAGAATTCCTACCCTGCGTTTTCTCATATATCAACTGATTCACCTCAAGCGATTGTTCATGTCACACAGGAAACAGACTGCGGCCATCTGACCGTAATAGAGTTCTTGAGGCACAGAAATGAAGAACTGGAGAACGACAACGTTGCTATGGCAACCCAGAACAGAGAACTCAAAGAACGAGTTGACATGTTGCTCTCCGACTTGAGTGTCAAGGAGGCTGGATGGTGTGAAAAAGAAGATAACTTTCAGCTCGAGGTAAAAATCGTAAAATTAGTTCCCAAGTTTCAAGTCTAATATGTAGTTATGGCGTAAGTGTTCTTCTTCTTCTTCTTCTTCTTCTTCTTCTTCTTCTTC